>JAEMWC010000373.1:437500-502500 GCA_016490735.1 Pachyseris speciosa
AACGTCTGCGCTTAGGATTTTTTGTGCTGAAAGCTCTTTCAGCGTGTTACTTAGAGCATGCGTTTCACAATTAACCACGTTAAACAGCTTAAGTTATTTCCAAAAGAGAAAGTTGTTACCAAAGTTCCCTACTTTTCCTCTGGGGGGGGGGGGAGAGAGAGAGAGAGAGAGAGAGAGAGGGAGAGAGAGAAAAGACCAAAGTTTGATCCTTGGCAGACCAAAGTTCGATCCTTGTGTGAGTTCGTTTAGGTCCCTTCCAGTTTTCCGGGTGGAGGTGAAGGAGACAAGACGAATGGCTTCACATCACTGCGCAGTGACCCGATCATCTGAACTGAAGCAGATTTTAGCACCGAACCAGCATGGTGTTACCAGTTATTTTAATACCCTACTTTGTGGTCCGGTATTGGTTTTGAACCCTTTACTTTCGCCTAGCAGTCCAGTGCTCTATTAAGTGAGCCGAACGCTGGTGTCCAACCCGGCGGCGGCTCAACTTAGTGCTGCCAATTGCATAAGGTCTTTTGTAATTTGCTTCACTTAGCAAGTATACTGATACTTGCCTTTCTCTGTAAGCTTTGCAATCAAATCAATTAAGTCAAGCTCGATAGCTCGTGTTTGTTTTTTAGTAGAGGGGAAAACCGGAGTACCCGGAGAAAAACTTCTCGGAGCGGAGAAGAGAACCAACAATAAACTCTAAACACACATGACACCAAGTCCAGTAATGAAATCCGGCCACATTGCATGGCGGGAGGCGAGTGCTCTCACCACAGCGCAATCCATGCTCCCCAATACAATACTGATTTTTAATGTCGTCATCCCTGGCAGGAGTTTCTAAACACACATGACACCAAGTCCAGTAATGAAATCCGGCCACATTGCATGGCGGGAGGCGAGTGCTCTCACCACAGCGCAATCCATGCTCCCCAATACAATACTGATTTTTAATGTCGTCATCCCTGGCAGGAGTTTAAGGTCCAATGAAATAAAATCTCTCGAGAAAGGAATGTTCAGTCAAAGAAGTAATTTGACGTACCTGTAAGTACTTTGATTAATTCTTCAAATTTTAAAAATGGTCTTTATGGTCACTAGAAGTATCTGGTATAACATTAAGGTCCTTGATGCATTCATAAATCGTAGGTTTGTGTAATTTATGAATAATTCTTTTTAAAAACTCTCTATATGTTGCAAGTCTGCTTTCTTTATGAAATAACATTAACATAAGATTTCCATATCCAAGTGGAAATAGCTGATTGCCTCTCAGTCAGTATTATACATGTTCTGGTTGGATTTGCCAGCGTGGCTTGTGTTAGTCTCAATGGTTTTGGCCGGTGGTGGTGATGGGGCGTGATGTAATTCATAGTTACACTAAACGGCTCACGTTAACCTGACATTTAATTTCTGCAATAGATATCTCCAGGACAACTTGATTGAAAGCATTCCGGATAGGTTATTCAAGGGCTTAAGAAACCTCAAAGTTCTGTGAGTATCAATTATACATACATACATACATACATACATACATACATACATACATACATACATACATACATACATACATACATACATACATACATACTTACTTACTTATCCTCTTACTTATCCTCTTTGGAGATCATTCCCCGTCGAGGCTTTTCAGAGACAGTTTACAGTGCTTCTCTGGGGTGAGATCGGACGTCTGTAAAGGTGCCTCTGGCTGCCGCTATCAGTCCATATTTGATCTCACCCACCCACCCAACCCACACATGAATGTCAAAGACAGATGAAAGGTAGAGATAGACCACTACACCGGGAACTACGTCCCCTACTCTTATCGAACAGCGGTTTATCGTCCTTATCCGAGAAGACTAGAAAGTCTAACCATTTGCAGATGTTATTACAAAGGCAGCACTTTTCTCCTCAATTATTTAAAGACCCTAAGTGTTGGTCCGGCCGGGGTTTGAACCCGCGACCTCCCGCACGCTAGTCCGGTGCTCTACCACTGAGCTAACGGGTCGGCGGTTATGTTTTGTTCGGTCAGGTTGACAGTCTTTCTCTGCTATTTGCTGGTATGAATTCACCGTAAGCTATTGAGTACAGCAATTATGTCAGTACTCTGTGCTCAATGCATAACTGTGAACAGTACGGAAATAAGTGTTAAGCATGTTTTGCTCTATCATATTAGTATTCAGCTTTCTCTGCTGTTTGTTAGTATGAGCTTATGTTTGACAGTAACTCTGTGAATATTCTGCACATAACTCTAACAGTTGGTGCATAACTTTAACATGACCGACGGTAACTGGAGGATTCTATTGAGTGACGATCCAGTGTCTTTTAGGTACCTGAACAATAACAAGATAAGGAGGATATCCATGTCTACTTTTGAGGGGCTTTCATCTTTGGAGATCATGTAAGTCACCAATCACAATTCTCCATCATCTTCCTGCCTACAGCTAGCAGATTAGTGTCTCCAGACAAACCCTGCTGCATGTGCCTTGGCTATGCTCTCTTCTATTGCAGAATTTATATACCTGTACTTTAATAGTCGCAATGTTATAGAGCTTTGCCTTTTATCGTTGGCCTGGTTGTTAAACGCCAGTGTAGTCTAATCCTTAATTGGAAGTTCATCATTTACCTCATTTGCACTTGAAAGAAAAATTCAAAGTAAAATACTTTCAACACACTTTTCAATTCGCAAAACATTTACCTCCTTAGCTTAAAACGTTTTGAAAAGCCAATTGTTTCAGTTATCTAAAGGCTAACTCAAACAGAAAGACAAAGCTCTTAACTGATATCAGCGAAGAAACTGGAATAAAAAATTACCCTTATCTTGAGTAAACTTAATCGTGGTGTGAATTTTACATGACATTCAAACAATAAGGATTAAAAACTAAACTTGGAAAGAAATAAAGGACAAGCAAATAAAGCAAGAAAAAAACAAACCAATTTCATTCCCGACTTCAAACCAAATTTTTGCTAGAAATTTCATATCAGAAAATCTGTTCAAAAACAATTGAAAGGACGTGGGTTACAACATACAGAAGTTAACTACAATTCAAAGTATTTTTTAATTACTCTTAAGTCATAAAAAGATTATATAGAAACATAAACCGTTAACCTAACCCTGATGCTTACCTTTCATTTCTAATCCCTTGCTTAAAGTCGTAGTAAAAATTCCTCAGTTCCAAATTCTAACATCCTTAAAACCAGATCCTCTCGTCCACCAAAATGAGCCTAAAACCGAGGCAAAAAATGGTAGTTGACAGCCTTTTTAACGATGCTACATTATTTGAGAAACTCACTTGCCATTTTCCTCACTGCTCTGCGACAATCACTTGAGCATCAAACGGGGAAAGAAAAGGGTGAGTCTAGGGTGCATCGCCCTCCCTCCTGGGTATAACCTAACATGCTGACAGTATACCATTCCGTAAATAACATCAATGCTTCACTGATCATAACATACAGGTATCTAGACAATAACAAGATAGTGGACTTCTCTCCTGAGACCTTTCATGTTCTGGGAAACTTACGAAGATTGTAAGTGACTACAAGATTCACATATTACCTACAGCGTCAACGTCAGCTCTGGTATATGCATATCACTCATGATCAGTAATGTTGCTAACACTTAAATGTACTAGGTTTTATTCTGTATTGATGAAAGGACCGGACAGGAAAATGCTTTGCCTATCATTATACCTCCGGATTCAGTCATTGCGCTCGACTTATTCTAGTTCGTGAAAGTTTTGTAATAAGACTAATTTAATTTTTGCTCTAAGAGGTATGATTATGACAAGAGTTTTCGATTTCCAAAACAAAAATAATCTTAAGGTTCCTCGCTGTGAGTTTGTAGATTTGGGCGTATGTCAAAATTATAATGTTATGCGAGACAAAGTATTTTTCATGGCGTTAATGGTGGAAAGCAGATATCTAGCAAAGGTGTCCGACAGCGGGCAGATTTTAACGCACTTTGAAACAGTGGAACATGTTGAGGCCGCTCTACAAGAAAGCTGGTCTTATTCCACAATATTTTAGATTTGTTAAAATGAAACCTGTTTTGACAGATAGTAATCGTCTCTTTCTCGCAGTTGGCGATGTCAGTTTCAACCAGTTATATCGCATTTTCTCTAATAAACGCCTGCAGAGTTTACTAACTTGTGAGGCAATTTGGTGCGGCGTTTATTGGTTGAAGGCATTTATTAAACAATGCTAGATCTCAACGTCTACATCTCCCTCCTCATCTTCACCGAGAAGATGAAATTCTTCAGCGGTATCTGAATCAGTTACTTCAAAGGGATTTCCCTGCAATACTACAGTCTGGTCTTTGGGTACAGATAAACCAGCTGAGCAAGGTCGAGCCAGCTTTGAAACAATGAATTAAGTCGACTTCACATCACCTGAGAGGCTCAGACGCAGCTCTTGAAAGGTGTTCTTATCAAATCCTCTGTCAATGCATCCCAAGATTCCAAGATCGAATATTGCGCCTTGGTGGTGGCTTCATTTTGGTGTACACCACTGCTTGTAGCAGCTGTTGTTACTAGGGGGCGTTAATTAATTGGGGCGTTTATTTGAGGCCAGGCGTTTATTAAAGGAAATACAGTATACAAACATTATCATACAAATCACGTTTTAATTAGATAAAGCTATGTTGTTCTTTGGCATGGAATGCGACAGATGCATCTCTTAAATTTTCTAACATTTCTTATAGAATTTTTATCGTGAAGAAGTGCATCTGCATTTAAAGTTTTGGTTTTCAATCTTCACACAATAAATGGTTTTATCAAACAGTATCTGATTTGGTCTCGGGGTACATGGCCGGTGAGTGGGCATAAAATCTCGCTCTGGGGAGTCGGTAGCCCGTATTTTCTAAGTTCTGTGAAGGAGACATAAGTACCACAGCCTGGTGAATGCAGTACACATTTCCGAAAAGAACAGATAATTTTTTTAAAACAAAAGTTAAATTCCAAAGCGTAGCTCTTTTCATACCTAGCCATCCTCCGAGGTGCAATTCTCGCCGGCGTCAGCAACCTATACTAGTAATCGTTGTTTAGCGCACTCTAGCGCAGACTTTAACCTTACGAAAATTGCAGTCCTCTCAGCCGCCCTCCTCGCTGCGTCTCGTTTCTGTTCAAGGAAAGAGCAATAGGTAAAGTTGGTAACCGTATTCTGAGAGTTGGTCGTCTTCTTGAGGTTATATTTCACAATGAATTTGAAAGAGTGGTGCTCAGGCGGAAGTTGGGTAGATCCTGATTAACTATGACTATATTATGACTAACTTTATCATTAAAACTAGGACTGGCTTACAAAAAACCCTATGTCAATTTGTAGCTTGGAAAATCACGCAGAATGTCATCGTTACAATCTGGAGAGTCACAGTCTCTCAAAGCTAGTCAAAGTTAGATCAGACTTCTGTAAAATGGAGAAGTGGAATTTCACTTCCGGTTGAACGTTTTGTCGACATATTCCGCTGAAACACGGGGTCAGTTAATCACTTAATGTCAGTCCCCAGCAGTTAGTTTCATCCAGAGTATCTTCGACTCCTTTCTCCTCATGGAAGCATTTTACTTTTCGGTAAACTGTTCGAAATATCAATAACACAGAGCTTAAAGTTTTGGAGTTCCTCAAACATATGACGTCATGATTTTTCATATCTTTAATACTAGCCAATAAGCGCGCGAGAAATTTGACAAAATAAATTTGTAATACAGTCATGTCGGTTTGTTTTCAGGAAGATGGATCATTTCACCCACTGCTGCTATGCTGTTAAAGCCATCCCACACGTAAATTGTCATGCTCCAACCGACGGGTTTTCGAGCTGTGACGATCTGATGAAAAACAGAACCCTGCAAGTGTTCATATGGATTCTTGGCATCTTGGCGTTTTTGGGAAATATATTTGTAGTGGCGTGGAGACGTTTCGTGAAAGAAGACAATCGTATTCATTCATTTTTGTTAACAAATTTGGCCATATCGGATTTTTTTATGGGATTCTATTTGTTAATTATAGCAATCAAAGATGTTCAGTGGCAAGGAGAGTATTTCAAACGTGACTACTCGTGGAGGACAGGCCAGATGTGTCAGTTTGCGGGTGTTTTGTCAATGGTTTCCAGTGAAGTCTCTGTGGCAATGTTAACCATCATAACTGCTGATAGACTTGTATGTATTGTATTTCCTTTCCGCTTCAAGAGACTTTCTCTGAAACGTGTGTACATTTTGTGCGCGCTTGTGTGGGTTCTAGGAATTGTGATATCTACAGTGCCACTGATGGGAATTACTTACTTCACTGATAATGACAACGGGTTTGGCTTTTACGGCCGTTCAGCTGTGTGTCTTCCTTTGCAGTTGTCCTCTGACAGGCCCGCTGGATGGGAATACTCTGTGTCCTTCTTCATTGCGTTTAATTTCCTGGCGTTTACGTTTATGCTTGTTGCGTACATCGCCATGTTTATCACTGCAAAACAAGTCGGAGGAGCAGTTAGGTCAACAAGCGTAAGAAGGGACACATCTATCGCGGCAAAGATGATGTTCATTATTCTCACTGACTTCTTCTGTTGGATGCCTGTTATTATCATTGGAGTGCTATCCTTAACAGGCAATTTATATGACCCAAAGCAGCTCGTGTATGTGTGGATAGCCGTGTTTGTATTACCAGTGAATTCCTCTATTAATCCTCTCCTTTATACATTTTCTACAACAACCACCAGAAAAAAGCTCAAATCTATAAGAGGGATAGTGAGCACATTTATAAGCAGGAATATGCCTCAGTCTCCAGGTAAGCTTCCCGGGTGACTCGTGAAATGTAGAGAGCCAAAGTATCTTTTGTTACTGTGTCACTACTCTTGTTTTTAATTCCACCTAATTATAGGAAATTATCGCTTCATGAAATTAGCGCAAGTTTTAAAAAGCCGCGTTAATTTAAGTCTCGTTAATTTTGTTAGCTTTACCGTAAAAGCTCTTTTAAGCCCCTTGGGGGCTTATTTAATTTCAGGTCTCATTAACAGGGGGCTTATTAGAGAGGGAGGCTTATTTCAAATCTTAAACACCCTGTTTTCGTCTTAAAACAGTTTTGGTACAAAACTCAAACAGCTACAGTGAAAAGTTATTATCTAATAAAGAGCGCCAACAGTATTACGTGTTTGGGTGTATATTTGCTTTAAACAAACCAATTAGGTCACATGAAGGTGATTTCGCAGGAGGAAGTATGGAGGACTAATTACAAAATTTTATGTCCCAAAAGGGGGAGGGGGCTTATTAGAGACGGGGGGCTTAATAGAGCTTTTACGGTAATTTCCATGCTATTAATTAAGTGGCGCGTTAATTTTCGCGACCTTAATTTCCATTATTTTTGCTTCAAATTCTCGATACACTCTTCACATTCTTGACAACTAGGAAACAATAGAGCTTTTTCGTCCACTATATTTCAGATCAGTCTTTCACAAAGTTAAATTGTTTACAGTATTTCTTAAAAGTGAAACAGTTCCGCCGTTATCATGGATATTGTAAAGATAGCTGGAAGTGGCCAGATTCCTTCGCTTGACTCCTAAGTTTAGGGAAAATTCCACGAAGGTCGTTAGCAATGCGGATTTTTACACTTGATGTTTGAATACATTTTTCCATGTTTTCTTAACAAATCTGTTTCTCTGTGTAAGTCACATTAATTTCCCTTGTTTTTAAATTTGAGGGGGGACCAACTTAACTACAAAATTAGCTAACATTGTTGCTATGGAAAGTTCCCAACCCACATATCTTGGAAACCCTAACTTGCACAGACAAGCTGTCTGGCTATGTTTTTGTAATCAAAAAGGTTTTCAAGATTTTCGAGTCACAACCATATTTGTCACGTGACCAGAACAGAAAAAGGCCTAAAGCTCGAGTGCCGTACACTTCTGGATATCGAAAATGGTGCCAAGGTGCAAAACTCAATTTTGGAAATTCGCGTTTTTGAGAGAGTTATGACGTCATAAGCACGCAAATTCATACCATGTCGTCATTATCATTGCAGTTATGTACGTTAACAAAAATTGCTTAGGTAGGCTTGTAAAGAAGGTTGGAATATCTCCGATTGGCAAAACAAATCGGAACTACACATAATTTTCTCAAAGTTTTAGGGATTTTTCTCTCTAAAGCGCGGTTGGGACCTGGGGAAACTTGAGCATGCGCAATAACAATTTATAAATTTTACATGTTCACCTCTTCGCATGTTTCACCAATATATATAGTGGCAAAAACACCGAAAAACCGTGTTTTACAAATACAACCCGTAAAAATCCCATGGCAACAACGCTAAGTCTGTAGTTAACTTAGTCCCCCCTTAAGCACCTCTTTCGCATTAATTTCCTCTATTGGAAAGTAATTTTTCCTTCAATTCGCATTAATTTAAGTCGCGTTAATTTCAAATACTCAATTAACACGAGCGTTAATTTCCTATAATAAGGTATGGGTACAACAATTCTTTTGCATACACAAGTGTTAAAGCGTTATTATTCTGAACCTGATTCCTTTGATACCATAAAGAAAATTAACATATGAATCATTTTAAAAAGCTTCGTCAAACACAAATCTCCTGTCTCAAATGGTAGCACTCTAAAACAACAGTTATATAACCAATAAATAAAATGTTCTACAGAAAGAAGGACCCGATTGGACCAAAGTGATGGCCGACTTGATATAGCTTTGTCATCCATGGCTCCTAACACATTTGACGATAAACACTCACCAGGAAATATCAACCTTAAGATAGCTGAGACTTGTAACATATTCCATAAGCATCACTCTGCTCAGTCAATTGTAAGTACGGAATTATTCTATACAGTTGCAAGGCTATGCTTATTGAGACGAATCTCTGTGTTCCGTAAGGCTCAATAGAGGTTCTAAATACTGGCTTTTTATGTTCAAATGGTACAGATACGTTAATTTACATCAACTGAATTTGAAGAAAGTTAACTGTCCACAACGGGCTTTGCGTTGCGCCAATTATTTGTTCATTATATGTCCATTCTGAACATGATTAAACCTAGTTCACGAGGTAGCTTCAATCGAAAACAAATACAAGGAAATTATCAGCACGCATGACACGTTGAGATCGGGTACCTTATGAACAGCGACCATGCCTTGTTCATGCATTTGCACCACAACTTTATCTCTCCGATATGAACGCAGTTAGTATCTGTAGGTCGCTGAATTTGAGAGCGACTAATGCGACTTAATGCTGTTTTCAGGGATATTTCACATGCTGGGTGGAAAGTGTCATACTGGAAATGTGCCTGTTAAAGCACTTCCCACGATCCAAAGAGAAAGACTGGGTTCGAGAAGTACAAGTCTTAAGTGAGATTTACAAGCATGGCGAGCATCCCAACCTTATGACATACCTCTGGCATTCAGAAGGTAAACAAGGGTTGGTCAGATCCCCAATATACATTACACATACTAAACAAACAATGTATGCAATAGGAAAATAGGTTGACTTGACGATTTAATTAACGTTCGATGTACACTAATCGCACAGTGATATACGATGCAATGATTTTTTTTCCTCATTCTCTATGGAATGTGTATGGCACCCTTATAGCATTAGCTAGTTAACTTTTCAGGACTTGAAATCGAACTACTTGCTGTAACACGTGCTGCCGGGCACTACAACCAGAACCGAACAACAAAAATTGCGATGCATATAATAAATCTAACCAACGATAGTGCTCCACCTTAAAGCATAGATTATCATAATTCTAACACTCCCACTTCATAGCTGTGCTGTTGCGGTGAGATAATATAGTGCCTAGACTCTTAAACCTTAACATCCTAAACCTTAACATCCCCAACATCTACCGCCCAATCTGCATCACTGTAGCCAAATAATTCTGGTTCCTCTTTCAGAGCTGACAATTTCAGACCATATTGCAAAGTTCCTTTGAGGTATCGTAGAACAATCATTTCACGCCCACCCAATGATCTTTACTTGGTCTTGACATATGCTGGGATAGGGCTCCAACTGCAGCAGTATCTGGTCTTGTTGCGGTTGACATGTAGGTCAGGCATCCAATTGCCTGATGGTACGTGTGAACATCAAAGGGCTCATCACTTGGTGATAACTGCTGAAACCTTCTACCAGACTCAAGTGAAGTAGAAACAGGTTTAAAATTTTCCATTCCAAATTTCTTTAGAACTTTTTTTAGGTAGCTGGGTTGGTTTGTCGTCAATGTTCTGCACTCTCTGTCTCTCCTGATTGACATACCAAGGAAATAGTGTATAATCGTAAATGGTTTGAACCCAGGAGTCATATTATAACTAAGTGAAGCACGATCGTCCGGGTTAGTGTAGTCCTGAGAAGGACTGTTTGTGGTGACATTGACTGACGTTTCGACAACCTGAGCGGAAGTCATCATCAGAGTCAAGTGATTGGGGTAACGTCAGGAGATGGTATAAGTACTCTGGTCGTTGATGTGATTGGTCAACGAAGTCGTGATGTTATTGGTTGTCTGTCAGTTAAGCCGTGATGTTATTGGCTGTGAAGACTGTAAACCGTGGTTGGTGCGTTTCGATCCGTCTTTTGTTAGTCAAATGTTCGTAGGTGTATTGTTAGTCAAATTAGTCGGTGTGTGTATTGTTTGTCTGTTGTTGATATCGTCAATAAGTCGTTTGTAAGGTGCGGGAAGCTGTTGACAACGGTTCAGTGGTGTCTGTTCTAAGTTAGTAAACCAACTTTCCAGTGCGATCCGTTGGTGGTAGTTAGTACAGTAGGTAATGCATTTAGCAGAGTCCCAGTCGATTGTGTGGTTTGTCAGTAAATGGTGCTCAGCAATGTTATTGTTGATGTCACCATTTCTCGTCGCTCGTTTGTGTACAGTCAGTCTTACGTTCAAATTTCTGCCAACCGATTTTAGATAATCATCTAGAGTAGTGTTCCAACAAGGCTTCTGCCCAGAATCCCTGCGGTAACTTGGCATGATAGAGCATTGATCTTGCTCCCTCCACAATCGTCAATTCATTCGTTCAGGAACTCCATTTGGCTGTGGCAGTACGGCACAGTGAACTTTCTCAGCACAGAATTTAGTAAAATTGTTCGAATTGTATTCTCCTCCATTGTTGCTTTTGAGGACTTTAACACCTTCCTCTGCCAGAATGTTCAGTTTCATAATCTTATAACGAGTATGCTTCTCAACAGAACGGACATACTCAATGAACTTCGGAAGTACTTCACTCTTGGATTTGATGAAATAAACAGTGATTACGTTTGTTGCCCCTCCCCGAGCTGACTAGACTGATACCTACTGCCACGAGGTCCCTCTTGTACACAGTCTTGTAACGCGTAAGGCGGAGGGCAATTGGTACCTGATTATGGTGACGTTGTGCATAGTAGGGTCCCGCCCGCCCACGAAATCTTGATAAGGAAAATACATCACTACCAGCCCTTGACAGACTCGCTGGCGTAAGACGCAGTCTCTCAGTGCATTCCTGCCGTTGCACAAAAAATTGTTAGACTTCTGCTGTCCGTCCTTTGTTTTTATACACTGTCTCGTACGTTTTGTAGATCCTCGTTTCCTCCAACATTAGCAAAGCAAACCCTGAAGGAGTTCAGAGGCGTCGCTGGGACAACTTATGACTTGTGTTACACTATGCTGGATCCTGGGAATTCCCTCCTGCGAGGCTGTCGATGTCTTTTTTTTTCAGCTGGTTAGTAATTGGCACATTGTCAGATTACTCCAGAAATGACAAAGACCCAATGGTGTTCTGGGCGTACCACTGCGTTCTCGCGAGAATACGTTCAGTTTAGTACTCCACCCAGTGCTCTGTCTTATTACCACTGTCGGCAATAATTTGGAAGAGTGATGTTCAAGGTGGGACTCATTGCTTTGCACCCAGGTTTAAATGACGGAGCAGCGCTCACGCCAGCAGTTGTTAGCCCATTTCCTGGTAGCGCGCTTCTCTTGAATGACTGAATTAATCAACGTAGCGTTGATATCGGTACCACAACGGACCGTGATGAATGTCACGTCCAACCAACGACGAGGGTCGAAATGGGCCAGTCACGAACGGCCACGGTGCTACTTATAATCCTTCGCAGCCAGTCAACACTATCGCCTGATAAAGACCACTAGTAAGCGGTCGAAACGTTCCAATCCACTTCTGGTGATTACAGTGTACGTCGCAAGACAAAAGTTAAAAAAGTAAACTTACATTTCCAAGCATGATGAGTGACACCTTTCATGATTTTGACGAAAATGCATTATTTACCTGCCATGCACACTTTCTTAATTTAGAGATAACAAACCATTAAGGCCTACTTCGACTTTTCCTTTTCTGTTTTTCAGCCTGTGCTTTAAATATAGACGTTCAGACAAGCAAGATGCCATCTTTGAAAAATAATGGACTGTAAGTGGTGGTGAACACTAATCTTTCATTTATCGACCTCTGAGGGAATGGTCATTGTTTATGGTACAGTAGTATGGGTAGGGTGTGTGGTAACGAACACCCGCTAATCTTAACTAAGTGAATCACGATCGTCCAGGTGAGATCGTCCGTGTTTATGGTGACATTGACTGACATTTCGACAACCTGAGCGGAAGTCATCATCAGAGTCAAGTGATTGGAGTAAAGTCAGGAGATGGTATAAGTCCTCTGGTCGTTGATGTGATTGGTCAACGAAGTCGTGATGTTATTGGTTGTCTGTCAGTTAAGCCGGGATGTTATTGGCTGTGAAGACTGTAAACCGTGATTGGTGCGTTTCGATCCGTCTTTTGTTAGTCAAATGTTCGTAGGTGTATTGTTAGTCAAATTAGTCGGTTTGTCTATTGTTTGTCTGTTGTTGATATCGTCAATAAGTCGTTTGTAAGGTGCGAGAAGCTGTTGGCAACGGTTCAGTGGTGTCTGTTCCAAGTTAGTAAACCAACTTTCCAGTGCGATCCGCTGGTGGTAGTTAGTACAGTAGGTAATGCATTTAGCAGAGTCCCAGTCGATTGAGTGGTTTGTCAGTAGATGGTGCTCAACAATGTTATTGTTGATGTCACCATTTCTCGTCGCTTGTTTGTGTTCAGTCACTCAGTCAGTCAGTCACCCACTCAGTCAGTCTTACGTTCAAATTTCTGCCAGTCTCACCGATATAAGTGGCCTGACAGTTGCAGCATTCGATCTTGTAAACTGCTCGCTGTCTGTCCTTTGGTTCGTCTTTGTCCTTAACGTTCGTCAATAGTTATCGTAAAGTTGTGATGGGTCTGTGAGCGACACGGATATTGTAAGGTTGTAGTATCCGTGCAATGGTTTCAAAAGTTCCTTTGATGTAGGGTATAGTCGCTGTAGTGACTGGTGTCGGGTTAGCGTTCGTAGCGTTTGGTTCTGTCCTGTAAGTGTTGCGTCCAACAAAGTCGCGGTTGTAGTTGTTCTTACTGAAAACGTTGTCTAAGTATTTGCGTTCGTCTGCTAAACTGTCGCGGGAGTCGCAAACTAGTTGCGCTCGTCTCGTTAAGGTACGTATTGTCGTTGCTTTGAGTGAAGTAAGGTTGTAAGATGATTCGTCAAGTAGTCTGTCGGTGTGTGTAGGTTTTCTGTAAACTGTCGTCTGTAGTCTGTTGTTGTCACGGCTAACAAGGCAGTCTAGAAAAGGTATCTTACCATTTTCCTCGATCTCCTTGGTAAACTGTATGTGGGCGTTCTGTCTGTTGAGGTGTTCGTGAAAATCGTCGATTTCTTCTTTGTGTATAGCTGTAAAAGTGTCGTCGACGTAACGTAGCCAGAGCGGTAGCGTTCGTTCGTAAATCGCAAGGGCTTGTTCCTCGATGTTTTGCAGGACGATCTCTGCTACAACAACGGAAACTGGTGAGCCCATAGCTGTCCCGTGCAAATGTTTGTAGTGTTTGCTGTTGTACTGAAACCGCTAATCTGTCCAGTAGCATCGTGTTGCTTATAGCTTCATTAACAATCCAGATTGCCTTGTTTAGCTAATTTATGGATCTGTCAAAGCAGATTAAAATCCAAGAATTTAAAAAAACTGGTATATTCGTAATGCTTTTTGTCTGTTAGATTAATTTGCTTTAGCTTCGTGTCAAGCACTACTTTGGAGGAATTTCTAAAAGAATGCGCCGGGATAAGTGATAAAGGCCTCAAAGGACTACTGAGTGTTATGGCTGATGTAACTAAAGCTATTGAGCATCTTCACAAAATAGGAGTTTGTCACAATAACGTCAGCCCGTCCAGTGTTCTTATTTCTTTCAGCGAAGGGGTGAGTGCCATTCATAGTCTAAAGTTATCACATGAATACAGCGATGTTCCCTAAAAACCAATGAAACACAAGATAGCGTGTGGAAGTGTTGGCTATACTGTTGAAAACAATCCTATGTCATCAAATAAAGAGAATAAACAAAAACACAACACTAACATTTGACGGAATTAAACATAAAATGTTGCTTTACGAAAAGCCTCTGCGTGCCGCTGAAATGGGATGATTGTTGCTGTCATGTGCAAAGTTAAAACAATTTCAGTGCCACAAACAATAACAAATATAGCAATAAGGACGAAAATGAAAATGAAACTGAGTAGGATAAATGATAAATGATAAATGCAAGAATGGGACAAAGCTTCATCAGTCACAGAGCAAAACCAAAGTAATCGTTACTTTCGACACTCAATTGAAAACTTCTCCATCTTATTTAGTAATTATCAAGCTTTACTAATTATCAAGCTTTTACTCTCCCGAAGACTGTTTCAATTTCACCGCTGTCGTAACTGATTTTGAAGTCATTTTGTTACCTTCAGTTCATTTCTCGTTTTTAGGTCCTGCCCATGAAGGGGGTCCTTGGAAATTTTGGGCAAGCATTTTCGCTGGAAAACAATGACAACTGGTGTTTAATGATTAAGGAGGACCTCAAACAATTCGGGAAACTGATGGAAGCAGTCGTTAGCCACTGCTCGTTAGGACAGGCAATGGCAATAGAGGCAAGTTAAACAATCTTAAGTCATATGTTCCTTACATTAAGCATTCCTCACATTTCTTACGTTAAGAACAGTATAGAGATTCGAGTGTCGTTATTCCGAATAGCATCAAAACTGGGGTTCACGGCTAAAACCCTAAGCATATAATGGTTTATGCTCGTTTGCCCTATCACTAATCTTTAGTATAAGCAGCTGTTATAGTTGCTAGAAATTGCTCAATGTCCATAGTCCCCTAGGTAAGCAACAAGCTGTTATGTTGTGTCATCATAGACATTAACAATTGATGGTTGTCTATATCTACATGTAAATGTAAAAAATGTAAATGCTTTGTTTATAGTGGAAATGCACTCAGCTGCTCTAGCTAGTTCACAGGCATCCGACTTAAATAACCTCAAATAAATAATTCAAATAAATGTAACAGGCTTAAGAAACCCAACTCGTGAGAGCCAAACCAGTTGGCTCTTTACAAGCATGATCTTCTCCAACTAGCGGCCAGAACGGGACTTGAACTCGGGACTTCCGTGTTACAAGTCCAGCGCCCTAACCGCATGGCCATGCTGTCTCCCTTCTACATCTATTCAGTAACTTTCAAAATAATAATAATAATAATAATAATAATAATAATAATAATAATAATAATAATAATAATAAGGACCAAACAATAAACATCTAATTTGTGAGTGCAGCAAGATGGCCCAGACAGAATACCTCCATAGACACAATAACGCTTCAAGGATAATTCACTGGAAACTTTCAAAAAATCATGGAATGGATGCCGCAGAAAAGTGGTAATAATAATAATAATCACTTTATTACAGTGTCAAATCGTTCTAGCCGAGCACAGATGCTCTACTAATTGAGAAGACTAAATCAAATCAACGCTAAATTAAATCAAATTAAATGTTGGTTTTTGGCGAGACGGGAAAAACCTCTCGGAGCAGAGTAGAGAACCAACAAACTCAGCCCACTTATGACGCCGAGTCCGCCAATCGAACCCGGGAAACATTGGTGGAAAACGAACGCTCTCACCACTGCGCCAACCCTGCTCCCCACATGGTGCGAACATAAAACAGAAATGTCGGCGAAAACGGAGATGTCAAGCTACTCTGGAACTTAATATACAGACAGATAGAGAGATACAGTCATCGTCGACGTTTCCATACCCGGGGGTGCCAGAGTAACAGAGAAAGAAATGGAGAAAGTAGAGAAATATCAGGACCTGAGACAGGAGCTAGGCAGGTTGTGGAATATCAAAGCGATTGGGGGCAGTGTCTGTATCAACTGACTGCTGATATATTAGAGCCAAGAAAGGTGCTATGGCTGACACCGCCCCTTCAGGATACGCAGGTGTATGAGGTCAGGGCCCGTAGCTTTAGCTGGATTCACCTTCTCGAGGAATTTCGTGACACCATTTAGGCCAATCCAGCAGCCGATTACTAGGAGCGTACAACTGCCCTATATTCCTTTCACGGCGTTTTCACGGGCCAATTTATATTTAGACTGAATTCCCCGCAAATATCAGACTCCCACAGGAACCGCGATGACCAATCACAAGTTGCTGCACGTGCCACAAGTATCTGCATGTGCAGAGCCTTTGTTTCCGCTCATTAAAACAATTGTTTTGTGGCGCTCTCGTTGCCATTGCCGTCCTCGTTGCCCTTTTTCGCGGGAAAAAGATAGTCTAGAAATAGATCGGTTTGTAAAAATGCCGTGACACAGGCTTAGTATGGGCGTTGTACGCCTCATGGGCTCCTGGCCAATCACAATCTCTGGGATATCTAGAATATCGCTGTGTCCTAATGATGGTAACATCTCACTTGTAAAACCACTTATGCAGTAGCTATTCAGTACATCTGCCTTCAATTTGGGGTTAGAAATTTCCACAAAATTTGATTTCATAGCACTTATGCCAATTGAGTCCTTGCGTTTAGCTTTGACATACTGCCAAAACATCTTAGTGATATTAGGCTTGTTGTTGCTGGTGTTGCCGTTGACTTCCTCCTTAAGACCGAGAAGGTTGTTCACATATTCACTGCGGGCCTTCCTCATTTCCTTGTGTACTAGTGTATGGAGTTGCCTGAATTTAATCCGGTCCTGTTCACTTTTGCTCCGACGATATGTGTTGTAGCGTCGACTTGTTAGGCGTATGAGTCGTTTGATGCGGGTGTTCAGCCAAGGGAGATTACATTCATCAATGAACTCCAACATTTTTTCATTAATAGGATTTGCATATTGAGGATTTGACTTTATGGAACCACTTTTCCCCAAGGATAACATGACTGCCTCTGGTGCCATCCAATTCCCTAAGGTTGCTCATGGCAAGTTTTAATTGTTCCATGATCTCGATAGAGGAGCTTGGTTGGCGATAGAAAGATCCAAACAAAATTTATCCTTCAGTGTGTGAGACTCGCAGTCGGCCGGGGACGAATGTTCTACCGAGACGATATTGCTGTGAACCGCAATCAATACCCTTTCTTTGGGTCCCTACTTATGGTCCTTGCGATTTGAGGGAGGGTTGGGATATGCTGGCGGAAATATCTCAATGCTGTTAATTGATCCATTAAGGTGAGGCTCAAAGCCTAAGATGGCATCAGGTTTGTAGGTTTCAATAAACGGATGGAGTTGAAAGCGCTTGACTTGGCTAATAGGGCTACAGAAGTTTATTATGCACGCTCATATTTGATCTTTTCTGGATGTAGTGAGTCTAACAGGTTTCCTGGCGTTGTATTTGAGTTATCGTCAGAACGGTTATCATGAGTTGGATCCAAGCCAGCGGTAGGTCTTTATCAAAGGAGCTTTCCATCACACCCCCACGTAAAGCAAGATAATCGACTGGTGAGGTCAAATCTTGATAATTGATTGGTGAAGTACCGTGAAATAAAACGATACTCGCTCCCGTGGCGCAGGAGTTGATGTACATTCAAGGCCGTCCACGATAGGAAGAAATTGGTTTGGAGAATCGATTGAGTCAAGTGAGTCTAGTAAACAGCTAGAGAAGTTAGGCATGCCACAGTTGTCGCAAACCCAAATAAGATGAATTGGCTAGTGCTTCGCAGGCACGTACGTCCATGTTCATACAGCGAATGTGATACCAAATGTCACAAGTGTTGCACTGTATTCCTCTCTGGTTCGATTTTACCGGTTTCGCACACGTCCCGTAGGGGGATCGGCAAGGATCTGGATTTAGCTGTACGTCTCCGCACACAAGAAGAATCCCGAAGAACACTTTTGCCAGAAGTTTGCGTTTGGAAATATGTCTGGGTTTCAAGATGTCCGTTTGCCTTCGAACGTGAACCGAAGCGCCCGTCACAAGACTTGGTCGTCTGGGAGTAGGAATTATGTCCCTTTGTGGGTTTCAGTTTCAGTTTTCAGTTTTGGCAGGAAATAAGAAAAAAAAAAGCTGAAGACAACAAGAGAAGAAACTTGTGATCTTTTAGCGGTATCGGCATGGTTTTTTAAAAGCTAAAATTTTATTGAACGCAGAAATTCAAACTCCAGTGCCAAAACAGCCTATCAAATGCATAAGGACGTCTAAGGGATTGTTTACATGGAGGGAGGGTGCCCCGGCTAACCGGGTTACCCGACTAGGAGGGTTAAAATATAGCCCGCTTTTACATGCAACTAATCAGTGGGATATCTTTTGAGCGGTCGCTAAGCACAACAAACAAGATGGCGGACAAAAGAAACTTTTTAACGGTAATTTCAAGTTTTTGATCGATCGTTGCGTTAGCGGCCGCTTTTTAGTGTGTAGGGTCGTTATTTTGCACTCTGGTAATTGATGTTTGTCAGAGGCAGTTAACTTTAAAAGTTGACCTTGAATATAACGCTGCTTTCACGGTCTTCTCACCTCGGCTAGCCGGGATAACCCGGCACGAACCGTTTCTTGACAAAAAGCTAGTCTGCCTAGAATAGTGCCCGAGCAAGTAGACAGGGTGCCCCGGGAAGACGGGCTACCCTGTCTAGCATGTAAACGCCTCAATGCGTTTTCTAAAGAAACGTATGAAACGTTGGCCCTCCCAGAGTAGCTTGCTTAGCTGGGGCACCCTCCCTCTATGTAAACAGGCTTTAGGTCCTGTTTATATGGTCTCGGTACCCGAGACAACCCTCCCCCGAGTTACCCTGGGCGAGCTATTTTTCCACTGATTTCTTTGAAAAGGCCTACCAACTTTTTACATGAGTTGGGCGAGACAACTCGGGTGGCCGAGAAAACACGGGGAGGCGAGTTGTCTCGCCTCGGTAGGTAGGGTAACCCTGGCAAGCGGGACAACTTTTTCTTATGTAAACACTTTGTCTCGCCTATCCGGGACGAGACGGCTTAACGATAAATATACGCGTATACGAAACAAGATATTTTGGTCCAATTTTTCGGTTGAAAATGCAAATGTATTTCAAAGAATTATATTTATAAAGGCAGCATTACCCACAGTGATCGGATAGTCCAGATACAGCGGGGAAGAAACTGAAATGCAACAGCTATTCGCAGTTTAACACATGCGACTTACGGTTACTTTAACACATTAACTTCGAATTGGCTTCGCCTTTGCTTTTACACAAAGAAGTAGCGAAGCAAAAATGAACCTGAGTAGGAAATTTTCAATCCATATTGACGATAGTCAATCAAAAAGTGACCAAGTACAAAGAAAGAAGGGCAAATGAGGATTTTGTAAATTTTAGCAATGAAAACGTTAAGCTTGTGGGATGTGGCTGGAGGGACAGGGATACCTCATAAATTAATGTGATCTGGTAAGCTGAAGCCACTCTAAGAGCACTAAGGCAACATAGTAGCGGGCATTACCCCTTAAATCTACCAAAGCAAAGATTGAGCCCAAGCATTAGCAGCCATGGACAGCTGGTTCGGCCTTGTTAGGCCTCATCAGCATGGCATAGCTAATGATCAGGCTCAAGTACCCACATATCAATAAAACAAGCAATGAAAACGTAAAGCTTGTAAGATGTGGCTGGAGTGACAAGGATACCTCACAAATTACGCTATCAGCATGGCATAATTTGTGAATCACCGCCTTGCGCATTGCATGCCGGGACCATGCGTTCGCACGGGTCGCTATTTTGACTAAAGATATTTGTTGCTGTTGCTGAATTACTCTGTGAATTATACATGGTGGCAGCGGTCCTTGACCCTTAAAATACCCGACACAGCAGCGGTATCACACCAAGAAACCTCAGGGTTGCCTTCGGGAACACAAGAGAACGAAAATAGTCTTCAACAGCCGAGTCAACTTCCACTCCCTGCGAAGTTCGATGGCGCGAACGGACCAAAACAAGCCGAGTGTTGAATGAAATGGAGCCGTCGCTTTGAACGCTACAGAGTCGCTTCCGGAGTCAAGAATAAACCTGAATACGAGCAAGTGAGCACCTTACTGTATGCCATGGGGGACTGTGCAGACGACGTTCTAGCCACTCTCCGAATCGACGAAAACAAAGCTACGTACGAAAAAGTTCGCACTGCCCTCAACAGTTATTTCGATGTTCGCCGCAATTTGATAGTACAAAGAGCTCGTTTTAACAAACGACACCAGTTACTTGGTGAGTCAGTGGATGCTTTCATTCAAGATTTATACAGGCTTGTAGAAGAATGTGAGTACGGTTCTCTGAAAGACGGCCTTATTCGTGACCGAATCGTTGTGGGCATTCTTGATGACACACTCTCAGATCTAACTAAAATTAAACATTTAAATTTTTTTACCTTCATCAGGTAAATGACATTTTAAGGATATATCTGCTGGTCTGTTTTCAGCCAGGTAACACGCTTTGTTTTGAAAATAGAGCAGTTTGAATTTCGGGTTTTTTTTTACAATGCGTGACATCTGGATTGCTTCTGTGAAACATGTGACATACACGGAAACGATTCGCCTTGTTTTCGAGTTTTGAATAACCAATGTGTTATGAGAAGTGTCTATGCGAATGTTTCCAAGCTTAGCAGAGAGAAAAAATGTTTTTAGAGAGCCAAAGTTAACTCCAGATGTTGCCACTTAATTTAGAAGTAAACAACGACAGCTGACAACGAATATGGATTGCAACTCTCAAAACAGGTAAACGAGCTTTGTTCGTACGTGAACAAAAAGGCCTTCTGTGAACCCAAAAGCAAACCACTAGTCGGATAGTTTTCGAGAATCAGAAAGTGTGCGTCCGGCTTCTGCAGCACAAAAGTATCCCGAGTAAACGCTCATAGAGCGTCTTGTTGTACTTTAATTTCTAAAAGATCATATAAGTTCGACGTCGCGATTGCTCAGGATTAAACAGATTGAGTTCGAGTTGACGGTAATGGCGGACAATTAAAAAAAAGTGTCCCACTCTTTTTCAAAGTTGTTGGTTCCCAGTGCGCATGCGCGAATCATGAACTAGCCCCTTTTTAATTCTGAGCAATCGCGACGTCGAACTTATCTGATCTTTTAATAATTTCAAATACAATTACTAAACTTTATTTTGACGCAGTTATTTTCACCGATCGGTGGAATTTTCGTGATGCGTGATGAAAGATAAAACGGACCCAGTGCGCAGACTCACAGCGTGACCCAGCCCCTTTAAAAAGCTTAACTGAAAATGAGGCAACTATTAAAAAAAGAAAATTATACATACATGTACATTTCCTGGATAATAACAACAACAGAGGCGCACAAAGGCCACTTGGAAGCCTGAGTGAAGGCCAATATGGTCTCTCGTAATGTTTGCACCCTAAAGGACTTTTTCATGTTTCATTTTATTCATGTCCAGAAATACTGTAAACTCATGTAGATATGTTAGATAACTGATTAGCTATTTTTGACTAATGGCTTACGCTTGTTTTATATCAGTTTTCTTTAGCTAACAGGCTGTCATCAAGAAGCAACTGGGAAAAACCCTAAACACATACTTTGTAACAGTTTTTCTTTTTCATGCAGGTCAGGCAAATGCTAGAAGAGTGTAACAACGACGAAGGCGAAAAGGATGCCACTTACTTAAGAAAACGATTGCAAGAAATTTGCCTCTTCCTCGGGGAGAATACCCGCCTTTAAACAATGGAAAATGCAACTTTTGTTTGTTTTTTTAACATTTTACTGCCATTTGCAGCTCAGGTCACGCAATCTGACTATTGGGACTCGCATGTTAAGTCAAGTACTTTTACTTGTCTGTTTTTATAATAAGTGATACTTTTAATGGCCTCCCGAATTCACATATCATGAAAATCCAGCTCGGTTGGTCACGGGAACACCAAGATTCTGTCATGTTACACCACTGCTTTTTCACCTTCATTGGTTCCCGATTAGTTACGGTATAAAGTTTAAGATTCTACTTTTGACATTTAAGTGTTTATATGGTCTAGCTCCTAATTATTTGATTGACTTAATTAGCTTCAAAAAGCAATCTAGGTACTCTTTTAGGTCAAACGAGTCTTGTATTACTCGAGTTACCTAGCACTAAGACCCGTCCAACCCTTGGCGATCGTGCATTCCAGTCAGCTGGAATTCCAGTCTTTGGAATGCATTACCTTCGACAATTTGCAACATAAAGACATTGGACACTTTCAAGATTGCTGTTAAAACTATTTTTTTTTTTTATTTAGCTTTCAAATAGATTTTTATCTATGTCTTATCTTTTGACTAGGCAGTTGTTGCCTTTGATTGTGTATAGGTTTATAGTTTTAAATAGTTTCTTATGTTTTCAGTTACTTTTAACATAATTTTACTTTAACAATATTGTGAAGCGCAACTGAATATATCCATTATTATTATTATTATTATTATTATTATTATTAACTGCAAACGCATTTAGTGGAATCCATAGGATTATGACGATCAAAGAATGATTTGGTAAACAAGATCAATAAAAACATGCAGGACGCTGGAGTCCCGACTTGATTGAGCCGTTTACTTGTGTTTATCTGATTGCTACATTTTGTGTGTAACGTATGCGAATCACGTCTTTAATAAAATTCTCAGAATCTTATAAAACTGGTTTCTTGCGTTCATTTTGAAGTAGGCGTTTCACTAACTACGATTATGGTTGCTAAAGGGAACTTACTCTTACAAAACATTGAGGCTGGATTGTTACATATAATTGCTTCTAGATTCTAAATTTTATTTCAAAACGTGGAAATAACATTTAAGTGTACAAAACGCGGATATCATTAGCTCCTATTTACGCTTTTAAATTCCTGTGCACCATAATTTTGGATTTCACGACTTTAATTGGTTGTCCAGTTGCTTGCAACAAAAGATTTTCTGTCTCATTTGCTTCCTGACAATGGCTACAACCAAATAATGTTAAATGACAACACTTGGCGATAATCATACCCAACGTTTCGTACACTTAAATATTATATCCATGTTTAAAGCTAAATCTTGGAATCCAGTCATTATTTGCAACTATTTATGGTCAATTTGTTGTAGGAGTGGAGGTTACCTTTCACGAATCTAGTTTATTTCGTCCTCTCTTTGCTTAACCGACTTTTTGGGACATGGTAGATAAAACCACGAGCACATTTTTGGCAGCAGGTTACCTTTCCCAGAATTTTGACAAGGTAAATTTAAAACTCGCCCTTTTTATAACACAGTTTATTAGCAGATCACGAACAAAATTAATTGTTATCGATCGGTGTGTCAAAAACAAAACGACGTTTACTATTTGTGTTGCGCTGTCAACCCTTCCCGTGAAAAGATTATTCCTTCGTTGCCTAGAAACAACCGTCCTCACATATCACCAACAGAGACAGGAGAGTCTGGCCATTTACAAAGTCGTTAAGGCTGGGCCCGACATCATGGCGAGCAGACGTGTCATTTAACGCTTCGTACCAAAATGGTTTTCTCACCGCCCCAGTGGCAAAGTTTAGTTGACTTAAAGCTTTCGTTGCAGCAAAAGTCTCTCCTTGACGTATGGCAAGACGGAAACGATCAAAGAAAGGTTGATAAGGAGGAAATGTCCGAAAGTAGCTTCCAATCCGTGAAGGACTCCATCGACTGCCTCAAGAAGCTGGTGACGGATGGATTTGCTAAAATCCATGAAGACATGAATAAGCTCCGAAACGAGTTCAAAGAAGACCTCAGCACTGTTAAAAAGAATATTGGTGAAATAGAAGAAAGTTTACAGAGCACTCAAGCTGATGTAGAGTCGCTAAGAAACGAGGTGAAAAACGTTTCTGCAACCAGCACGAATAGCTTCGAAGGAGCAAGTAAGAGAATTTTGTACCTGGAAAAACACTCAAACTGGAAACAGAAAAGAACACACAATTAGAGCAGTACACGAGACGCGAGAACTTACGTTCCAACAATATCAAAGAAACGGAGAAAGAAGACTGTAAATCTCTGATAAACGACATCCTACAGAGGGACTTGAAGTTGGACACTTCTTCAATCAAATTTCATGCAGTCCATCGGGTGGGTATAGTAATATCAGGAAGAACAAGACCGATTATCGTGCGCTTTGTCTGCAGGGAGGATAGAAACCTTGTGTGGTTAAATCGCAGTAAAATTAAACAATCTGTTGTATACCCAGACGCTTACAATCAAAGGTTTGAACACAACAAAATCCCAGATTTTCTCAAATAATTACCTGATTGTTGTTCTTTTTTTTTATATATAACTTATCTCTTCTCCTGGCGATATGGAAATTAGTATCCGTCGTTATATATCCTAAAATATGCATATTAAGGACGGCGCCTCCTAATACGAAGATGTTTTTTCGCGGATTATAACTATGCTAAAATGTAGATGTTGGTAAGGGCTAATGAAAACTGAAAAGAAACTTGGGGGTAACCATGCATTTTTCAGAGATAATTAAGTCCAAAGCTGCAAAAAATAGAGACTTATTTTTTTCGAAAACAAGAAAATAAAAATTTCTTTTAAATTCCCTTAGAATTCCCGTTTACATACACTAAGGCAACCTCGTTCCCAGGGTCCTCTCTCTTCCTTCCTCGAGAAAGTACCCTGGTTGCGGCTGGTCACGTGTCTGCTAGATTTTTGCAGATTCCAGAAAAATGATTGAAGGGAGGGGCAGGAAGGTTGAAGTTTGTCTCCACAAAGTAGAGGACCCACCCTCTGTGCGGATTTGATTTGTACGCCTGGACACGTGACCAGCCGCAACCAGGGTACTTTCTCGAGGGAGGAAGAGAGAGGACCCTGGGAACGAGGTTGACACTAAGGCAGCAACAAACCACAAGCTTTGAAACACATAACCATTGGTGATATAAAAACTACTTTTTATGTGGTATTAATTACAAAATCATTGCATTGGAGGCATTTTTGGCCCTGACTGCTCCCTTTTAGTTGAGCAAAAAGACAAGTATGAAAGTATCACCATGTGTTGAGTAGGCTTACCACTTTCGTTTTGTGACGTAAAAAGTGGGGGTCACCACGCGTTTTTTAGAGCTACAGTATATTGGTTATTTTCTACTTTTAAGGCACTGATTTGGGGGCTCGAGACAATTTTTGCTCTACCCCCTCCCTAGTAAGTTAAATATTTGCATGTCTTTTCCTTGGGCGTGCTGGGATATCCGGTATGACGACACATGCTGCAACAAAAAGTTTTCTTGATTCTTCGGGAATTAGAGGACATCTTTTCAATGAAGATGGCTTTGAATGCTCAGAACAAATTCGAAGACGTTTTGAGATGTGCATTTTGCGTAAATTTCAAAGTTTTTTCCAGTATAACTTGCCCTTTTGGGCTCTGGCGAAGTGGAAGACAAGCACGTACGTGAGATCACGTTTTGTAGTTTTGTCAATCACTTTCGCAGTTGTTTCTTCTGGTTGTATTATCTGTCTGTCGAAGGAGTTTTGAAATGCATAAAAACTACGCAGTTTGAGAGCCAGTATTCGTGATTCCTTGCTTCTGATTTTCGCGGTCTTTTATTCAGGCAAATTAAGTTCAAGCTTTTCATCAGTTACGAAGGTAAGACATCGTGTTATGCATGTTATATCTTACGTTCGATGAAAACATCTTTCTTTTTATTATCGTTGAAACAGCAATAAAATAAAAGAATAAAACCGAAACGGATTTTTTGTGTATTAAATCGTTATGTGTAGCACATAACTTTTTTAAGCGATTCCTTTGAATCTTTTTATACAGCGATATGTTTTGATGAAGCTTAAGTCTTAGGGGATGGCCAAACGCACCTAACATTTCAACCCAACATTTTACGGTTTATGTGCCAACACCATCCAACATGTTGCAACATATCGCAACAGGGTGGCCAAACGTGTGCAGCATGTTGTGTTCTGGAAATAGCAAAATCGACCTAGCACGCATGCCCTAGTGCAACAATGTTGCGTGAATGTGGCCAAACGAGTACAGCATCATGCAACATCCAAAATGTTGCACGAAAAATTTCACCGTTTTCAAATTTGAGCCAACACCATCCAACATGTTGCAACATATCGCAACACGGTGGCCCAACGTGTGCAACATGTTGTGCCCAACAACGTTGCAAGATGTTGCGTTGAAATGTCGGCGTAACGCTCGCAACATTTCAACGCAACATCTTGCAACATTGTTGGGCACAACGTGTTGCACACGTTTGGTCACCGTGTTGCGATATGTTGCAACGTGTTGGCTGAAATTTGAAAACGGTGAAATTTTTCGTGCAACATTTTGGATGTCTAATGATGTTGTACTCGTTTGGCCATATTTACGCAACATTGTTTCACTAGGGCATGCGCACTAGTTCGATTTGCTATTTCAAAGCGCCAGAACACATGTTGCACACGTTTGGCAACCCTGTTGCGATATATTGCATCATGTTGGATGGTGTTGGCACATAAACATCGACCCCCCTTAAAATGTTGGGTTGAAATGTTGCGTGCGTTTGGCCGGCCCCTTCACAGCATTGTCACAACATGATGCAACAATGTTGCAAGATGTTGCGTTGAAATGTTGCGAGCGTTTGGCCGAGGCTTAAAATGTTGGGTTGAAATGTTGCGTGCGTTTGGTCGGCCCCTTAACAACATCGTCACAACATGATGCAACAATGTTGCAAGACGTTGCGTTGAAATGTTGCGAGCGTTTGGCCAGGGCTTTATATTATTTGCCACTTCACTTCACTTGCTTTTCCGTGATTAAGCGTAATTTCATAAAACACACCACAATAACGCTTTCGTTTACGGGTTTTTGGTGTAGACAGTCTGTTTCCAATCCTGTAAGACTATCTGCTAAATCAAGAGCTTACAAAAAAAAAAGGTAACCATAAAAAAAAAAAAATCTTCTGAGGAAATCGCGCGAGTAATTACGCGAGACAAGATAGTTGCGTGGTGCGCAGAACGAATGCGCACTAACAATAGGAGACACCGTCCTTAATTCCTTTCTCATTCTTTTTTTTCCCCTGTGGGTCGGGAAAAACCCCGTTGGCACAAAAGAATGCTACCGCTAACACCTTAAAGGTACCTCCCAGGGCAACAACCATGCGGAAATTATTTTTACTTTGTTTAATGTCTTCCTTTGTTAGTTGTTTCTTATTTATGTCTCCTTGTGATTTGTAAGATTTCTGGTGCGCTTAATTTTACTGATACATTCGCCAATGATATGGAGTTACAAATAGGCTCACTTAATGTACGATAAGGAAATTTTCAATCAATGCCAAACTTTTTACGAAGATCTTTATAAATCCTGTATTGAAGAACATGATTTGGACAATTTGTTTCGTAGTTTTGTTGAAGACTCAAATGTTCAAGTAGCACTTTAAGTGAAGATGAAAGAGAAAATTGTGAAGGCTTAGTAACCGAAGGGGAACTTTTACAGGCATTAAAAACTATGGAATCCAGTAAGTCACCAGGCTCGGATGGCATACCAGCAGAATTTTATAAAGTTTTCTGGCATGATATTTCAGACCACTTGCTAGAGTCAATAAATTATTCGTACCAACAGGGACAGTTCTCAATCACCCAAAGAAGAGGGATCATTAAGCTTATTCCGAAGAAAGATGTAGATCCTTCCCTTATTAGAAACTGGCGCCCGATTACGCTCCTTAACTGTGATTATAAGTTTGTGGCAAAAGCTCTTGCTAACCGTGTTAAAAAATTCTTACCAAAGTTGGTAAACAGTGACCAAACTGGATTTATGAAAGGCCGATTTATTGGAGATAACATGGGACCAATTGATGGAAATATTAATTACACTGCAGAGGAAAATCTCCCAGGACTATTACTCTTCTTAGACTTTGAGAAAGTTTTCGATACCGTGGAATGGACCTTTATTCAAAAAACACTTGGAATGTCTGGCTTTGGCTCATCAATTGTGAAACGGATCAACATCTGCTATAACAATATCGAAAGCTGTGTCTTGAATAATGGTTGGTCTACTGATTTTTTAAGCTGGAAAGGGGAGTTAGACAACGCTGCCCCCTTTCGCCTTACCTTTTCGTTCTTTGTGTGGAAGATCTTGCTGAAAAAATCCGAAAAACCAAAAGTATAAAAGGAATAACGATATCCCAGAACGAAGTTAAAATTAGCCAATATGCCGATGATACCTCTCTTATTCTTGACGGATCAAAAGAATCTCTCTTATCAGCTTTGCAAGTCCTGGAAATTTTTCGGGCTTAAAACTTAACAATAAGAAAACAGAAGCTCTTTGGATTGGAGCATACAAGGAAAGTGATGTGATCTTATGTCTTGAAAAGAATCTAAAATGGATTAAACATAAGGGAAAACCATTAGGGGTTTGGTTTTGCACAAATCCCAAAGAAACACTGGAGGCAAACTACGCAGACAAATTAGCTAAAATTAGCAACTGTTTTTAATGTTAGGAATTACGAAGGCTATCTTTACTAGGTAAAATTACAGTACTCAAGAGCCTGATAGTCTCGCAACTGGTTTATGTTCTTTCGCCGTTACCAACAAATCAAAAAGTGCTGGAGGAACTTAATTCTCGGTTTTTTAAGTTTTCATGGAGCGATAAGGGGGATAAGATCAAACGGAATATAATGATTAACGATTACTCTGAAGGTGGTCTCAAAATGATTGACTCAATAACCTTTAATAAGGCACTGAAGTCCACTTGGGTTAAAAAATATCTTGACCCAGAAAATCACGGAAAATGGAATTATTTATTTGATTGGCAATTACATCAATATGGAAGCCCAGCCATTTTCAGAGGCAACCTGAATAAGCAGGATATGCACAAATACGTAACCACAACAGACACGTTTACCACGAAATTCTACATTTATGGTCCGAAATAAGCTACGAACGAAATGTGAATTCTCTAGACCGCTTCCTTTCTTTAGCTATATGGCATAATTCTCTTATACGAATAGACCATAAACCCGTTTTCTACCAACCATGGTACTCTAAAGGTATTCGAAAGGTCGCAGATTTACTAAAAAGATCGAAATGCTTTTCTTTCCTTACATGAACTGAAAGACCGCTTCGATGTTAAAACTAACTTTCTTACTCTACTCGGCCTACTATCTTCTCTAAAGTCGTTAAGAAAAAGATGTAAAGACAACCAATGTGCCGGCGTCTCTGAAAGCTTCCTTGAAAGATTCATTAAAACCAAAAAGGCCAATAAACTAGTCTACAAAGAACTGGTTTCCATGAAGCAGGTATGACCCACTCAGAGTCAGGAAAAATGGATTGCTGATTGTTAACTCCAAAGGGACGACCTGATTGATTGGAAGGCGGTCTACTTATCACCATTTAAATGCACTAAAGTAACCAAGCTAATTGTTTTTCAGTTTAAACTTTTGCATCGACGGCTTGCTACAAACTCTTTTCTTAAGAAACTGATTTGTGTACCCTCTGAAGAGGAAAATTTAATTCATCTTTTCTGGTGCTGCAGAGTCAAATCGCAATTTTGGCAAGGATTTAAACAGTGGATGGCAATCAGTCATGAATTTGTAGAAAATGAACTTACCCAAGAAATAATATTGGGATTAAAACCTTCTCTTTTCAACAAGAAGACCTCTTGTCGGGTTCTTATTGCCAGATATTTTATTTGGATATGCAGAACGCAGGATAAACCTCTTGAAATGGAAAATTTCAAATCATTTCAGCTTTCGCTCGCGTCCTATTAATGCGCCCAATGCCTTGTAGATTTAATTACCCGTAATGGTATAGCGTAAATTTTTATTTTAATATTAATTAATATTGTAGGGCACCAAGAATTGTATTGATTCTGTTAGTAGGTTGAGGCTGTGTAATGTATTGTAATAACTACGTGTAGTATTAGATAGGTAAGTTATGTAAATCGTTAGTATTGTAAACAATGTTATTTTGTAGCGTCCGTGTTCTTGAAATAAACTGTATTTATGACCAAAAAAAAGAAAAAGAAAAAAGAAACAACCGTCCTCACATATCACCAACAGAGACAGGAGAGTCTGGCCATTTACAAAGTCATTAAGAATGCTGCAAAGTGGTAAAACTACTGAGGAAGGCGTGTCCAGCTGGCGCAATAAGTTTGTAAAAGGAAAATTCAAACAAACTTGATATCTTCATTTCCGAGAACGTAATAGAAATAATTTCAGTGTTTCACTGTTCCGTCAGGTTGCACTTCCTTTTCATTTCACTTGATGACAAGGCAGCCGCTGCTTGACCCAACAGTAAGAAACGCTTGAACTGCAAAGGTGTGAAACCTTCCTGGATCAGCAGCTAGGTTACCGGGACGCCAGATCTGTAGAAATTCAACGAGTTCACCGATTGGGGAAGAGGAAAGAAGATCAGGGAGCGCGACCAATTCTCGCAAGATTCCTGCGCTACAAAGACTGCGAGCAAATACTCGCTCTGGGCTCTCGTCTCAGAGGCACTAACTTTCAGATGTTTAGGGACCTTCCTCAAGAATTGGTCACAAGAAGAAGCAGACAAATGGACACCTTTAAGAAGCCCAAAAGGAACAACATACCCGTATCCTTTAGCAAGTCACAACCTGACAAACGTTTTATAAGGGGTAAATTCTGGCCAGTGGGCCAGGTACTGGACATATAATCAGGGAGCAAAAACCCCTGTAACCTGATTTCTTTGTCCTTTTGGTCTTCACTTTACTACCTTCGATTTCAAACATTTCGCTTCTGCTATTTGTTTGTTTGTTTGCTTTTTCTCGCCAGCTCATAATTGATACTAAAGAGTTTGCGAGTGGAGAGAGATTGTAAACAAAACCGAGGTACCGAAAGCTCATCTTAGTTAGATCACTTTCAAAATTTTCCTTGCTGTTGCTGTTGTTGTTAGTGAAGTTATCAATTTTTTTTTCTGCCTCTAACGCTATTCGTTTTGTCTGTATTCTATGTGTCCTGACTTAGTTTTTTTCGTTTTTCTCTTAGGAAGTATTTTGTTAGTATTTATTTCCTGGAGCAATCATAATTTCTGCATGTTATTTAATTTTTTTATATGCTAATGTAAAACGATGGATCTTAAAATCGCCTCGCTAAACGTTAGGGGAATTGGAAATAACACCAAAAGAAAGGAGGTGTTTAATTGGTTGAGATCTAAAAAATTTTCAATATACATGCTGTAAGAAGTCCATTGTTCCAAAAATACCACAGACATATGGAAGTGTGAATGGGGCTACAAAGCGCTCTTCAGCTGCGGATCGAGCAACAAAGCAGGGGTCAGTATTCTCTTCAACAATAATTTTAATTTAAACATTATTGAATTTCTCCTAGACCCTAATGGTCGGTTTATCATTTGCGATATCGAAGCAGACGGCAAATTATTGACCTTGGCTAGTATCTACGCTCCTAATAAGGATGATCCCGGTTTCTTTAGCGTCTTCTTCGATCACCTTTCTGATTTCAAATGCGATGAAATTATTATCGGCGATGACTTCAATTTAGTACTAGATATTGAAAAAGACAGAAAGAACGGAGTTGCCAGAACTCACCATAATGCTTTGAGAGTGATACAAGATGCGGCGGAAGATCTGGAGTTATGCGATGTTTGGAGAATCTTTAATCCAGAAAACAAAAGGTTTACCTGGCGACAGAGACAGCCAGATGTTCAATGCAGACCCGATTTTTTCCTAGTAAGTCAGACTTCGTTGTGTAACTGTACTCAAACAGATATCATTCCAGGTTTCAAAAGTGATCACTCCATGATAACGCTTAACCTATCTTTACACTTTAACCCAAGGGGAAACGGTTTCTGGAAGTTAAACACATCCCTCCTTGCCGATACTATTTTTATTGAAAAAATAAAGGCAACGATACAAAAGACGGCTAGCGAATACAAAGAGGACAACCTCATCAAAATTGAAAGTGCGTCAAGAATCAATCTCTTACTCAGCGTCCTTAAAAAGAGCGCAAATAAAGAAAGAAGACGAGTTGGAAAAGAAATCGCAGCTTTAGAGAAACAACTAGATAGCACAGTCTGCTGTGATTCCTCGTACCAAATTGCAACTGAGAGAATTAAGGTCTTAAAAGAGGAACTCGAAAAAATTTTTGAATATCGAACCAATGGAGCTATTCTTCGGTCAAAGTCAAAGTGGTATAATGAAGGTGAAAAGAACACTGAATACTTCCTTAGTCTTGAAAAGCGACATTATAAACAAGGCACAAAAAGCCAATTAAAATTCAAAGACAATACCCTTGTCACATCTGACAAGGACATTTTAGCCGAATGCGAATCTTTCTATGAAGACCGCTATGCCTCGAAAATAGAAAACTCCCCCAATTTTAATTTTTTCCCGCAAACAAATCAAGCTTTTCTAAGCCCTGAGGATCAACAGGCGTGTGACGGTATCTTAACCGAAACAGAATGCGCAGAAGCCTTAAAGTCTATGGATTCGGGTAAAACGCCCGGCACAGATGGCCTTCCAGCTGAATTTTACAAATTGATTTGGAATATCTCAACCTACCTTCTTTCTGCTCTTAACTTTGCGTACGAGTCGGGTTGCTTATCTATCATCCAAAGACGTGGAATCATTAAACTTATTCCAAAAAAAGACAGAGCTTTTTTATGTAAAAAATTGGCGTCCTATAACCCTCCTCAACACGGATTATAAAATCGCAGCAAAAGCTATTGCAAATCGTATTAAGTCCGTGCTTCCAAGGCTTATAAACAACGATCAGACAGGTTTTATTAAAGGACGGCTCATCGGCGAAAATATACGACTTATTGATGGTATCATCCAATATGCTGCACAGCATAATATCCCGGGTCTACTACTCTTCATAGATTTTGAAAAAGCTTTCGATTCACTTGAATGGCCTTTCATTTTTCATACTCTACGCTTCTTTGGCTTTGGTCGATCAACTATTAATTGGGTAAGGACTTTTTATTGCAGAATTGAACGCTGTATTCTCAACAATGGCTGGTCAAGCAAATTTTTCCAGCCTCAAAGAGGTGTTAGGGAAGGCTGCCCCCTTTCACCATATTTATTCTGGCAGCGGAGATACTGGCCAAGTTAATCCGAAACAATAGGAGTATAAAGGGTTTCTCTCCAGACAACAAGGAAATTAAGATACGCCAATACGCTGATGATACTACTCTTATCTTAAACGGGTCTAAGGACTCCCTTGTTTCAGCTCTGCAATTATTAGATGATTTCGGTAAGATATCCGGCCTCAGGCTCAATGATAGCAAAACGGAAGCTCTTTGGATTGGCTCTAAGACTGGTCATGAGAAAATCCTCGTGCCAGGAAAGAACTTCAAATGGCCAAGATGCAAGGTCAAAACGCTAGGCTTATGACTTTCAACTGATCCAGATCTGGCGACAACCTTGAAATATAAAGAAAAAATTGAAAAAATTAGGAAATTATTAAGCTACTGGAAATACCGGAGGCTCACACTGCTAGGGAAAATTACCGTGCTAAAATCGCTAACCGCATCACTGATCGTTTACCTACTTGCCTCGTTGCGCTCAAACCATTGTGCTCTAAAAGAATAAACGACATGTTTTATCAGTTCTTATGGAATGGAAAAGGCGACAAAATAAAGAGTAAAGTCATCATTAACGAACCCCGAAATGGCGGTCTAAAAATGATTGATCTCTTTTCTTTCAACAAATCTCTCAAAACAACATGCGTGAAAAAGTACTTGGACACAACTAACAACGGGAAATGGAAACTCCTGTTTGATGTGGAACTTAAAGAACTATGGAGGAGAAAGTTTTTTCCACTGTAACCTAAATGTTAGGGATACAAAGGAAATGATCAGGGTCACCGAACCTTTCCTTAAGGAAATATTAGAATATTGGGCCGAAATAAACTTTGAGCGCCAAATATCTTCTGAAATCAATTTTGGAGAACAGGCATTATGGTTCAATTTACTACTGATAATAGAAAATAAGCCAGTTTTCTTTAAAGATTGGTCTGAAAATGGGATAACTAAAGTAAAACACCTTCAAACAACAGGAAACAAAGGATTTCTGACTCTGAACGCTTTTGTCGCAAAACATGACCTAAAAGTACGCCCTCTTGGTTTTTACGGTCTCTTGTCAGCTATAAAATCCCTTCGTAAAACGGTCTCCGGAGCTGCCGAGCTTGGGGAACACAACTCGAAACTTTTTGTGACAAGATTATGAAAAGCAAAAAGCCAGGTCCATTAATTTACAAACAGCTAGTCAATGCCAAAGGTATAATCCCAAGCAATAGCCAAATTAAATGGCTTCAGGACTGTAACTATTTTGATGAAGGTAACAATTTTAACTGGGAACTTGCTTACCTCCTGACACCAAGATGCACCAAAAGCACTAAACTGATCGAGTTCCAGTTTAAACTTTTGCATAGGCGTATACCAACCAATGACTTTTTATTTAAAATAGGAAGAAAAGAAAACGAAGAATGCACGTTTTGCCATGATTCCGCGGAGACATTAATCCACCTATTTTGGTCATGTCATGTTACTTCCATATATATATGTAAATACCTTCGAAGCCATGAAAGCCGTAGAACAATATACTTATGGAACCATGCAAACACAGTTTGCCACTCAGCTTTCGACACACATCTCTATTGAAAGAAAAACTTCTTGCCCCGAGTCGGAATCGAACCGACGTTCCCCAGTTACCAGTCGGGCGTGATAACCACTACACTACCGGAGCAACCACGCTGGCAACGCGGCCACTTTAGGAAGTGAGTAGTATCGCACGTCGGCCATTCCTCGGAACATTTTTCTTTCGAGACTTTTGTGTGTTTCCTGGCTTCTAAATTCCCTGGACGGGAATTAGAAATATATATATGTAAATACCTTCGAAGCCATGAAAGCCGTAGAACAATATACTTATGGAACCATGCAAACACAGTTTGCCACTCAGCTTTCGACACACATCTCTATTGAAAGAAAAACTTCTTGCCCCGAGTCGGAATCGAACCGACGTTCCCCAGTTACCAGTCGGGCGTGATAACCACTACACTACCGGAGCAACCACGCTGGCAACGCGGCCACTTTAGGAAGTGAGTAGTATCGCACGTCGGCCATTCCTCGGAACATTTTTCTTTCGAGACTTTTGTGTGTTTCCTGGCTTCTAAATTCCCTGGACGGGAATTAGAAATATATATATGTAAATACCTTCGAAGCCATGAAAGCCGTAGAACAATATACTTATGGAACCATGCAAACACAGTTTGCCACTCAGCTTTCGACACACATCTCTATTGAAAGAAAAACTTCTTGCCCCGAGTCGGAATCGAACCGACGTTCCCCAGTTACCAGTCGGGCGTGATAACCACTACACTACCGGAGCAACCACGCTGGCAACGCGGCCACTTTAGGAAGTGAGTAGTATCGCACGTCGGCCATTCCTCGGAACATTTTTCTTTCGAGACTTTTGTGTGTTTCCTGGCTTCTAAATTCCCTGGACGGGAATTAGAAATATATATATGTAAATACCTTCGAAGCCATGAAAGCCGTAGAACAATATACTTATGGAACCATGCAAACACAGTTTGCCACTCAGCTTTCGACACACATCTCTATTGAAAGAAAAACTTCTTGCCCCGAGTCGGAATCGAACCGACGTTCCCCAGTTACCAGTCGGGCGTGATAACCACTACACTACCGGAGCAACCACGCTGGCAACGCGGCCACTTTAGGAAGTGAGTAGTATCGCACGTCGGCCATTCCTCGGAACATTTTTCTTTCGAGACTTTTGTGTGTTTCCTGGCTTCTAAATTCCCTGGACGGGAATTAGAAATATATATATGTAAATACCTTCGAAGCCATGAAAGCCGTAGAACAATATACTTATGGAACCATGCAAACACAGTTTGCCACTCAGCTTTCGACACACATCTCTATTGAAAGAAAAACTTCTTGCCCCGAGTCGGAATCGAACCGACGTTAGTAGTATAGTACTTGGGGGTCCTAGCACATTTTCCAAAAATTGCGCCATTTTTCACAACAGCACACTTTTTGTCAAGGTCAAGGTCACGTGATCCAGCACACTTTTTGTCAAGGTCAAGGTCACCAAAATTCCCAAGGTCAAGGTCACGTGATCCAGCACACTTTTTGTCAAGGTCAAGGTCACCAAAATTCCCAAGGTCAAGGTCAAATTTTCCAAATCTATAATTAGCGTTTTCTCCCAGAATATTTCAATATTTTAGACATCAGGATGATGAATGAAAGAATTGAGTAGTATTCGTCGAGAAACGGCTGATTTCAATATTCTAAGCGGAATGAGCATATTTGAGTAGTATTCGTCGAGAAACAGCTAATTTCAACATTCTAAGCGATAATTAGTATTCAGGTAGAACGGCATTTTCCCATTTTCCAAGGTCATCTATTTAAGTACCCTTATGATATAAAAAACACTTAAAGAAATGTTGCTTTAGGTTATTATGGAGAATAAAGAAAGAAATCTCCGGGCCTTGGAAAAGCCCTCTCAAATCAGGTCAGGTAGCCAGATGGTAAATGATTTTTGTAATTCAGATATTCACGAATATTTTAGTGAAGTAGAAAAACATCTAATATGTCCTTTATGTGATCAGAAGATAGCAGAACATAGTGTCAAAAATGAACAATGTTGTGATAATCAGAAAATAATTAATGACAATGGTGAAAATGTTTGTATAAATTGTGGTTCAGTCCACGGCTATGATTATTGTAAGGAGTACGTTGACTTTCATAATAATATGTATAAAATACAGCGAAAATCTGTATATCATCGGAAGTACCATATTGAAAATGTGATAAATGGTATATGTTGCAAGAATAGATTTCAAATTTCAGTAAAAGATAAGGGTAAAATATTAAGAATATTCAAGGAGATAGACACTATCATCCCTTCGGTGAATAAGAATCGTAAAAGAATGATAAACACTAAATTCATTCTGAAACAATTGTTTATGATGATGGATCTGCCTTATGAGTATATCATATTAACCAACTTAAAGAAAACACTGAAATTTTATAATCAATATTGGGTTGAGATTCTATTGTTAATATTTGATAAGATTATTCGTATTATCAAACAGTGAATTTTTCATCATATTTCAGTAGGTACTTATCAATAATTGGACTATTATCAACAACATAATCGTCTATGTTCTTCATTGTATTATGTATGCTGGAATTATCAAAATTACCGCTTCTCATGGTTTCTTTTATTGTATTGAGAAGATGCTGGTAGCTTTGATAAGCATATGTACAATTCTGTATTTTCATGTCAAGGTTCTTGTGTTTCATCCAACCTTGTATTAAAAGTGATACTGTACTGATGGCAACTAAACTAACACCACCAGTCGAAATACTTGCGGCAAGACCGCCAGTTGCAAATATAATGGATGCTGAATTACCCAATAACTTCCATTTTTTGAATCTTTTGACTGCTTGTTTATAAGCCCAACACTTTCTGTGATATGTTCGGTAATAGGATTTTAATTCATTTACCTGATCTTCTGTTAATTCACCTGAAATATGGTTCCAGCTGAATATGCTTTTTCGCTCTTTCATACAATATGCTTATATAACGATTCTGTTCAACACACAGTACCACAAACCAGACAATTGCCCACTTAGAGGTGATAACTTACTAATTTTAGTCGTCAAGAAAGACGGTAGAGCATAAGAATATCCTCTATCAAGTGCATGTTTGACATAAAACCTACCGAAGGCATCGTGTAATATACCATGTGTCTGTAATGTATCAATCCAACCAAGAGTATGCTCCAAAAAATGTGTTAAGCAGCCTTCACCGGGACCGATTAATCCAATGCCTATATGCTCCTGGATAATATCTCTCACTTCAATATATTTGTTGAAATGTTTGTGATATAGAAACTGGTAAACCAAAGCTGATTTCAAAATCCTCTTATCAACACCAGGGTTTTTCCGTTCAGCATCCCGAATGAACCATCGTACAAATCTTATAATCTGCTTCATAATAATTGATTACATAATTCAAAGATCGAAATAATCTTCAAGGAAACGGAACATATTTTTTAATTCATCATTAGACAGAGATTTCTGCCAAACAGAAAAAGCGTACAGATCCATTTCAGAAAAATTGACTGCAGTACCATCATCATTATGAACTTGACATCCAACGAACATTTTTTGTGGATTTCCTGACAGTGTTGCTGAGATTGTTTCTGTTCCAACAGGAGTCATTGATGAAATACCTCTAAATAGTTCCATATTTTGTCCATTCACTCTTATTGTCCAAACCTCAATATTTCCAGTCAGATTAGCCAAAGAAAGAGCAGTAAGTCTTCCATTTGATATAGAACCGAAATCAATATAACATGCTCCATTAATCCAAGGAAAATGAACACCAAATCGAATATTAGCCTGCCCCCATTGAAATTGAGATTGATTCTTCACTTGTTTTGTATTAACAACCATAATTACTGTGCATGTATTCCCATTTGGTCCAGCAACTTTGGATACATCAAATGAATTTATTCTCAAGTAGTCATCAGTCCCATCGAATCGCAGAAAGAATCTCTTTTTATTTGAATCTCTCAACAGCAGAGGTTTTTTGGAATTATCAGTTTGTGTGAAAGATATATTATTGACAGGATCAACCCATCTTGAGACTCTATCGTTTGTATCAGATGTTAAAACAGAGAGAGCTGGGATGAGAGCAATAGAAATTCCATCAAGGACTGGTACACCAGGAAGAGAGTTGGAAATAACAAAAGTAGCTCTATCTAACTTCAGATCAAGTTGTTTTTTTATGACACAATCATTATCATCAGTTCCTTCATCAACATTTATCAATTTCTTGTTGTTTCCAAGATCATAGTGGCCATCTTGTGTTAATGTAAATCCATCACCTTTATCACCTTTATCACCTCTATCACCTTTTAGGCCTGTTTTACCAGTTCTTGTATTATCTTGATTGAATACACCCATATAATATTAATTTAGATTAATTCATGACCACTTCAAGTGTGAATGTTGTATCAAATGCACCTGTATTAGGATGTGAATAATCAATGATTAAATAGCCTCTCGATAATGATTTGTTGATATTGACCGTTGTGATGTTTCCACTCATAGTATTATGTCTGTGTTCATAAACAGTTGCTGGTAATGGCAAAGGCCCACCACCTTCAGCTTTTGTCTTGAAGTAGAATATTCCGGGTTTTGTTCCTTGTAATACATACATTTTCTTAATATAAAAGTTATTGTTATGAATGACTAAAAAATCAGAGCCATTTATCAATACAGGCTTTAAAGCATTCTTATTATGTCCTTGTTTGGCTTTGACAGAGCAATTTAAATATTGTATTTGACCGATTATTCCATTCCCATTCAAATTTAGATCACCTCCTAATTTCGGACTGTAAAGAGCAAATCCTCCAAGATCGAAAGCTGTTTCCATAATTACACCTGTAACGCTTGAACGAAATAGATTCAAAGCACCGTTATGAATTCTATAGCCATTCAGATTTAAATCACCACCAAGTTTGGCCTCTTTTATCAGATAAGTGTTCATATTAATATTATTCAGCATTGTCAATTCGCCATTGTCTCCACCAAACAACCAATTTTCATTTTCTTTCACATCAAAACCATTCAAATCTAAATCAGTTTGTAATTGTATTGTTTCATTCACAATTTTATAAGCTTCAGCGAAGTCGTAAACACTTGATGGAACGTCTACAGCTTCAAAATCAATACCATATGCAACACAATGAACTTTGTACTTATTTGGATAAGTTGGGTTAGCATTAATATGAATCGTACAATATAAATATTCAGGTGGTGAACTTGCTGATGGTTTTTCAATCCATAATAAATATCTCGAATGATCTTCATTTCTGTTATCAAATTTTCTCCCTACAGTTTTATGAATTGTAATTCCACCTTTTGCACTGAATGTTACACTACTAAGACTCATTCCTTCATAATCAGGAAATAGCCATTCAAGAATGAAAGTGTATTTTCCATCTTTTATTGTGTACATATTAAAACCAATCTAGCTTCATAAATATGATTAGCTTCTTTATTCAAGTCTATATCAATGACCTTTTTTGAAATCAAATGTGGTGAACGAGGTAAATTGACATATCCATTAACTTTCAAGCCATATTCAGTACTGACTTCATCGATATCATTCATCAAATATTTGAAAGCATTCTTTGGATGAGAAGCAGATGAAATATGACTTTTTTCTAATTGATCTAAATTTACGGCATCTGTTTTATTTGTTCCTTCTTTTAAGTCAATGATTTTATGCCCTCCAAGTTTCATATCTGCTGCCATCGCATTTGTTCCATTCAATAATAAAGTGTTTGCTCTGATGGTTTGTGAAGCTCGATTTAAAACTCTAAAGTTCACTGCATCAGTTTCATTCACCACGTCCGCTAAATTAGTCACTCTATTTCCACCCATCGACAAATCGCCATACATTGCAGTCGAACCGTCTCGTCGGAGAAAATACTCGTCAGTATATCTTTTTGTAACAGCATCATCTGCGTTGACAGGTGGAGCAAGATCAGTAATGGCATTGTTGTTCATATTCAGATTTTGTTGTGCAATCGCATCGAGTTTGGTTTGCAACCTCTGGTCCACATAACTTTTGTTTACAGCGTCTTGTGGGTTTGAGGGGTTATCCTGCAGGTTGAGGATTTTGTTCAATTTCATGTCAACATTACTGCCAAACGCAACATGGCCGTTTTCAATTTCATAAGCTGGGTCATGAACAAAGTAAGACAAATTGGTATGATAGCCATAGGCCCCATAAACAATGATATGTGTTTTGGTGTTAGACGCAGGAGCTGTGCTGGAAAGTTCCACCTGTATTGTCGCTTGACCACCACTTCTTTTTTCTATCTGGAAAAGAATTTTGATATAACCATCAACGTGTGGAGTTCTAGTAAAAGATTTTTGAAATGACTGTCCAGCGTCACGCATGTTAATTGTTGGAAGGGTTAAACTGATTGCAGCACTTCTTGGATCTGATGGTGAGTAAAACTCAGTAACAAATGTGTACCGTCCATTACTCAATGATGAAACATCAAAACGAATTTTAGATGTAAAGTTGCCTCTTCGTTTGATGAAAAAAGACAATGACGACTTGTTTATGTGGTATGGTGATCTGTCAAAATTCTCAATTTGAAGGTTTTCCACACCACTGACTGCAGAAGACTTGGATTTGTCTTTTAACAGAAAAGCGAATGGGTTGCGTTGGGTACCAGATGCTGAAAAAACAAGGTCATCAACATACTTTTTATTAGCAGAATCTTTATCAGAGTTTGGAGATCCAACATTTGTTATTTTATTGTCACCCATGTCAAGATCACCAGTCATTGCAACAGTTCCATCTTTTTTAAGAAATGGTGAAACATCAATGCCAGCAATGCCAGCAATTTCAGTATCAACATACCCCTTTGTGGCTGAATCATTGTTTGCTGTTGGCGCTGCTACATTAGTCAATTTGTTACCTCCAAGATTCAAATCAGAAGTCATCGCAACACTTCCATTTAGTTTCAAAAAATTATTGTTCACATAGTTTCTATTTACAGCTGAATAACCAAATCTTGGGTTATCTGGTATGCCAAATAGATCATTTCTATTCATGCTGACAGGTGCATAAATTACACCACCAGTGTTTTTATTAAGGAAATCAGCTGTTTTATTATCAACGTAAGATTTGTTTACAGCATCATGAGGGTCTGATGGAATGTCATTAAGGTTCATGATTCTATTATTTTTCATGTCAATTTTACCACCAAAAGCAACATTGCCGTTTTCAATTTCATACACTGGGTCGTGAATATGTGATAAAATGATATTAGAAAATCCATAAACACCATAAACTATGACGTAATGTTTTTTATTGTTTTGTAAATATGGCGAAATCAACAATAACTCCATTGATGTGGAACCATGACTTGTTTTTTCAAGGAAGAATATTCTTTTGAGATAACCATCAACAAGATGAGTCTTTGGAAATGCTCTTTTTATTAAATCCTTTCTTTCAATTAAATTAGATGACAGATTGTCGTCATCGACTGTTGCATTATTTGGGCTACCATCAGTATAAAACTCAACAACTAAAGTGTACTTTGAAACTTCCAATTGTGTCAGATCAAAACGAAGAACAGTTGTAAGACCAGCAGAAGGAATAACAAAAGACAAGGCTATTTTATTCAATGAGTAAGGGCTTTTGTCAAAATCTTCCAATTGCAGATTATTCGCATTTCTAAGAATAGTTGTTTTTGATACATCTTCAAGAAGAAATTTAAATGGATTAACACGTGTTCCTTCAATTGATAAAACAGCATCATTAACATATCCCAAGTTAGTAGAATCATAATGATTTACTGGATCACTAATATTTGTCAAACGTTTATTTTCAATGTCATAATTACCATCTTGTGTTAATTTGAATCCATCACCTTTGGGACCAACAGCTCCAGTAGCTCCTTGTGGACCAATTGCACCTGTATTACCTTTTGGACCTCTATCACCTTTTTCACCTTTGGGACCAACTGGACCAGCTGGGCCTCTTTCACCAGTACCAGTTTCTGTTTTATCTTGATTTATTTGAGCATTAAAAACTCCCATTATATCATCTTGTTAGATTAATTTTTCAATTATTGATTGCTATATAATACTACATTACATTAAACAGAACCATAAAAATTTCTCTTGATTGTCTTCATCGGCTTGTCAACATAACAGAAGGAATATGGTTTCTTGGTTGCTTCAATGTATTTATTCTTGTCGATTCCAAGCTCCTGTGCAATCAAGTTCCTTTCTCTTGAGGATGGGAAATCATAAAGGCAGAAGTGACTGCAATTGAGTCTGATTGATTTTGGGCATCCATAGAATGATTGTGTGAGATATATGACTGAACAGTTCTTGTGTCTTCCCTGAATGAAATAGCTGATTATTTGATCTTGTTTCTTGTCAGTCACAAAATCATCAAAAACAACCAATCGCTGCAAATTTGTGTCTTTTATTTGTTCAACTGGCAATATCTCTTCTTGACTGCAAACCAAGGCAGGATATCCAATGTGACTGCTTATTTCATCCATTACTTTCCGAAGATATTGATATTTGTCTTGATCTAAATTTTTTGCATAAAGATGTATCTGATCATAATAAACCAATGGCTCCATAATCAGATGCATGAACAATGTTGTCTTTCCAGATCCAGAATTACCAGCCAGCAGCATCCTGAAAGTGTCTTTTGGCATATACGGATACAACTGTCTGAATGAATTCTTTAAACCCTGAATATCATAATTAGGGATTTCCATATGTAAATAGTTTAGATTAGTCTAACACAATTGTATATGGATATAGAACGAATGAAAAGGCTTCTTAAAAGTGGAATTGAAGCTGGAAACAAAACAAGAGAAGTTCGTGATGTTATCAAGACTTATGAATACGAAAACAGGATGCATATGATACAACATCAGAATTGCTGAAACCCTCTATTGATGTCCAGAAGAGTGTGAAAGAAAGTGTCGACGAAAAACAGGATGAAGTTATTAAACAGTTGAAAAAAAATCAACAGGCTTTAACACAAGGACTTGATGATGTTATTGAAGCTAATAGAAGAGCTATTACAATGGGAACGGAACTTCCTTTGACAATTGAAGCACCTGAAAAAGAGGATCGGGCACCCAACTTATTATTGATCGATAACTATTTCGATAAAGATGATAGAATTATATTAAAAAATAACAGGCTTTTGAAACCAGGCGATTTAACTCAAGTCAGCCCACAAAAACTTGTCGATGAAAGGGAAAAAGCTGCAGTAATAGCTAAGGATATAGGAAGAAGAAAAAAAAAAAATCATTAACTCCAGAAGAAAAAGAATCTTTTGAGAGAGAAATACAAACTTTGAAGAAATACAGAGAAACGATTGATGATGTATTAGCTTCTTACAAATACAAAACAGGGAAAGGAATGGGTTCAAGGGGCGCATTTTTGGGTGACATGCTTTCACGTTTACAGTTGCTTGGTGGATCTATTTCAGCCGGCAACAATAGCATGGGTGTAAGAAATGAATTCACAAAAATATTGCATACATTGAACAGACTGGGAATCCTGAAAACCGGTGAGCTAAATAAAATAATGATGAAATATCTAATGTAAAAGTATATGACAGAAATTTCATTACGATTCAACAGTAAAAACAGAGACAAAATTGGTGTCAGCAAGAGTCATGATTTTAAAAAAGATTCAATTCACCTCTTAAATTAACGAATGATTTAAAATATGAAATGGCTGTGAATGTCATCAATATGACATACAGTTGGTACAATATCAGAGATATTTTTGGGAATAATCAAATGAAATACAGCTATGACAAAGGTGTAAACTGGGAAACAATAACATTCGTTAACGGGATGTATTCATACGACGATATCAATAGTTACATTCATGAGTATATGAGAAAAAATAGCCATGTACTGAATCCATCTGAAACAGACAAATCAAAATTCAAGTATGGTATTAACATGTATTTCGTTTTGTCAACATATCGCATTTTGATTGAACTCAATGAAAATTATCGTGTGGATCTGAGGAATCTTGATTTCAGAAAACTTATCGGTTTCGATTCAAAATTAGTTCCAGCCACAGAATATGGAACAAATCTACCTGATATTACAAGAGGAGTAGATGAAATTTATATCAATTGTGATTTGGTGACAGATAGCATTGTTGATGGAAATAGCACAAATACAATCGCTGTTATTCCTGTCACAGATCTCGTTAGAAGTTTACCTTTCACTTACAAACCTCGTTTTCTTTCATGGAATCCTGTCTCAACACATATAACAGCTCAATACGTTTTTATGTCACAGATTCTTCTAGAGCTCCAGTCGATTTAAATGGGATAGATTGGTATATTGAGTTGTTCTTGAGAAGTGTGGAATTATAAAACCTAATAGTATATGAAACGGTTTGAGTTTAAAAAATATGAACAACATGGTGAAGGTATTGTGACTGATATGATCAAAACAGCTGGAAAAAAAGCAGCAACAACAATTGGTGAACATGCTGGCAAAAAAGCTGGCGACAAAATCATAGAACTTTTGAAAAAGAGAAAGAGTGGAACTGAGAGTGCGAGCCAGACTGGTGGTTTAATCAAAAGAAAGAGAGGCCGACCGCGTAAAATAACTTTTATCTAACACAATAATATATGTCAAACTATCGTGACTCAAAATATATCGAAAGATATGAAGATGTAGTGTTCGAACTAGAGACAGCACTTAATACTGTAGTAGCAAACAATGCTGAACAGAGTAAAACAGGCTACCGATTCATTGTTGATAACAGTGGAGAGACTACACCATTTGACTGGTATAATGCCCGTTTTAATGTTATTTTTAAAGTAAACAAGCTTGCAGATGGATCTGACATTGCTGCTGACGATCGAAATGGTATTGTTAATTCAGCTCACGCTCTTATTAACACCATTAATGTGAAAATGAATGGTCTTGATGTTTATGAGTGCAGAGATGCCAACCAGGCCACAAATATTAAGTCATTGCTTGAGTATTCACAGGGTTATGCTGTAAGTCAGGGAACCAATGAGTTCTTCTATCTTGACACAAATAGGAATGCTGAAGACAGAGTGGCACAGGTGGCTACTTATAACAAAGGATTCTCAGATCGTAAAGCTTTGCTTAATGATGGTGGTGAAGTAAATGCAGAGATAGCATTGAATAGATACGGTTTTTTCAAGAGCTTTTGGGATGAACTCATGCCTAACTCAAAAATAGAGGTTAAATTAACACTTGAGAGTGATGACAATATGATTTGGAAAGCTACTGATAATTGCCGTGTGATACTAACTAAATTCCAGCTAATAGTTCCTCGCATTGTTTTTAATTCTGCGGGAAAGTCCTTATACATGAGCAAGTATCTTGACAACAGAAAGTGGACTTACATGAGAGAAATGGTTGAGAGAGGCAATTCAACAAGACAACAGACAGCCAATTTCCGTATTTCCACAGGAATAAACAAACCCAGGCATGTCTTTGTATTCATCATCAATGATGTCAGTAATGCATCTCAGACAGCCAATAAATTCTTGTACAACACATTCTCAGTTGCAAATGACCGAACTTTGACTGATTGTTATCTTGAGGTTGGTAACGGAAATGATTATCCAGAGCTTCATTATAAACCATCAACAGAACCAACAAGAGTATTTAGAGATGTTTTGAAATATGTTCATGCGGTTAATGATTTCAGTGATAGCACCCTTCTCACAAGAGGAAACTTTGGCACAATATTCCCTTTCATTTACTTTGATCTCACGAAACAGAAACAGGATATCAAAGATGGAATGACAAAACTGACTTTCAAATACACTTTAAGTGCTACAACAAATGCTAATTACAGTGTGTATGCACTGGTCCTCTATGAGCAGGATATTGAGATGAGAAAGACTGATGGAAAATTAATTCTGAGATCTATGTAAATTAAATACAATTTAGTATAAACATATATTATATGACTACTTATCATCCTCATGGAGTAAGACTTTCAAACAGTCAGAAGCAAAGGCTTGCAAAAGCTATACAAACAAATTCACCGGTAACATTGAGACTCACACATGGAGATCTCACTGGAGGTGATCAAATGATGTTGACAAAAACACAGATAAAAAAATTAGCCAAATCACAGAGAAATGGAACAGGTGCTGATGTAAAGATATCCAAAGCACAGATCAGAAAATCAGTCCAAGAAGGAGGTTCTCTTTGGTCCAGTCTTTTTTCACTTGGAACAAGACTATTGCCTTATGCAGGTAAAGCAGTAGCTAAAGCGGCTCCAGCATTGGCTACAGGTGCTCTTTCTTCATTAGCAAGTCTCGGCATTGATAAACTATTTGGAAAGAAACAAAAAGGAGGATTTCTTATTCCTAATGCCAATTTATCCCAATTATTGAATGTAGGAAATTTATTGAATACGAGACAGATGGCTGATGTTATCCAAAAAATGCAGTATGGTGGAGACGTTGTTATAAAACCAACAAAAGCGCAGACTGGAAAGGGTATTGGAACAATACTCGCCAGCATTGGAATTCCTTTGGCTATAGAAGCAATCAGAAAATTAACTGGAAAAGGTTTGCATGTTGAAAGCAGCCGTCCAAGACGGTCAATACCTGTTCATGTTCCAGATTCCATTGCAAAAAATAAAAGTGGTGGGAAACATGCTATGATTCCATGGCAATCTCCTCCTGTTTTTGGTACATGGAATAACCCAATCGGTTATGGAATGAAAAAAAAAACAAAGGAAAAGGACTTCTACTGGGCAAAAACAGTCCATTCAATTCAATCCCCATACTAGGAACTATTTTGTAAATAAACCCTTATCCAACTTTGATTTAATCAATTGGGTTAAACAACTTGGAATAAAACATTTTAGAGGAGTATTTTCAAGAGACAATATGCCGAGACAAATAAAAAAGAATGAATGTGGGATAGTCAATCTTGATTCCAAAATTGGACCTGGTACTCATTGGGTTTGTTATAGGAATTTCAAAAATGATAAATACTGTGAATACTTCGACTCTTTCGGTTTAATGATGCCAACAGAAGTAAGAAATACATGGCTGCAAGCGGTAAACAACTTGAATACTCTGGAGATGAGATACAAGAAAGAGATTCAGTCTTGTGTGGATATTGGTGTTTGTACTATTTATTGGAAAGACAGAAAGGGACCCCCATATTGAAAGTCATTCATAATGCAAAATTCAATCCCACAGACACAAGAGTCAATCATAGATTCATAATCAATTATTTCAAAAATATGTAATGTATATGTATGTCTGTTAAGTTAAACAAAAACAGTGGGATAATAAAAGTCGGCAAATATTACGCGTGCTATAATGAGAAAGAATACTTTGATCCATCAGGACAGGAGATACCTGTTGAAATGGAGGAAAAGAATTGTTTCAATGATACAATGCGTATTAGAGATCCGTTATTGAGTAAACAATGGTGTTTGTACTACCTTTTAGAACGTCAGAAAGGTACTATGATAATAACAATATTATTTGATGATGAAAGATTTAATAAATTTCTATCTAACATAAAAGTATGATAGAATTCGAAATAATTGATGATGTTAATATATTTGTTATAATAGTTGTCAATAGATTGATTGGTTTGCGAGTTGTAATCAAATGCACTTTGGATAATATAACAGTATTCTATGACAAACTTAGTGGAAATGTATGTCGATTTAACTACTAGACAAAGAAAATATCTAACCAATATGTATAATGGTAAAATCATATTGTGTTAAACAGAAGAAAGTCACTGAATGTGTACCAGGAAGTGAAAGATATCAGAAGACTAAAAATGGTCGAACTGTTATGAAATGTACTTGTGCTGAATGTGGAATCACAAAGACTAAATTTGTCAGAAATCGGGGAAACTGAATAGCCCGTCTGAAGGGGCGGGCATACTAGATTCAGCCGCAGATATGGCGCTAACAGGATTCTTAGAACATGGAGTCCCTTATTTAGCAAAGAAAGGTGTAGAAATGGGAAGATATTATGCTTCTGAAGCAATGAGAAATCCAAAGCTGCAAAAGAAATTAATTGACAAAGGACTTTCCCTCGCAAAACCTGCAATCACAAAGGTTGGGTCAGAAGCTTTGAAACAACTCTCAACAAAAGTGAGACCAAATATTCGTTACAAAACAGATATCAAAGGATTAGATTATGGCGGTGCTATTGACATTCATAAGGTTATTGGCAAGCTTCCTAAACCGAAAAGTGGATGGACACCTGGAAAGTATAAATACATGGGACCTTATAATCCCCTCGATAAACAGTTGGAATATGATCCAAATACAGGTGAGGTCTTGAAATGGAATGTACAACCTTATAACAAAGTGGATGAAATAGCAGCTTACCATGATATTTGTTATGATATGGGGAAAAATAAAGGTGAATGTGATAGAACAATGGTCGAGTCACTAGATCAAATACCATATGGTGAGATGCCAAAATGGGGTCAAACAGCTAGATTCTTAATCGACAAAAAACAGAAACTTGGTCTCGGTGTTTCAAAAAACGGAAAAAGCCGTCGAGTGAAGAAAACTGGCAAGAAAAACTAGCTGATGAATTACATGCACCCATAAAACGAAATTTCACTCGGCGGCGTGTGATTGTAAATAAAATTGATGAAATATGGGCAAGTGATCTAGTTGAAATGCAACAGTTTAGTAAATGGAATAAAGGTTATCGATATCTTCTTATGGTTATTGATGTCTTCAGCAAATATGGTTGGATTGTCCCATTGAAGGATAAGAAAGGTGAATCTGTCACTGAAGCATTCAAAACAATATTCAAGGAAGGCAGAAAACCACAGTATTTATGGGTTGACAAGGGAAAAGAGTTTTACAACAAACACTTGAAGGACTTGCTAGAGAAACATAGTGTACAGATGTACTCAACTGAGAATGAAGAGAAGTCATCAGTAGTTGAAAGATGGAATAGGACAATTAAATCCAAAATGTGGAAGCAGTTCACTGTTCAAGGCAATACACAGTATTTAGACATGTTACAAAAATTAGTGAAACAGTATAACAACACAAAACATTCAAGCACAAAGATGACACCCGTTGAAGCATCTGATAAGAGGAATGAAGGAACTGTTTACTTCAATCTTTATGGTGATATGGAGCCATTAAAACAGAAACTAAAATTTAAAATAGGTGATAAGGTCCGAATATCCAAGTATAAACGGATTGTGTTCGACAAGGGCTATACACCAAATTGGACGAAGAAGTGTTTACAGTTGATAAAATCCAATACACTAATCCAATAACATACAAACTAAAAGATCACAACGATGAAGAAATTGAAGGGAGTTTTTATGAACCTGAGTTATTAAAGGCTAAACAGGATGTATTCCGTATTGATAAAGTCATTCGCAGAGATTACAAGAAGAAACAAGCTTTGGTGAAGTGGAAGGGATATAGTGATGACTTTAACAGTTGGATACCGTTCAAGGATTTAAAGAAAATTATCTAACATATATGTAGATGCAAAAATATTCCTACGATAATAAAGAATTAGACGTTTCAATAGATTGTTATCTCGATAATAAAAACGAAATATGGTTCAGAGGAAGAGACATAGCCAAAATTCTTGACTATAAAAATCCGCAAAGAGCAATCAGAGATCATGTTGTATCTGATGATAAAATCTTGATAGACCTTAAAATAATGACGAATAGCAGAGGACAAATGTCCATCAGGTCGGAAGCAGAGGGACCGAAAGTGTCCATCAGGTCGGAAGCAGAGGACCGAAAGTGTCCATCAGGTCGGAAGCAGAGGGACCGAAAGTGTCCATCAGGTCGGAAGCAGAGGGACCGAAAGTGTCCATCAGGTCGGAAGCATGTCATCAGGTCGGAAGCAGAACCGAAAGTGTCCATCAGGTCAAACAGTCTTATAAATGTTTTTTTATAAATGAATCAGGATTTTATTCACTAATACTGTCCTCTAAAAAACAGGAAGCCATAAAATTCAAACATTGGGTTACATCAAAAGTATTACCATCAATCAGAAAACAAGGTTATTACAAACAGTTCAATGACAGAAGTAATAACATGCTGATGATTGGAAGTGAAAATGATCTGCACTGCAAGATTGTTTCATTCATCAGAAAGAAATATGAAGACGCATTAATGATAGCCGGTTTAGGTGAAAATCAAATAAGCTCAAATATGAGAATCAGAAGTTATAACAAAGGATATATGTCCGGACAATGTGATTTGATGTTAATGAATCCAACCAGAAAATACAATGCTCTTTGTCTTGAATTCAAAAGTCCCACTGGTGTATACCAAGTGTCGGAAAAACAAACAAATATGAAGCAAATGTATGAGAAAAACAAGTGCAAATACATTATGAGCAATTGTTTTGAAGATTTAATTTTTGAAATAACCAAACACATGGAAGAAAGCAAATTGTATTTATCACGTATAAGAAAAGACTAACTTTTATCTAACCTATATATGTGATAGAGGTCAGTATTATACTGTATTTGCTATTTTGGTAGCCAAGAATATTTTTATTCCTGGCTATTTATTTTGTGATGGCCATAAGCATAACTGTTGATTCCGTCTTTTGATAAATATCTTTTGTCATCGAAGCAGCTGAGTGATACTTTGTTGATTTCATAGCTTCCTAATTGATGGTTTTCACTTCTGATTGTTTTCATTTTATGATACATTTGTTTGTCATTGAATAGAGTGTCTTTATAATTTTCATGCTTGATTTCATTTTTGATTGTGTTCTTTTTGATTCCTTTTGCTGTTTTTCCTCCTTTCTGATCATCTTTAATATAGCTATACATCTTTGATCTCAGCCCTACGAATTCACATATTGGGACTCCAGCAGCCTCATCTTTCATCTTACCAATCACTTTCTTATTGGTCTTATCGGAGAATGGTGAGCTTTCAGGATAGTCACTGTTATCGAATTTATCTTTATCATTCCAGAAATCCCTGTAGACATCTTCAGCTTCAATTTCATATGTCAAACTGTCCGTGTCAGTGAAGAGCAGCTTAGCCTTATTACCGTACTTTTGTTTAATGTAGTTGTAATGGAAATCATACATAAGTGTCTTACTGAGATCAAGAATACACATTCCTACATATGCCGGCCTGTTTAGAGTTAGTGTTTCTTTGATCTTATGCACTGCTACCAGATTTTCATTGAATATCTTACTGCTAACATAAGTTGGTTTACTGGCTAATTTCAATAGCTTCTTCTCATCAGTCACCAATCTGACATCTACTCTCTTTCTGAGATTTTCCATAGTTTTGCCGAATACTGAGTTATTCATCAACTTGAAGAAATCTTTCTCAAAAGCATTCTTGGCATTAGTTCTTTTCTGTGTATTGAAATCAATGTACTGTCTCAGCCAAGGTGATTGTTTGAACTCTAGCACTCTGTGGATTTTTGTTACCTTTAAACCTAAGTCTGTGTATAATTGGAGGTTCCTGTAATGCAGAACATACTTCTCTTTGTTGCTTAATGTTGGCATCAGTTTATGTACCAAACCAGTCGATATATTGTATTTCTCTGCTATGTCTTTACAGTAATCTGAAAGCATGTCTCCAGTTACTTTCACCTTCTCTGGTCCAAGCGGGTAATCATTATGCAGATCATGCAACTCCTGGGGGTATTCCAGATCAACTTCCAGAATCAAACCCTTATTGCTGTCTTCTTTGTATTTAGCTAGGTTGAGATTATTTATTTTATTCTCAGTCATCCATCTGAATCCGCCTGTTGGAAGGTATTGACTCATTGCCCAACCGTATAGATTATTAGCATCAAGATACATAATGTACTTTGAGGGCGCCTTCTCATCATACTTCTTCATGTATTTATTATTAGCTTTACCGTAACGATTTGCAATATAGCTGATACCACCTCTCATACCCTTTTCAATGAACTGGAACATATCAATGTCAGTCATCAATTCCAGTTTGATATCAGTCATCTTTAACATTGCATCCCATGATAAACCAGGAGATGTGAAATAGTGACACGGATCCAGTTTGTAGTACTCGAGACATGTTCTTCTGAAGTTCTCAAATACATCAGCCAGTAGGAGTACATCTGTTTTAAGGTACAGGTCATGATAATCACCCATGTTGTTTAAGGAGAATATATTCCAAACAGTCTGAGCATGTGTGTAGTCTTCATCAGATATATGAGTATCATTCAGAATGCTATAGAATTCTTCTTTTGAGGGCAGCTTCTGATTGAATTTATCAAAACTGTCCATGTAGTCGTATGGATAAACACCTTTCTGTGCTATCAGATTAAGATCCTTTCCCTTGAACTCTTGTGAGGTGAATTTTAAGGCTTCTTTTGGTAGATTGCCTACAAGTTTTTCCAAACTGGAGCTCATGAACTGGAAACTATCAAGAAAGGTCAAGTGATTGCCAAGCATGAAAGCCATATACTTCTCCATGTTATTTGGGATAGCATTGATGTTCATTTGACAGTTTTCACCTTTTTTATTTGTGAAGGTGTGTTTCTTGACAATGGCTCCAATCTCCTGCATAATAAAATGACTATCATAACCTCTTAGATTGTGAAATATAACAGGTATCTTCACTTCTTCTGGATTGACTCTAAGTTTCAAGTTACATTCTTGATGAGCTGATCCTCTATACTGGCCAGTAATGTGACAGTGATCTCGTACTCTGATATCCTTTTCAGTGTATTTTTTATCACAAACGTGACATTCTTTGGCTTTTTGGAATTTCTCTTCATCATCCTCAGTCATTTTCAATGGTTTGTTGAATTCTTTTACAATCTTCTTGCAATATTTAACTTCCTCTAACATAGCTTCCATGAATTTGTATACAGCCTTTTCACCCCTGTATATTTGTATTGGCTTGCTGTATTTATCATCATAACAACAAACAACCTTGTAACCATATCCACAATCAGTATGCTTCTGATAGGCTTCAGTGTATGATTTATCATTGTTGGGTTGACAACCGTGTATTTTCTCAGTTATAGCCTCAAAATCAGCATAGATTACAAATGGTACTTGCTGTTGTTTATGGAAGTTGATGAATTTTAGAATATTATTGTCTTTGTTTGGCATCTTTATTGCTTGTGTGCCATTAACCAGTATGCAGTTTTCCACATGATCATTCAAGACTCTTTCTGAGCTGAAACATTGTAGACAGTGCATGCAAAAGTGTTTTCTTTCTTTGTGTTTTGTTTGATTGAATATGAATCTGTTGAAATCTTTGATTAAAACGTAGTGTTTGTTTTCATTTTCTGTAATCAATAGAAGATTCAAACAGTCTTCATACTTTTCTTTTGAAACGTAAATTGGATATGGTTGTTTGTTTTCATAACCAAATACATTGATGTTGATCTTATTTTGTTTTTCTATTTTGTTGTACTGTTTAGTTGTGACTGGGAATTCAACCCCTGAATAATCTAACGTATTAATATGTTGTCTATCAGATTTTTTTATTCTCTGAGGGTTCTTCTCTTGAGGATTCAAATGTCTGATATGACACCATCTGAAGCATTCATTGTCATCATTCTTTATGTTAATCAATCCCTTCATTTTATTCATTAATTCTGGGGGTAGTTTGATATATGATGAGCCTTTCATTGGCTGATATATTACAACATTTAGAAAATGCTTGTCGACTGATTCCACAACCCAGCCAGATCCTTCTGAAATCCAAACTGCAATCTTATTTAATATATTTTGTTTTGACGCTTGAAGTGATTCACTGATCTGGAGATTATTTATAATTGTTTGAGGTGGACTGTTGAAAAAGGCTGTTTTATGTATTATTTCACCATCAGACATTTTTCTGAATGTTATCTTTAGTGCTTCAACGAATTTCAGTCCTTTCATTGATTTTAGTAAACTTACAAGACGGTACGCTACAGCCTTTCTTGTGTTTTGCAGTTGTAATAGCGGGTCTTTGTAATTTTTGATATCTATTTGAAATGATTTGGTGTATCCTTTGAGAGCTTTATCTGTTTGCTCTATCTTAGTCCTTGGTTCTGGTATTGGGGCTAGTTTTTTAGTTCTTGGTTTTGGTACTGGTCTATCTCTAAATTGTGGTGGTGGAAGAATTATGTTGTCTTCATAATCTTTAACCATCTGCTTCACACTCTTGCGAGGTGCTGGAATTGGCTTCTGCTTTTTGATGTTATCAGCGAGACTAACTAATCGCCTCATCTCACCAACATCCATACGGCCTAATCTTTTCAATAATTCTTTGAAAATACTATTTCTATTTTCCATGTCTATACTATTAGGATATATAATTTTTTGACTCGGATCATTTACCATCTGGCTACCTGATCCAATATTTTTCTGACTCAGGCCATTTACCATCTGGCTACCTGACCTGATTTGAGAGGGCTTTTCCAAGGCCCGGAGATTTCTTTCTTTATTCTCCATAATAACCTAAGGCAACATTTCTTTAAGTGTTTTTTATATCATAAGGGTACTTAAATAGATGACCTTGGAAAATGGGAAAATGCCGTTCTACCTGAATACTAATTATCGCTTAGAATGTTGAAATTAGCTGTTTCTCGACGAATACTACTCAAATATGCTCATTCCGCTTAGAATATTGAAATCAGCCGTTTCTCGACGAATACTACTCAATTCTTTCATTCATCATCCTGATGTCTAAAATATTGAAATATTCTGGGAGAAAACGCTAATTATAGATTTGGAAAATTTGACCTTGACCTTGGGAATTTTGGTGACCTTGACCTTGACAAAAAGTGTGCTGGATCACGTGACCTTGACCTTGGGAATTTTGGTGACCTTGACCTTGACAAAAAGTGTGCTGGATCACGTGACCTTGACCTTGACAAAAAGTGTGCTGTTGTGAAAAATGGCGCAATTTTTGGAAAATGTGCTAGGACCCCCAAGTACTATACTACTGACGTTCCCCAGTTACCAGTCGGGCGTGATAACCACTACTAATTCCCGTCCAGGGAATTTAGAAGCCAGGAAACACACAAAAGTCTCGAAAGAAAAATGTTCCGAGGAATGGCCGACGTGCGATACTACTCACTTTCTAAAGTGGCCGCGTTGCCAGCGTGGTTGCTCCGGTAGTGTAGTGGTTATCACGCCCGACTGGTAACTGGGGAACGTCGGTTCGATTCCGACTCGGGGCAAGAAGTTTTTCTTTCAATAGAGATGTGTGTCGAAAGCTGAGTGGCAAACTGTGTTTGCATGGTTCCATAAGTATATTGTTCTACGGCTTTCATGGCTTCGAAGGTATTTACATATATATATTTCTAATTCCCGTCCAGGGAATTTAGAAGCCAGGAAACACACAAAAGTCTCGAAAGAAAAATGTTCCGAGGAATGGCCGACGTGCGATACTACTCACTTCCTAAAGTGGCCGCGTTGCCAGCGTGGTTGCTCCGGTAGTGTAGTGGTTATCACGCCCGACTGGTAACTGGGGAACGTCGGTTCGATTCCGACTCGGGGCAAGAAGTTTTTCTTTCAATAGAGATGTGTGTCGAAAGCTGAGTGGCAAACTGTGTTTGCATGGTTCCATAAGTATATTGTTCTACGGCTTTCATGGCTTCGAAGGTATTTACATATATATATTTCTAATTCCCGTCCAGGGAATTTAGAAGCCAGGAAACACACAAAAGTCTCGAAAGAAAAATGTTCCGAGGAATGGCCGACGTGCGATACTACTCACTTCCTAAAGTGGCCGCGTTGCCAGCGTGGTTGCTCCGGTAGTGTAGTGGTTATCACGCCCGACTGGTAACTGGGGAACGTCGGTTCGATTCCGACTCGGGGCAAGAAGTTTTTCTTTCAATAGAGATGTGTGTCGAAAGCTGAGTGGCAAACTGTGTTTGCATGGTTCCATAAGTATACATGTTACTTCCACCTTTTGGAAAAGAGTGACCGACTGGCTTCACGACAACCTCCCGTTAATTGGCGAATACATTCCATTGAATATTACAGCACTGGGCCTGAGGCCGGAATCCCATGCAAAATATGCGCTTCAATTAAACTATTGTTTCTTGTTAGCGCGTTATAATATATGGCAAGCCAAATTGGACGAAACGTCACCAAATTTTGCCTCCTTTTTACGTCTTGTCAAATCTAGACTAACAATAGAGACAAAAGCGGGAGACACCTCAAAATGGACTCCTTTTGTTGACTGCCTTTAATTTGTCTTTTTTTCCTATTCCCCTGACGGACAATCTATTGGAAAATATGCCACAATTTTGTAATTCTATAAGTATATTACTAAATTGCTCCACTCTTCAATTTTTTTTTTCGTGTAACGTGCTCTTGTAATTGGTTTGTACATGTAATTTGTTTCTGTTACATGGCTGTTAAATCAAAAGTTCCCCTCAATAAAAAAAAAATAAAATAAAATAAAAGGTGTGAAATGTCTAACAAAGAGCTTATTCAGCTGCTTACAGACCCGGTAATATACATTACCTGGAAATAGTCGAATGTAGTTTTACTCCCATTTAAAGTTTAGGGGTAGTTCAACGGGCTCAACCTCACTGCTCAATGACGCGATCACCTGATGAAGATGCACACAGCCAGCATGATCTTATCAGTAGTAATAAGTTCGAGGTCTGGGATTTGAGCCCGCAACCTTCCGCTCACGTGATCTTAACAACTGTGTGAACCGGGTGGTGGTTACATGACATGGTATAAAAACCCAGTCATCAGCGAACAACACCTGAACATTGTTCAACAGACAACTTTGGAAAAAATCTCGTTGTAATTGTGCTGATAACGTTTCTAAACAACGCGCTTCATTTGATGACTTGATTTCTGTCATTCAACAGTGAAAACATGAACTTGTAGCCACTCAGTTTGTGCCTATATTCCATGGTAACGCAAGCCAATTTACCCAATAGATCTGAACACTTTTTAGAACTCGTCACTGGATGGCAACCAGGCAAAACTCGTTATCCTTTTTTAATAGGCTACTTAAATAATATGACAACAATAATCATGATATTTAAAATATCCCATTTAAAGTCACTGTTATATGACATCTCATTGACATTGATTTGATCCTTAAATTTGTATCACACAAATACAATGGTTCACGGCAGAACCTTTGGACTGCTTGAAATATGAAGGCAAGTTCACTTTTCACATGACATTTGTCCATTGCTCACTGTTCTTCATAATGCACCATACTCAAGCTCACGTTCCTTCATCAAAAGTCCCTTAAAAAAAGAAAGAAACCAAACACAACAAAACTTATTTAAGAATAATGTTCATTTTACAGTCCCCTAAAAACGACTGCATGGGAGGCTAGTACTTATGGGAACGTAAAATGGTCTCATCTGTTGATCACTAAACAGGGTACTCTTATTAACGAACTTTCCATTCACCGTATACTATTATTCACAGCCTCTCAAATTCAACCTGGCCTTATCGAGAGTGCACTAAGTAACGCGGTAAGGTATGATTTATTGCTCTTTATACATTCAAAGTGGTAAAGAAATCCGTCATTCTGTTTCATTTCCATGAGAAATTGAAAATTCATGGCAAGCGCTTTTTCCTTACCGGTAGTTCACAAACATAAATGACGTACAACCCACTCCATGTTCTAAATAGAAGTATGAACTTGTAACTGTACTGGTCGTAACGTAAACACAGCACAAGTTGAAGCTGCTCATTCCTCAAGCAGCAGTTGTGCTTACCTGTCTAAGAGCAGCCAGCTGTTTCAGAATCATCTCCTGACGAGCTGTGGGTAACGGCTCTGGAGACAACTGGAACAAAACGTTATCACAGTTACATTTTTTTAACAGTGCCATTTTTATTTTCATTCACAGAAAGACAAAACATTACAAATATAAAAAACCAACACATAGATACACTACTTCACAATACTTGACGCGCTGACGAGCTGTGTGTTAACGGGTCTGGAGACAACTGGAAGAAAACGTTATCCCAGTTACATGCAATCACCTAACAATCAGACAACTTGATATGCAACGAGCATTGTTTCTTATGCATTTTACGCTCTTACGCAAACTTCAATATGGCGAATACAAGCAGACAACAACCAGCACCAATCTTTGGTGGAACAGCTACCTGCATGAAACTAAACCAGTGTGCTTTGCAAATGTACAGCTAGAGATCAGTTATTAATTATTTTTTCCACTGAATCATGAAGTCGCATATCGCATTTCGAAAAACAAACCTCCGCAATTGCGGCCCACTAAACGATTCAAAATATACTTGGTAAAAAACCCAACTAACCTGTACTCGATGCAAAGGAGATTTTCTGTCATTTATGTTTGCCTTGTCCTGTTTAACTTTGCGTTTTTCTGTTATCCTAGAAACAGCGGGAGTTTTGGAACTGGCTCCATGATCAGCCCCTCGGAGTGCGGACACTTTTGCTCTCACATTGTCCTTTTTAATACCTGTATTATTATACTCGGCGGTCTGGTCCGATTGTGTTTTCTTTATTAATTGTTTGCTCCGGTTATCGGACGCATCTTGGTGTGATAACGGAGTATCCAAAGCAACATGGAAAGTTGCACTTGAAGTCCTTCTGTAAGGTAACATAAACGCATCCTCAAGGGGAGGGGGAGGATTCATAGCTACATCTTGTGTTACGTTTTCCAAGGAAGGCCGTTGAGTTAGCTGTTTGTGTTTCTTTCTCTGGCTTCTCTCAGACTGTGATCTCATTGTTTTGTTTTTTTGTGCCTTATCTTTGCGAGGCGATGGAGACGAATACGAAAGTGATTTTTTACGGGAATCGATTCTCGGGTTGGACGGAGAAGACCGCGGTGTCCATTGTGATTCCAGAGATGTATTTAGGCTGATTTCTTTAAGTTCCGCTTCAAAAGATTGATTCTTTTGACGCGTTGAAGACATTGCTCGGTCATTTTCCTTTGGTAATTCCTCGCCTTGTCCTATTCTCGAAATTGCCTGGATATCTGTTTCCTTCTGTGGGCGGCTATCCGCTGCTTTCTTTGCAGTAAAATGAGGTGAACTGCCCGTGTGAACGCTTGTTGACTGCCTAAGTCCTGTATCCTGGTGCGCAGAATTAAGGCCAGCTTCAAAGTCAAACACAATAGTTTAATACAGCTTATCGCTTTTAAACAGCTGGGTTGAAGGATTAAGGATTAAGTCAAGGCCATAACTAGCAGGCCGGTGGTAATTATAATGGTACCTTTGACATTCTTGCGAGAGGTGTTCTGTGTCACTAAATGTATGTCAAGGGTTTACTCAGAACAAGTATTCACTGCTTCGTCGCAACTTTTGTAGCTTTTAACTATTCCGTTATTTTAGAGTTTTGCGTGACAGCCGTTGCTTTCAACTTTCCCTTGCCACGAAATTCAAAATAAAGCCCTACCAATTTAATCCAACAAAACATCGCATGACAGTGAGAAATCCTCACTAGCTGACAATTCCACCGATCCACTACAACTTTAATGGGTTCAAGGGGTTTCAATAGAGCGTCCGCACCGGTTTGCTTTGGTTTTGCTTATATTTGCAAGCCAAAACAGACGTAACTTGCTCGCATGCATTTTCCTGTGCATTCCGTCTTTTGATTAGTTCCCTGTTGTTTAAGCTTGTTCTGTTTGGTTACACTGATTACCTTAGGTTTAGTATAGTGTAGCCTCCGACACTAATGCCCAGTAACACAAACATTCTCACTCGTAATGAGACGTCTGCGATGGAGGATAGGAGCAGCGACACCCAACTGAAAACGCCTCAAACAACTCTTACACTAACTGAGTAGTACCTTCAGGCTGAGGCAATTGAGATAACTCAATTGGATGATCCAAACGTCAATTAAGGAGAATCACCATACAGATATGGCATTTACCTTGATGCTCTCTTGGCGATATGCGGCTTTCCATACGAGATTTCAATCCAGACACATCATGACCAGCTGACTCCAATTGCTTTATTCGTTTGGCAGCTTTTTCCTGTGAATAACATTGTAAATTGTTTTCCCATTTTGTGATGCACGTGTGAATATCTTACTATGTAACACGCGCAATAGAAGTAAATAAATTATTATCATTATTATTATCATTATTATTATTATTGGATTGATCATCCTAATACAGTCAAACATACCTACCAGATTCCTCTTGCAAACACTTGCTAAAGGAAAGGCATTTTGCCAGTTGAATAACTACACTATAAATGTCTTCTAAGCGACTGAGAGCACCTTTTTGCACCGCTCTATCATTTAACCAAAGCTAACCATACACCTAGCACATGCACATGCATGTTTCAAGGCCGTTGTATACAAAACTAAAGGTGACGTTTGCGCTACTTGTTTAGCCTTCAATCACCCTAAAAATCTGACAGATGATAGCTGATGTCGGAAACCTCGCGGAGGATTTCTCTGTTCTTAGATGACATGCTATTTTCTGTTGAAAGGTCATTTCTTCACAAACTCCATGCTTAAAGGGGCTATGTCACGGTGGCTTTAGTGTTTTGAAGGTCATATTAAAATCAAGTACCCTCAAATACCAATTCGCATGCCCAACATATCCCTAAAGAAAGATATCAAGCTGTTTTATTTTAGGGAAAGCAAATCATAATCTGGATTTGGCTATTTTTCCATAGCACAAACGGAGGAGAACTTCAAAAAGGTGGCCCAATTTTTCCAAGTTCCAATCCATTTCAATGCTCGTCATCCTCAGCCAGAGATACTTATTTACAGTTTTGTAAAATTTGTAAAATGATTTTTAACAAAACTGAACCATTTTTTTGGGTTTTCTTTGCTTCCAATATCTTTTTCGGCTTGTGAAGGTAATACTAAGAACTCGTGACATAGCTCCTTTAATCAACCCGTGTTGGCCTCCTTAAATGAGCACTCGCCCTCGCTTCACAGCTCGGTTGATGGCTTATAGAGGCCTGAGCTGTCATTCACTGAACGGGAAGCTGGGATGTGCAGTTTCATTTGCCGAGTCAGTTCAATTGTCATTAGCAATACCTGGAAAACCTCCAAGCACTGGATTCATTACCTGTTGAGCTGATTCATGAGCGTGTAAAACACTCTGTTGTAACGCCTCTGCCCTTCGCTTGGCTTCTTCCTTTGAGGTAGAAAAACACTTTGAATGAACAGATACCAGACCTTTCACAGATCTGCTTGTGTACAGACACCTCACATCTTGCGAAACACAAATTGCTTTGACCCACGATTTTGAGGCTGATAAGGAAACGCTGCATTAGTATGATCTAAAAGCATAAAACTAAAGGCTCGCGCTTTGCGCTTTAGGCCGCGTTGCTAAAAAAAAAAAAGGAAAGATTGGAAAACGTGCTATCAAACCTGATGGCGGTGAAAGTTAGGAACAGAGCACTATCTTGTTTCATCCGTTCTCTTTTCACTGTAAAACCAATATTCACTGTTTGCTAACAGAAACTGTACCGTTTTTGAGTTAAGGGCCAAAGCGCGTGAGATAATGATCAAGTGACTTTTCCGTAAGTTGTGTATGGTACCTTTCACTAGTCCTTGTGATCTCTTTTCCCCTATTTACCTCATCCCTCTAGATGCCACTAAATCCTTGGATTTGTCTGGCAATATTTCGCAAACTTACAGTAAGAAGTCACTGTTACGAGCTAGACCTGTCCCAACAAAATTGTCTGAATGACAGTATGACTTCTACGTGTGCCAGTGCTCCAGTGTCTATTTTGTATGGATTCAACTGATCAATATGACAAATGCAATTAGCCAACCGAAGAGCCACACAGCCACAATCTCCATGTTCAATTGACCCCAGTTATTAACTGGACAAACAGCAATTACTTCTTTCTCTCGTCGTAGCTTGAGTTCCTCTTCATACTGCATTTGTAGCATTGCTCGCTCCTGTGCTAGTGCCATTTCTTTCTCTGCTTCTTCCTTCATCATTCTCTCTTTCTCTTCCTGCTTCAGTCGTCTTTTCTCCTCGACTTGTTCTTTGATGGCAAGCTGAAAAAAGCACAGCATAAAACTATTTTAACACATATTGCAGCCTTTTGTCCACATGGTGCTCATGCCTACATATCTCAAAACAAACCATATGTAAAATTCTATGTGCAAAAAAACTTTGATCAACTAAAATTCTGCCTCAATGCAGTGCAAAGCTCAATTTTACACATACACCATGCATTTCGGAATAGAGCGCTTGTGTCACCCTACCTGCCCAAAGTGCACTGAGGAAATGAAAGCTAATCTTTGGCGGATGAGCTAATTGAAAGCACTAATCTGCTGCTAACCTGGTGTTCAAGTGTCTTCAATCTCTTTCTTTCCAGTTCATCTTGGTTCATTTGTCCTAAACTTTGCAATCCATGACCTCGAGCATGAACATTCACAGCCCTGTTACACAAACACAAAACGCGTTAATAATCCATATAAAAAGATAAAAGTCAAAACTTGTCAGTAGCTCGGTTGGTTGACTGATCATTTTCCTGCTGTAGAATGTAATCCAGGAAGTTGTTAGGTAGATAGGCAAGTACAAGTGCTGTAGGACGCCACGATGTATAAACAAAAACTGTAATTAATATAAGTCTTATTTTGTGCCTACACAAGCATTAAGGTTATTCAGTAGTCACTTGTTACTTTGAACAAGTGATATTTGAATCGCCACCAGTAAGAGGAAAGTCCTGCTTTGACCAGAAAGCAAAACATAAATAACTTGGTAAATCAAATATATGAATAATACTTGAATAGCAATATATAACTATATAAAATCTAAACTAAAATATTTTATAAATATTATATAAAAAAATAATGAATTTCTATTTACAAAATCGTTAAAAAGATGCGTCTTAAGATTAAGGTTTCTGGTATTCAGAAACAGCTGACATCAAATAGTATGATTTAGGAGTATAATAAAAGGGCAAAATGCCCAACGACTCTTGAGGTAACACATCTTTCTAATTTTAATTTTCCTTTCTTGTCCTGAGGAAAATTGTAAAAACAACCTTTGTGGTGTCCACCAAGGCATAATTAAAGCTAACGATTGGCCATGTAGCCCATCAGAGAGCTGTACCGTGTACATTACTGAGAGTACTACACTGTAAGGGACATCACCTGACACTGCTGGCAGGAGCGACTGATGGTTCAACAGTCACTGGAATAGCACTACCGCTGGCCACAGTGCCACTGACGGAAGGCTCACGTGGAACAGTCCTCTGATGCCATGAATCATGTTTGGCTTCCTGCGATTGAATAGCAACTTGTAACAGCACATAATAAAAATACTTAAAGCAAACGTAAAGCTATTATGCAATTGAATTGCCAACATTTTCTTTGTATTCACTAGGAATTTTCAATGCTGTCAATATGGGGTGTTGAACGGGCAGGCATCACCACGTCAGGACATACTTAGAAATGTTGCCATACTGACAGAAAGGCCATTGAGTTTAAAGGTACGACAGCGAGTTCAAAAATATCATTTTCAGGCAAAAAACGCTGTAGTGACTCGGTTTGAGTATTAACAGGGTCGTCAAACAACTGTAAAGCAGGATTCCACAACTGAAGCTAAGAAGTTAAATTAAGAAGGAAGGTGTGGTTAGGGAGGCATATCGTAAGGTTCCTTAGTGTGAATTAAGGTGGTTACAGTGAACTGCATTGCGCTTGCTTACCGTGCATATTTCTTGCGTCATTAGCGTATGAAAAAGAGTGGACATACTTATGGAGCATTGCAATTTTGTTTTGAGGCCAAGCTTAGCCTCACGGAGCTACAACAATACTATTAGTTTTTTTTCCAGGCCTTTAAATAGAAGTGTGCATATGCTCAGATTATCTTAAGTTAATAAAGCATTTGTTTCATGTCTTGTTTTTGGAATACCGGTGTGTTAATGAAAAATGTTCACTGATTCACCATGCACACTCAGCACCCACACTTAACACTAACGTAACTATCATTACCTTCAGTGACTGCTGTAATTTTTCTTGAGCCTCTCTTTCCTTTTTTTCTTTGATCTGTTGTTCTATGTGAAAGAAAAGACATCTTACATTAAGCATCTCTATCAGTATGTACAGTAAGTACATGACAACTAACATCACTTTGAATTGCAAAATGTATAGAAACAATGTGTGAGACATTGTAACCAAAGAAAAAATATCAGAAAACCACGCATTCATCTTGCTAAAAATATTAGTACTCAAAAGTTCCTCTTGACTTTCATATCAACGTACAGTAAAAACCAAGCACAAAGTAGTTAATCAATTTTTCAGAAACTATTAGTAAATTTTTTAAATAATGTAAACCTTTATTAGTTACAATAGAAAGTTACGAAAATTAAAGTGTAACAGATTTTACTATAAAAGTTAACGTTAAAAAACGA
>JAEMWC010000373.1:507500-530000 GCA_016490735.1 Pachyseris speciosa
TCTTTTCTTCAGCTTTAGACTGGTCTGCTTTATAATGAACAACTCCTGGAGCCTGAGAAGCAAACATCATCAAGCAGTTTCTACTGTGATAAAAATGCAGAAAAATAGGTTCCCAGTCCCCTGAATTATATACCACCTGGCTTAAGTCATGTGATCGATAAGGTTGTATCATAACTTGCATACAAAAAACACCACCGTATTTCTTTCATCAAGTGCCCTTGGTGATTAGTTAAGTCCTTGACTATGCAACATCAGTTAACTGCCTAATTAACTGCCCCTGGTAGTAAACAAGGCATAAATAATCAACATTCTTCCTGCTCTTGCATAATTTTATGTTCTTAATATTGGTAACGGGTTAATAATTATTACTGATAAGCAAGACGTAGTGCTTTTTCAGGGAAGGAATCTTAATAGACCTGTTGGTTGCTTAATTGAGGCAAATATGCATGTCACGTTTAGAAGAAATGTGCATTGCCTGTTTTAATTACTGTCTTACCTTTAAGTGTATTCAAGGCATAGAGTTGCAGTGTGTGTGCATAGTGTTAAAACTGTGTGTGCTTGTCATAGAGAGTATAAATCAACTTTAATAATCTTTGGGAATCAATAATCTCCTTTGTTTTAAACACCCACATGTTGAAGTGACAGTAGTTAGTAGTAGAGCTCTTACCCCAACAGCAAATGAACTTCTCATAGCTGCAGGAACATTGCTAACATCATGTGCACTGCTGGCCTGTCCAGTTGTCTTAATTCCTGGCCTGTAATCAGTTACCTGATCTGATGGTCCATGTACCTCATTCTGAAAAGACAAATGCCACATCAAATACAGTATATAATTATTTACAGCAAATTGACTGAGTAGTTCCTACAACTGTGGTAACACGATCTGGTATGCAAGTGACATTTACAGGTAATGGCCTTGTGTTAGTTGTGAATACAGAATACAGAATATTCCACAGCTTTACTTTTTTCATCACCAATGTGGAATGTTCGTTAGTTTATATATGTATACAGTTTCTAGAACAGTTGGTATTGATAGTTTGTTCATGGCATGAAGCCATGAGAATGTTAAATAAGGTATACATGTACATGTATTTATGTACATACACTTGAAGTACAAGACTTTCTGTGAGAAAGAATCCTATAGAAACATGGAGTCTGGAGTAAACAAATTCCAGCCACTGTACAAGGAGCTGACATTGATAATTCTTCAATGAATTTTGTTTGTGTTTACAGATTGCAATGGTAGTGAAAATACTTTAAAAAGAGACTACTGTTGGATAAATCTGCATGAAACTTTCTTGGAGTAGAAGATGCTTTCTATTGATTTTTATGTGGACCCCTTGAAATGACAAACTCATCCTGTCAGTTGACAGGTGACTGCAATGATTGACATGTGGGTGCAATGATTGACAGGTGAGTGCAATGATTGACAGGTGGGTGCAATGATTGACATGTGAGTGCAATGACAAATTTTCAAGCAGACAATTGCAAAAATTAAAAGACCATCTTGCAAAAGTGAAGGAACATTGCAAATAATCCAACTTCTACTACTAAATATTTTTTCTCCTTAACCCATTGACACCTGAACCGCCCAGAACCGCCCGTAAAAAACTCCCATGCCTCAAAACATTGCAACTTTCCCAATCGCACGAATATTGCCATAACTGTTAGTTGTGAGCACGAAATGGAATGTCCTTTAAATTTGGATATCCAATAAATGCAAGAAACTTAGCGATTTTTACCAAATATGGCCTTTTGAGTTTGGACAAGAACGAAACTGACCGTTTTTAACGTCAAAGAGAAACGACAAAAATGCCCCTTTTCGCCTTCATGTTTTTTAAGGAAATCATCGTCGAAAAGCCAAATTTCAACCATCATAACGAAATTCAGTCCTTTTTCTAGCTTAGAAATGACTTTTTTGGTTCATATTCTTCTCCCGAGCGTAGATACAGCCTTTTGTTCCAGTGCATTCGGGCCTTCCCAACATTTTCAACATCTTGAGCGCATTGCATGCTGGGAACTAACGAGAATTTTTGACAGCACCCGTTCCTTCTCCCAATTCTTTCACATATAAACTAAGTCTACAGCCACTCCGACCTACCGCCAAAATTTCCTGCTCGTGGTCATCTTCAGTACTCAGAAATTCCAAAATATGTGGTGGTAGGTCGAGAAATTCATCAATAGTCGAGTCCCAAAGGTACTAAGTGTTCGACCAGCCAAATTCCCAGTTCGTCGAGTAACAAGCCAAATTCAACAACAAAGTACATCACCTTGCTCGATTCTTTGAGAAAGTGGACTCTTAGCTACCGTCACGCTTAATGATGCTCATCAGGCAGCCGCTAAAGATGAAAAATGGCTGTAAACTTAGCAAAAATCGCAAGCAAACCGAACTTCGGCCATTGTGGTTGCTTCACGGATAAAAATAGCTACGTCAAAATGACGTTTTCAGAAACCTTGAGCCTCCAGTGCCTTAGGACAGCATCGCTTAAATTCTCTGGTAGGTCAAATAAAGAGTCACGAATTGTTATTCATCGTTTATAGGTGGAAAATCACTTCGAAAATGTAAAAATAGCTAGGAGTCAATGGGTTAAAATAATTATGTATTTCATGTGCCTATTACAAGTAAATATCACCAATAAATCAAAGGCTCCTCTGAGCCAGCTCATGGATGCATCTTGCTACACTAATTGCGATCTACACTTGACTAGTAATGCAACCTCTTCCCAGAGTCTTAACTAGACAGGTTGTGATGTATTCTCGCCAACATGCAACCTCCCATCAAAGAGAGCGTTGTATGACACCCCGAAAGTTACAGCATGGTAACTGTTTTTTGCCACAATATTGAATTATTTTCAAAAATAATTTTTATACTATTCTTTTATTTAAGCCAAAGGATACAGACTCTCTGAAAAGGATCATTGTTTTGGGGGCTAGATTTCACAATACGTGGCTTTCATTTACACACTAAAACATAGCCTCCATAATGGTGGCTATTTTTATTCAATAGTCCATTGTAATATGCCTCCAACTTGGAAAGCTATTTCAGACATTTCAGTAATCACGACTAATTGATCTCATCTTCGATAAATAAGAATTCAATACGTGCCTGTCTCAGTTTAAGCAGTAAAATCGATCATATTTTTCTCCCAAAACAAATGTGTTGCATGTCTAAATACAGGTTTTTATTGGTAGAAAAGCTCTGCTGGTTACTTTGTTTATGTTGATTCAGTGAAACGATTGCAATAATGTATGTTGTAGTAGTAGTAGTCTTTATTTCACTGATAAAATACATATCAAGTGTTACATGTACATGGATTATAACTATTGAATACTTAAAAATGCGCTGAATATGCATTAATTACTAATAGCTAAATTGTAATTAAAACTAAGTCTGTTAATAAAATAATTTTTAAAACGCTCAGTATTACAAATCAGAAATGTAGGCTTGACTTGTCTAAGCTTAAGGGTAGAAAGGTTAATCCTAGGAAGAAAGTGATGTAAAGGAAGACGTTCTCACTCGCTTAATGTTATGTTGTGTCAAACATAAGACCTAAGCTTTAAACTGATATGCAACAACACACAGTACTCATCATGCCGATACGACAGGTATTCAATTCATTGCTGAATGTTCCAATCCTTTGCTCAAATGAATTAGTTGCTTTTGGTCCTTGCCTTAAGCGCCTGAGGATAGGAAATGTGTTATTTCCTTGCTTTCGGTCACAGGAAAATTTATTTCCAAACACTTGGTGGCCATAGCATGTCTAGTTTTGTTATATAAACATATGCTTTTGGCGCTGTTTTCTCTGTTCTCTTGTCTTAAACTCCAGCTGTGCCCTTCAGTGCTAGTGGCATCGAAATAACTTGTTTTAATTATTGAGACATTCATTCCTCCCCGCTGCATTCTTCCATCAGGTGACAAGAAAAATCGTCGATAGGAAAAGCAATTTCATCATCGCTTTTAAAATAATATATCAGCAGCAATTTTCGTCAATTTCCATCTTCAGTTCTCGCAGCTTGTGTACTTAATCGTATTAGCTTTCCACTTTTCCAACTCCCCAAAGGTATATTCAAGAGGATCGGACAAAAAATCCTCCGCTTTACAAGCTTCACATGCTCTGATCGACGCCATTAACATTCACTTCATGATATATAAACAGTCGAGCAAGAAACTACACATTTCTACTACCCCCTGAAACTTGCAAACCTTGAGCAAGGAGGACTGTGGGGACAAATACAATAGTTACTAGGGGAGGCACAGAAGAAAAGTTTGAGCCAAGTTTCATGGATAAATTAATCAGAATCGAGTGAGTGAGTGAGTGATATCAAAGTGCCTCCTATACCTCATGGCATGACTATGTCAACCATGAGCTAAAAAGAGGGGTCGCCGTGCTCTTTTTTTGCAACACCACGACAAAGGAAAAATTTTGTCTGCTAATGTGTGTATGCACGAGCAAGCACTAAATGACACCATAAATTATGCACAGTAAGGATGCGTCATGAAATTGTAAGGAATCACCTTCACAGGAAAAATACACTGCACTTTACAACTTTGGAGTTAAAAGATAATTTTTTAGCCTGCTACTGGTATAATTATTTCAGGGAGTTAAATTACAGTCAAGTTAGGTTGAAGGTACTGCAATGAAGGCAGAACAATAATCAAAATAAGGCTTACCTTAACCATTTTCTTGTAGTCTGCTACAACATTACCAGATTGGGTTCGTACAGGTGCACCTCCACCTGGGCGACCCCAAGGATTGTACTCTTCAATTCCACTCTCCTTACTCTATAAAATCAATTAACAAAAATTCACAATTTCACTTGTTTGGAAGTACTGTCATCTTGTTACTCGGGGTCTGGATATTTAAAATATTGTAGTAGTACCAGTGGGTTAACACATAGTCTGTAGCAATTAATTTTCTTATCCAGGGTAATCACTGGATGGCGTACAGGGCTCGACCTTAACTTTTGTTACCAATAGGCTTATGACTAGTAAAATGGTAGTTCTCACTAACCAAAGAGCTTTTTGTACTAGCCATAAAATATTCAGTTAGTAATTAATAGGAGAGATTTAGAAATTGAATTGATTAAGAAGCTGCTTACCTTGGGAATTATACCCATAGGACACGCAAATATTCCATGTATTTTTTCATATTTTAAATATTCATATTACACCTCATATTTTTTCACTTTTTAACTTGATAATGGCATAACGTAGCGCCGAAACATCGTTTGCTTTTTTAAATGTGTTTTTAAAATCTTTTAGCATTTAACTTCTTAATGAAGTTAGTAATTACCCTAGTTTTGAAAAAAAAAACTTCTGATATCCACTGAAGATCAACGAAGCACGAACAATATGGCAGGCACTTTCATTTACGATTGAAGTGCGTGATCAGAACACTCGGATCCAGTCTGTTTAGTTGAATGTTGCTTGGTCGTGAAGCTGTTCACTTTCATTCACACAAAAGATTACTTTTTTTTTTTCTTTCTGCATGTTAAACATTGTGTCACAATTTTCACAGCACTGAATTTATCTTAAGCAGTTGACAAAGAAATTTGCCTCCATGATTTTAGTAGCCAATATGGCTAGTAACTGAGGGAATTTCACTAGCCAAAACTGACAATCCAGTGGTATTTGGCAAGTTGACCACCGCCAAGGTCGAGCCCTGGCAAACAATGTCTTGGTGTAACGTCTGATATTGAATTTTCCAGTGGTACTGATTGGGAATATCTTGCTCTTGTTTTAACACAGGCTAGGTCCTCTTTGATCAACTTTTTTTCACAGAACCAACATTACATGAACAAGAAGACACTCTAATTGTAACAATACAGATATGCTGTCTTGTGGTTCAATGTACGACTTTTCAAAGTCAGAAACCTTGATATACCAGACTGTAGTGACTCACTTTTTCTGTGTCATGAGGATTCAAATCATGCACAGGTTGAATTTGTGTGCGTTCGTTGCTCAAGGAGGCTATTCTGTGAGCATTTCAGTTTCCAATCTCCACAAAACCGAACATTACCAAATTAGATCCGGATACTGCCCCCATGCCATGGCAGTTTATGCTACATGTACTAGATACCACTGAAGCTTAAGACAAAGTTGCTTCTAAATCATGGTTTTTGATAGAAGCAGTTTATTAACTTTAAAAACAACAAATTATTTTATAAATTATTTAAAAATGTTTGACTTACTAATACATTTTCTTTTTCTTTTAGTTTCTGCTTCAGAGCTACTTGTTTGTCTGTCAACACAAGTTATAACAAAAGATAAATATTTAGTTGTGTTAAAAGTAATGTTAACATAAAATGAAGATGATTTCAGTTTATACAAACCTAGCTCAATTTTCCACTGAGACTTTTTATCTGTAAGACTGGTCTGAAATAGTAACACAATAAGAACAAGCCAATTAGACCCAATTAGACCATCAGTTTTGCGCACATTGATTTCCTGGTGAAACTGTACAAATTAAATGGTCTGTGTTTCACCCAACCTTGTTCCAGTCCCTATCCTCTCTCGCTTCAGGGCACAGGAAGAGGAGAGACCCTGGGAATGAGGTTGGGTCCCTGGAAACAAGGGGTGTTTCACCACCTCACTATGCACAATATTTTTTATTACAGTTTTTTTAAACTTACTAGAATGTTGATTGATTCAAATTGACTAACTCCTTTAGCATCAATGGCTGAATTCATAGACAAGTGAACACACAAGTAGACAAAAATTAACAACAACAACAGCTCATTCAGTAAAGCACTGAAAAAATATTAGGTATTTTTTTCACAAGATGTAGGTTTTGTATTCTTCCTCATGATAGTGTCTCTCTGCAGGTGAACATTTCACATTGGTGAGCTGTGGAACACTGAAAGGAATTCAGAGGTGAACAATGCAAAACAATACCAAGCTCTGTCTCAGGATCTGATAGAATTTAGCATATCTTTCAAAGCTTTACTTCTCAGGCATAATGGTTATAGTTATTAGTGACTAACATATGTACTGCATATCTACATTACAAATGAGCATCTCTCCTGGTTGCTCTCCTTTCCTTACATTAGGTTAAAGTGAGGAGTTTCAAGTTTTAATTTTTATTAATTCATAATTAGCATTTATCTTTGGATTTTACGTAATGTAGTTTTATTTATAAATCCATGTATTCATTTACTAAATAATTTATTTTCTCAGATCATTAGCAATTCATTTTTTTTAATAACAATATGTTGATTAATACAGATATAAAGAAGTTACAGTTGTACAAATTACAGTAAATACAAAACAAAAGAAATGAAAAAAAAACCTATTTACATACATATAAGGGCACAATAATTATAAAGAAGCAATTAGCAATTCATGCTAGGGGCATAACAAGCCTCATGTAGAACCAAGGATAAAATATAATAAAGTTCATGTATGCATGCCAGTATCAGCTATCAGCTGGCAAATCCACATCTCTCCTGATTGCTCTCCTCTCCTTATATTAGGTAGCAAATATCTTTTTATACTTGTCTAGTACATTAAATAAAGTATGTGATGAAGAATGTACCTGTTCAGGGTTGGCAATAAACCCTGCAGTCTTGACCTCTGGAGCATGTGCAGCCAGATCTGTGCTGTTGATGCAAAAAAAAAAACAATAACAACAGTTACTTAGATGCAATTCAATTGATATTATAACATAGCTGGTAAATTAGTGTAGTCAAATTCAATTGCACAAGCATGCTTCACATTCCTATTGCAGAGGGAATTTCTCTTTATAAAATATTCAAACTAATGTGGTGAAAATGTTACAAAAAAAATTGGTTCATGTGTCAGCTGTGCATTCATTGAGATATGAAGCACTTGCGAAGTTTGGAGAGCACTCAAGAAGCTAGAGTTGCTGGAGGCGTACTCTTATGCATCTTTCATGCTCTCCAAACTTCCTGCATGCTTGACATATCTTGATGAACACACGCTTATGCATGAACCAATTGTTAAACAGAATTAAAAGTGTATGGCATCATTTCATGCCTGGAAGAATTACCGGTATTTATTTTTTAAAGAATCTGAATGCCAGAGGAACCATGATATCATTATGGTGATAAGGTTATCAGTATGGAATATAATAATACTTGTCAGATGGAGCTATCAGAAGTATTAGTATAATTATTCAAGGTATAAATCACATGTGCTGTAAACTCCACCATTTTCTTACACTCAAAAATGAAGTCATGACGCCTTTGAAACACCATTATTTCATTTTCACTGCTAATTTTTATAATCAACCAAACATTTAGATTTCCCATTCAATTTTAACCATCAAAACAATTCAGCATTCAGAAAATTATTATTTTATCAGCTGACATACAGTACTGCTCAAAAGTAAGTTGCCACCCTCGCACGCGACGCGAATCGCATCGGGCGCTACGCGATTCGCGTCACGTGCTACATGATTCACGTCGCGCGTAACGTGAATCGTGATGTAGAAACTGTAAGTGAATTGGCTTGAAGCTCTCACGCGATTTAAGATGCCCATTGTAAAGTAACAATAGCCGATTTCAATAGTCGATTTCCAGTGTTTGCAAAAGACCTCTAAGAAGAAATGAATAATGTGTGATCGATCGATCGCCGGAGAAGGGCAGCGCATGCTAAGCTTTGAAATTTGGTGTCAAACCGTTTTTGCGGCGAAACTTGGCTAGGTGGAGATCGACATAATCAACTTAAGAAAACTATATACACATTTGATGCACATGAACATGGTTTTCCGTTTTCGGTCTTTCGAAGTGGAGACATACTGTACAGAGGAATTCTACCGCAGTGCATGCAGCTACTATCTAATTAATTCGCTTCCCTCGAATTCAAGCTTCTTCCTTAACTGAACATCAAACCGCCGATAATTTCGGCTCGTTCATGACTGATGCTTAACTTTTGCTTAGCTTTCTATTCATTTGATTCTTGATAACTTTAGTTAGCCATTTGAGAACTGAAAATGTTTACACACTTGGGATGTTTCCTTTCATATGCATGGTTTCGACGGAGCGAAGCATGTAAAATTGTTTTGCCAGTGTCTTTATCGAGGGTACTCTAAGTTTAATGCAGATTATTACCAAACGCAAATAGGTATATGGTAATATTCGTTTGTGTACCTCAAAAAAAGCTCAAAACATAGAGTTGGCAGGCGATTGAGGGGTAAAGGAGCTGGGAGATAGGTAACCGGTCGTTTCGCAAACGAGTCGTTTCACAAACTAGCTTAACTTAGGTGTTGATAATATTAAATTTAGACTTATATGTAAACTTAGCATGTTTCTTATACAGACTACTGATTTGGCGATTCCAAAATGCTAAAACTAGCCTAAGTTTATACCGTTGATAATACAGACTATATATGTTTGTGATTCCAAATTTTACAACTAGCTTAACCTACACGTTGATAATACTTAATTAAGACTTTTTTGTTAACTTAACTTGATATTGATGACAACTACAACTATAACTTAACTCGAAATGCTACAAACTTAAATTACTACACTAGCTTAAGTTACACGTTGATAATACTTAAGTGAGACCTACACTGTATTTGCAAACTTACGCTTAAGTTGATTTCGTGTTTCTTATACAAACTACCGGTATGTCGATTCTTAACTTACTTCACTTGAAATACTACAAACTTAAAATACTACAACTATAATACTTCATTTTCACTCCGGTTTTTTTTGTGAGACGTTTGCGAACTGACCGTTTGTGAAACGACTTGTTTGCAAAACGACCGACATCCGGGAGATACGCTGTTCGTTCTTTTCGATTGATCGATAGACTGCACATGCGACGCTTCCTTCAGCAACTCTTTTTACGCGGACAAACTCTATTATAGCGCAACTTTACAAAGATAAGCCCAGGAAAATGTTTTTAGGTCTTTCGAAGTAGAAAACATACGATTGAGTGCCGGTGTGTTGAATAACAAACTTCGCCATTGCCAGATGAATCTCAAATTCTACATGATAAGATCGAGCCGTGAGATAAGCTTATCGTTCTCTTCATCGATCAATCAACCAAAGTAAGCTCAGCATGTGCAAGGCTTCCAAACTACCGTACTCTTCAGCAAATCTTTTTATGCGGACACACTCTCCTGGAGCACAACCTTACAAAGATATGCTCAGGAAATTGTTTTTCGGTCTTGCAAAATAGAAAATATACGATTGAGTGCTGGCGTGTCGAATAAACTGTTCACATACGCTTAAATCTTAATTAACGACTCAAACTTCATCAGCCAGATGAACTTCCAATTTCTACAAGATAAGATTATTCGTTCAAAAAGAAGGAAATGAAATAAAGTCTGTTCTGCTTCAGGTTTTCCACGGCTTCTCAAGCGAGTAATGATTAACACAGCCAGTAGTTTTCGCGGTTTTATGCAAATTTTAGCCTGCATCGCTTTGTGAACTGAAAACAAAATACAGCAAGCATTTGCTTGTGGCGAACTAGCACTTAATTTTCCTAACGAATTCAGAAAACATGACCAGATATCATATTGATGACAGAACCGATAAAAGTTGTCATTTCAGCACTAGCAGGATCAAGGAACACCCGAGGAACAATATATAACCATTTGCAATCGATTTTCATTGGTTTGCTTACAAGAGGACTGCGCCATTTCAATTCGTGATGAACTCCACATGATGCTGTCTGTATTTGCATGGAAGGGAACGACATGTATTCGATTGAAACAATAGCTGCATTCGTCAAGAGCTACATGAAATTAAATTGATTTCGCATTGTAAAACCATCCGAAATTTATGCCAAAAATTTTCACTTCAGTGAGTCTCACGCTACGCGAATTGCATAGCGCGCGACGCAATTTGCATTGCGCAGGAAACACGACGTGACTGGCAACTTACTTTTGGGCAGTACTGTACATGTACAATACCAAGGCTCTTGTACAACTACATGTAACAGAAAAGGCTTCAGATTCAGAAGTAACATGTACTTTTCTACCCCCGTTTGCAAACACCACCCATAAGCAGACACCTTAGCAGAGACCAAAATGTGACCAGTCCCAGCAATATCCTCACTGAAACTCCATATTTACATTATATAACATCCTGTACTACATGTAATTGCACGTCTCATAAGCAGAAGCAGGTACCTCTTTGAAGCATCATGGGCTAAAATAACCTCTCTTATTACATGTATATCTCTCACTCTCACTTATATATTTCTCACTTAGTACATGTGCTGTGATTGGTCAATTTTGCGGGCCGTATTCTACAATTATGGCCCGCTTGACTTCAACTAGTTTTCTTTCCCTTGTGCTGGATTAACCTCAGAGATATAATAAATATCTTACTAACCTTGTTTTCTCAGTCCGTACTGTAAGTTACGGATCCTCGTTTTTTCCTATTAATTTACGGTATGTGCCCTTTGTGCTTGGGCCATAAATAAACAGGAAAAAACTCGGTCCGTAACTTACAGTACGAAACTCAAATTCAGCTAATAATAGGTATTTAGGTGTGAATGATATATGAAATGAATCATTTATGAACTGCGGAAATGAAATCAAATGAAGAATGATCCTCGCAGTTGTGAACGCAATTTATGCAATTGCGAAAAGAAGCCTGAAAAAAAATTCAGGACTTCAACGGCACAGTTAAACTTCAAGTTGAAGTCCTGAAGATCATTCTTCATTTGAAGAGGTATTTAATCAGACAGCCATGCTTAAATGGCAATTACACTTCTGTTGATTTGATTCTCCATTTAGCAACAGTGCACAGTTTCTCAATCATTTCTGGCATCCAGTTTCCAAACTATCCAGTGTTTTAGATTTTTTAGAGTTCTAGTCACTTGCATTGTGAATTAGAGGAAATGCTCCATGACTTACACTGATAACAAACCTTGAAAGAGCCTTCAATAGAACAAACAACAAATCAAGGAAAGGTTGCCAGTCTTTTAATGCAATTACAATATTAGCTTCCTTTCTGGCAAATAAATGTCTGTTTGCTTTCCTTTTGTGAAATCATGGTGAAGAACATGGCTGCCAATAGAGTTTGAAAATAACTAAGAGAAATCAAGATTGAAAATTAGTAAAGCTGTCTTTAAATCACAACTAGAGCACTACATTCCTTAAGATAAGGCAGCTTCTCTAAGGTTAATAACAACCTTTATGTGCCAATTAACATCATAAGACATCCAGCATTATAAAACCTAACAGCTGAAACTGGCTCTTACCGCTGTTCATCATCAACTGTTGATGATTGATGAATTGAAGTTTCTTGTGCTTCACTTTTTGCGGAACCTGTGATGATAATTAAACAAAAACTAAGGACTTTTAAGTCAATATTTGCATTCACATTCAACTGTACAACAGCACAACATATAAACCAACTTACAGTGGCCTGGCCCATAAACTCCTTTTAATTAACACTTTGCATGTTTATCCTTTGCCTCAATAAAGAAGACCCAAGTTTTAAGCTTGCTGTTGCAATAAATGGAGAGGCTCAAATTTTTCTCAAGAATGAGGGATCGCATCAACTAGAAATGATTACACTACAGTGTAAAATTGTATGTTACTGAATTGCAAATACATGTAATCTTTAGAATTTTGAAACAATGCCATAATTTAACACTGCAGTATATATTTACCTCTCAGACCAGGTGGTGGCTCCTGGTTGTTGCTCTTGATAGATGAGAGAATTTTAGATAACTGATCCTTTGTTAAATAACTAGCACCTTCAGTAACCAACTCCTTTCTCATAAAAGGAGTTTTTTTCCTTGTCACATCATCTGTTAGCTGACCCTTAATTTCATGCTTTCCTTTTTCGTTTTTCTGTCTGTGGTTAACATTGGTGACTTGACTCTTTGAAGCCACGTGTATACCATGGGATGTTCTCACATGAGGAGACTTTGAAGAGAAACCTTTAGTTCTTCCCTATAAAATAAACAAGGAAATCCAAACAATTACTGCACTGTTGCCTTTGCTGAACTGGTATTTTAGTTTGCTTGATTCACATTTTAGTACATCAGCTACCAATATTCAACCTTCCAAAAGATTGGCAGCTCCTTGAAATTTCTTAGTGTTTTGTTGAAAAGTCATGAAGAAGTCTGTCACTGGCTTTGTAATACACTGTACAAATACACAAGTACACTGTAAAAACTGACCCCATATTTCAAGGAATTTGGGGACAGTTGGTCTTGCTAAAAATGTTTCTTGTGAAAGCTGATGCCAAGATGGACTATTCTTTAGACCACTGAGGTACAACCACAACCACCATGCAAAAATTTGTTTCCTTAATTTGTTGCCATTTTCTTTTTCCCTGTGATAAAGCTCAGCCATTGCGTACTTCTCTGTGATTTTTACTGACAAAAGGACAGGGAGTGGAGGCCAGTTGTTCAAGTAAAAAGAAATAAAGTGATCATTAATATTATTTTTTGTTTTAAACAGAAGTCCTTGAATGCTTTCAGAAGTGTTGTTTAGCCAGTTGTTTTTTTCTCTCTTTGCCTCCACATTAATGCTACATTGTCTTTGCAGATACTAATGCTTATGGTTGGTGTTCAAACATAGGAAGGGCTAAAGTAACAAATGCCCCTTTTTGCAAATGGATACCACTGTGCATTACACTTTTGAATGGCTAATGCCTACATGTAGTAACTGTTTCACTAATACTGTTAACTGTTTCCATTCACAACATTGTTTGAATGGAATGCCAATGGACAACTAACATTTTGGTCATTTGATGGACAAACGTAAAATGCACATTTTCAACATGCATGGACATCATGAGGTCACAAATTTTAATTTAATTGCTGTGCTTACCTTACTTCTATCTATAGGTCTGGCCTCAAATAGGGTATCTAAAACAGAAGACACAATAGTACAGGCTGAGGGCTAACACTTTTCAAATTTACTTTAATTAACTTATTCAGACAATTAAAAATAATTACATGGATCCTGCACTCAGGATTCTTCTACCTGACATCAGAAAAGAGACGCTTGGTCAAACACTTTGGAAAAAGCAATAGCCATAAAACTAGAGCCTCAGAAATGTACTAATAATTCTTTTACATGCACAGTAGTGATTCAGTACAGTTCAAAGGTGACAGACCATAAATAAATGTTGCTTCTAAAAATATCTGAATGTAATACAGTGTAACCGTTCATCAGTTGGATACCCAAAATGTGTGTAATTCCACAATTGGTTTCGGCTCCATTAAATCCTATACCAATTGCAGATTATTTAAGGAGAAGCCACCCACAAGTTGTGAGCACAGTTGTTGACAATACATTAAGCAAGGAAAACAATAGTAGTATGTTAAATAATGAACTAAGTACACATAAACTAAATAACCAAAGCATGTGCACAACTTAAGGAAAACAACTTAAGTAATGTACCTAACAATTTGAGTACATATATGTCTTCCTACTGAAAGTTCGAAAGGCAGGCCATCTGATATTACGCGATGGTGCGATTTCGCACAATTGACCTCAAATCGCATCCAATCGCACAATTCATAAAAAATCACACAATTCTTAAAAAATAAACCATAAATAAATGCCTTTTCTGAAAAAATTCCACATCTGTGCTTAGATTCAAGATGATTTAAACCATCGATTTCACAGACAATCGTAGTTTAAGGCATTATTTTCATTTTTCGCAAGTCCAGGGCCTGGTGCTAGTTTTTTCAATTCTTAAAGAATTGCCTATTGGCACAATGCAAACAATTTTATTAGTATTTTCTTTGAGTCAGCCTATCAGAATTGCTGATATAAATCCATGACATACAATCCTTCTTCGTTCTAAGTAGGTGGTAATCGGAAGTAAGCAAATTTTTCAGGGAAGCATTGTTTGACAACAAAATGTAAGCTTCGCTTACATTGCCGACGTCCTCATGGACAAGTTTATAGTAAAAATGCATGCTGTTCCTTCGTGTTCAACTACAGGGAAAACCAAATCTCACCTTCCTTCAAATTTGACTGCCAAAAACAGAGCAGAAAAATACACCACCGGTATGTTCCACGTGGATGATGGACTGATGTTTTGTTTGTCGTGTAACGTAGTAATCGATCATCAAAGAAAATCGCAATTAAATTTTTATCCTAATTCACTCATAATTGCTTATTTCTGTTCCTTGATGTAAAAATCATCATTAGAGAAGGTAAAAGTGGTTTTCTTTCTCAGAATCCTAGTAAAACAAGCTTGAAATAGTTTAGGAAAAAATTGCATAATTTACCATGTAATAGTCCTTTCTTATCGCACAATCTACCCGAAAATATTGCACAATTTCTGATTTTTTATCGCATCCTATCAGATGGTCTGTATAGGAGACAAGAATCTCAAAAGCCAAGTTTTCTCTTAAAAAAAGTATGGAGGTAAATTAGAATAAGTAGAGGGCAGAGGGAGGATTCCATCCAAAACCTTTAATGGAAGAGATATACATATAGATGCATGGATTTTATTTTTCAGACAGGACATTATATATCACTAATATTCTAATAGTCAATAAAAATCGATCATTATCGATACAAATCGAAACTAATCAATCGACAAATATTGGAAATTTGATCAAAGTCGACATACGATTTTTTGTGATTATTGACTTGGATCGACTTTTTGGTTGTTAGAGTTCAATTTCTATCAATTTCAATAAAAAAGTATCAAAAGATGAAAAGCAATATTAATTGAGCATATCGCTTGATATCAGGAACAAGACTACAGTTTTGTGTATTTATTACTGGCAGCTTAACAGGATTGAAAATTTCAAGATTTTATCTTACACTGTAATAGAAACTACAATAAGCAAAATTACTCTTAAAGTATTAATAATAATTATACTGTATTTCTTTTGAGCAAAAGTAAATCACATCCAAAATCATTTGCAAATCAAACACAGAAGTAACTGCAGAAGGGGTATCTCGCTGTTCTATTTCCAAAGTCATTGTTGCATGTAAGAACACACATTAGGAGCGGGTTGAGAGAGTGCTTAGAACGACAGTGTCAACCATAAAGCTGAACTAAAATGACAATCACTTCTGAATAATTTGCTTGGATTTGTTTTCAAACGAGGCATTGTAGCCCTTTCTCTGATATCCCTTCTCAGGCATGTCCCCTCCTCATCGCTGCTGACTTAAAGATTAATGCAGCTCAGGGAACATAAAGAGTTGAATGCATAAATATGCAGCAGTACTCTCAGTAAATGACGGCCGAACCAAGGTGGCTAATTCGCCCAGGTAAACATTCAATTCCAGATTGAATAACACACAATCTGCTTTTTCAGAGTCAATTCTAATACTTTTATTGGCAATTGCTCCAAATATTGTGGTTGTCTCATGTCAAATCATACCCTGTGAGCAGAGGCCCTTCAATCTTCCTAGACAAGTCAGGAAGAGGAAGGGACCTCTGCCAGCCGCCTCAACTTTCCCTGTTGAGCATGTGTTAAATTTAAATGTAACCGATCCTCATTCAGCTTCGCTTTCATTTAATTTTAGCAATTAACTATAAATGCCATTTTGCAGCGAGGTTCTTGCACGGCAAAATAGTCTCAAGGATTTGTTGCAAAAAAGCGAAGTATTTCCAGTTTTAATCCAGGCGATTTTATTATGGAATCATCTCATATTAATTTTTAGGTTCTTCTAAGATGCCTGTGAAAAAGGTGACAAAAATACATGAACTGCAAGAGAAGATTTGGTGTGTTTGTTGGGCGGTATCTGATGTTGGTGCAGAATGATGCACATTTAAAGTGGAACATCACACTGGCCTTCGAGATAAGTTTTAGAGCATCTTAGAGGAAAATATTGACTTAACTGTTCAGTCATGTGGTGTCTGTAGATCATGTGGCCGGCAAACGGAATCGTTGGATAAAAGGAACAGTGTGATCATTCAACAAATTACTGACGGGAGCTCCATTTAAAATACTCTTTGCCCTGTCACAACACGATCAGTGTCAAGCGACTCACAAAATCAAGCCTATTGCCCAAAGCTCACAAGAAAATCCGCTCAGGTCGTTCATCGCTGTTATCATCTGCCTGAAAAGATGACGAGTTAGATTTTACAGATTTCAACAGAGAAACAAAGGCCATTTTGTCAATAGACGAGTGTAAACAATGAACCGTGGGCACCTACATGTATTTAGTCAGTAATTTCTAGCATGGTGCATGCACTGTGGGCCGAAACTGGTCTGACTTGTTTCTAACCAGACTGACTCATCCACTTCGGTGGATGAACGGCACATCAAAGAAAGTTGAGGCGGCTGGCAGAGGTCCCTTCCTCTTCCCGACTTATCTAGGAAGATCAAAGGACCTCTGCTCACAGGGTAGTGAAATCAATAATCATTCCTAAAAGTTTGTGATTATCGACTTTTATCGACAAATTAAACTAATTGATTGACAAATACTGAAAACTACCGACTTATTGACTAGCTTTCCAATCACCGCTTTTAACCATTTGTAATGTCCTGTTTAGAATAACACATTGTTCCATTTAATGACAATGTTTTGTGGTTTAACTCAAATCACAGTTGTGAATTTATGAACCAAAGCCCTTGAGAACTGGCTGGGAAAGGACAATGTACGGCATAAAGAGGAGCACATGTGCATGATAAGCGTGTGATAAGATGAATGGAACCTTTGTTGTCTAGAAAATCTATCATGCTAAGTTATAGTAGACTTTGCAAAAGGAGAAGGATACATTGTAATCGAACAACTAGTTACTGTTCATTGTTCTTTCTTGTACTTTGGACTAGTATCTACAGTTACTTAGTACAAAAGCTTATTCAAATGTTCAACATTGTGTGACCAGAGAACGGAGACATGATTGTTGAGCTAGTAAGACAATCTGTGTGCATTCATACATGTAGGATATGATCTCAGGTTTATTAACATCAGTTTATGCTACCATAAACTTGAACTTAAAATTTTGCACACCAATTTAATTTCCGTTTTCTTGCACGCCAGATTACAGCCTGTACTATAATAAATCTGGGGCAAACAGAGAAAAAGAACTATATTGGTTTTACAGCTTTCAAACCAAAACAACCCAAAACCATAAACACCTTAGCTTAGCATATACGGCATTTTGATTCGATTCTCCAAAGGAGGAGATGGAAGACATGGAATCTATTTTGAACAAAATCGATGGTAGTTAAATTAATGGTAGTTTCTCTGATGACAGGATCAGTAAGTCAAACTTTCCTAAGGGAAAATACGGAGCGTGACCTACAGTGAAAATCCACCAGCCTCTAGCTGCCATGAAAGTTAAGGCACTGCAACATTTTACATATGAACTTGAATTTACCAATCTAATCATACTAACCTTCATTCAGAATTATATCAAACTTCCCTTTATCGGTCTTCACTTTGAGCCTGATGAAATAAATGTGAGATCTTGAAGAATCAAGCCATTACAGAGCTATACAAAATATTAATACACTCGTTCAGGTGATCATTAAGCTTATGTAGTGGTACTCAATGTCACACCAAACTGAAACGCAAAAATTGTGATTTATAACAATCCACGAAATCAACCTTACATCTTTTTTCAGTTTTTTCAGCCACGAACAACAATAATCCCCAAACCAGCTGAACTTTCACACTTTGTTATTTGCTTTCGGTTGCTGCGAAGCAGCCATCAAAATCAGTAAACACATCATGTATGAGGAGACAAATTATCCTACCTACTCACTGTAGAGGATCATGGGATCTATTGAGCCCGCAACTCAATGCCGCAGAAACACAGTCCCCGCCCCCTACCCAGGGAGGATACTCCCTTATATGGGTGATATAGGTATGTGCTGCCCAAAGGTTATGGTTTTTTTTAGCAGTTTTGGTCTGAAATAGGGTATCGATTTTGATTTTTTAGTATCATGCTTCTTTGTGTGTGATATCATGCTTCTTTGTGTGATACTGACTGGACACTGCTACATGCGTACATATACGGTGCTCGATATTTTCAATAGTTTTATTCTTCATTTCAGTTAAACTTCTTACGTTTACTCAAGGGAAAACCAAGGGGATCGTCGAGAAAGCAAAGAGCAAATCCATTAATCTATGGAAATGGAGAGGCCTCTCCCTTTTAGGGAAAATACAAATAGTCAAAACATTCGCTGTTCCAAAGCTTATGTTCAGAGCATCTGTGATACCCATTTACAAAGAATTAATTAAAGAGGCGAATTCAATTTTTTATAGCTTTGTGTGGAATGGGAAAGATAAAGTAAAGCGCCATGCATTATTATCTGACATCGGAATGGGTGGACTCAAGATGCTGGACGTCGAATCTATGATCAGTGCAAAGCGAGTAACATGTCTAAAGAAATTTTTGGAGGACTACTCAAGTCCTTGGAAAATAATTCTTGACAAGCTTCTTTCACCAATCGGAGGACGCTTCGTCTTACATTGTAATTTTGACACTTCTAAATTGAGAATTAACTTACCAGTGTATTACACGGAGTGCCTTGACGCGTGGTCTTCCTTAAAGGGGAAAACGCCAAGTTGTTATCGGGAAATCATTAATGAGATAAATTGGAATAACAAGTTTCTATGTTCTGACAAAAAATCCATGTACAGAAGTGACATACTAAATCTAGGCATTGTTAAGATAGGGGATTTAATATCAGCAAATAACTCTTTCTCGTATGGTATTACCTCTTCTATTGGCAATCCCGAACAACGATTTTTTGTCATGAGTTTGATTAATTCGATTCCTGCAGAATGGCGTTCCCTTCTCAAAGCTTCTTTCGAGGTAAAAGTGATTGACCCCTTCCAGACATCCCAACTATTAGGATGGAAAGTGGTAATTTGGTTCCAATTCTCGATACCACTCCTAAACAGATTTACCAACTCTTTCTGCGGCAAAAACAGATCCCACCCACTGCTAAACAGAAACTAACAAACAAGTATTCAAATACAGCAATTAATTGGGAGAAGGTTTATTCTTTAGCCTTTCAAACCACTTTAGAATTTAAGACTAGGGAATTTCAATACAAAATTCTAAACTGTATCGTCTTTACGAACGAGAAACTTAATCGCATTGGTCTAGTTGAATCCCCAAGCTGTACTTTCTGTCAAGAAGTAGCGGAATCCGTCGAGCATTTACTTTTCTCCTGCAGAATATCCTCTGATTTTTGGAAACACGTCTTGTCCTGGCTCAGAGATAATGACTTGTATGTTGAAACAATTAATGAGTCGGACGTAATCTTTGGAAAATTTGATATTGCAAAAAATTTTCTTTTAATTAATCATGTATTGTTATTGGGAAAATATTACATCTACTGTAGGAGATGTCAGAAAGGCCTACCTACGCTTAGAGGTTTTATCGCCAGGACAAGGCGTGTATATAATATCGAGCTCCATATTGCCAGGGAGAACAATAAGCTTGTTAATCATTTCCAAAAGTGGGAAAAGTTAATCAATGTACTTACGCAATAGATAACTTGATAAGTCAATGTAAAGAAGACATTTCTCTTAATTTGTACTTATTGAGCAGCATCGCATTTTTTGTTTTTCATTTATTGTCTGTATGTATTAGTGTTGTAATTAACTGTGGTAATTATTCATAGTATTTACTATTATTCTCATTTTTTAATTACTATTAATTACTATTATTATTATTAATATTATTATTATTAACAATTGTAATTGCTTCATTTTTGACTCAATAAAAATTATTAAAACAAAAAAAAAAAACAAAAAAAACAGCAAGGGAATCGAACGACAACGTGAAGCTCTTCGAGCGATTGTGAAGAAGGTCGAAAGCGTAAAAACGCAGATTGAACAAGCGAAATTGGAGAGTGGCGTTCAAGTTGACGAGCTACAATAGCTATTAAAATGGAGCGCTGGAGTTGAGGCACAACAAGCAATGGCTGACGAGGAAATCACGCATTTATCGGAAACACTCGTTCAAATCAATTATAAAACAAGACTGCAAGCGAAGAAATGCGAAGAGGAGCTGGCCGAGGGAGATCGAGACAAACAATTGCAGTTTGAGCGTGCACAGCTAGAACAGAAGCTGGAATTTGGCCATTCCGAAGGTGCATTACTCTGAAACCCGTGGTCCGTGCTACCGCAGTCACCAGATGAAGAAGTAATTGAAGGGCTCGGAGCATAACCATCCTATGTCGAATTTTGAGTCGTTTTTCGATTTTGCTTGGATTTGTCTGAATTTCTGCATGTGAACTGCAATTCGATGGAAACACATTGTATGGTATTTTTTCGACTGATTCATCCAGAATCCAGAAATGCATTTTTTCTTACGTACACCAAGAAACCAACCTTCCATGGGAGTGGTTTGCAAGTTGCATTACATCTTCTTAGTAAGAAAAAATGCATTTCTGGATTCTGGATGAATCAGTCAAAAAAAATACCATACAATGTGTTTCCATCGAATTGCAGTTCACGTGCAGAAATTCAGACAAATCCAAGCAAAATCGAAAAACAACCCAAAATTCGACATAGGATGGTTATGCTCCGAGGCCTTCAATTGTTCTAAATATTAAGTGCTACCTCGGTCCGCGGTCCTGTAGGGAATAAATAAGTATATTGTTGTAAGTATTAAACTGGAGTGCTACCGCGGTCCGTGGTCCTGTAGTGAATAAATAAGTATTGTTCTAAGTATTAAACTGGAGTGCTACCGCGGTCCGCGGTCCCACCGCGGTCCGCAGTCCCGTAGTGAATAAAGAAGTATTTGTTCTAAGTATTAAACTGGAGTGCTACCGCAGTCAGCGGTCCCGTAGTGAATGAATGAGTAATTTAGCTAAGTCTTTAATTCATGTGAAATCTGTGTATCTGAAAGCAATGGTCAATATATAAGCTTAAATGCGTGTGATTTTGGGCATTAACCCTTAAAGAACGAGGTGTACACACCTCTGTTCGTTGTTCGTTGTTTGTGCATATTAACTTCAACTGTAACGCGCGAGTGACTGCGGACCGCGGACCGCGGTAGCAAGACGTGACTGAGTAATATTAAGTCAGGGGCACCCAACGAGCCAAATCAACCAAAAGCTGTAGAAAGGCATTTTTAAGTACCTTATGGTGTTTGAAGTCTGTTCAAAGTGATGTTTTCATTAGCTAGAAGAAGTTCATCTGTTCGGATTCCCTAGCTGAAATTTTAATTTCCCGAAAATGTTAGGGAACAAAATCCTCCTTTGAGAAAATGCAAGCGGAAATGAACTTTCCACGAACTTTCTAGGGAACTATTTTCTTTCCGAAAATGGTAGCTGACGTTTTTGACTGCCAAAAACAGCAATTATGACCTTTCCGAAAACCGTAGGGGCTATGATTTCCCAATTGCGAATCTTTTAGGCCACGTTTTAGTTACGAAAATCCGAGTGCACTGTTTAATCGACGCCGAAAACCTAAGGCGAATTACCCTCCACCGAACAGATATCTACCGAAACTTGTCGTTGGGTGCCCATGTTAAGTGGTGGGGTATTTTGCAATCTAGTGCTAAATTGCCAAAGCTGGTCATCACTAAGTTTAGCGGAGAGCTAACGGAGTGGCCACATTTTTTGAACCAGTTCGAGGCTGAAATCGATCGTTCTGAAGTGGCTGCCGTAAC
>JAEMWC010000373.1:532500-550000 GCA_016490735.1 Pachyseris speciosa
TACCGTGCCCCGAGCATTAGCAACACATCAAGAAGACATCCAAGCCATTGAGTTACACGCCTTCGGGGATGCTATTGGGAAAAGCGTGACCGCTGCGGTGTATGCTGTAGTGATGCAAGAGAAGGGTGTCAACCAAGGGCTAGCTGCTTGAAGGGCAAGATTAGCCAAGAAGGGTTTAACCATACCTCGGTTAGAGTTGGTGTCTGGCCACATGGCGGTAAATCTCCTGTCAAAGGTGAGTGAAGCCTTAGAAGGCTTTCCTGTAACTGTGAAGTATGGTTGGCTCGGTAGCACCGTTGCCTTGCATTGGATAAGATGCTCAGGAGAGTACAAACAGTTTGCGAGCAACAGAGTTCAGAAGATTCAAGCGCATTCTGATGTAGTGTGGCATCATGTGAGAACATCAGACAACCCAGCTGATATTGGAAGTGGAAGCGGAGAAGTGACCAACCATGACTTGTGGTGGAACGGACCAGAGTGGTTGTCAGACAAAGCATGCTGGCCCCCTAACATAGTGACGAATGCCACACAGGAATCATTGGTAGAAGCTGAGGCGAAACGAGACATGCTAGCAGTAGCAGTGGCGGTGGCAGACAAGCTGGATGACCTCCTCGAGAGGTTCAGCCAGTGGAAAACAATCCAAGTGACCGCATGGATAATTCGATTCACCCAAAATTCTCGAGCCAAGAAGACCAAGAGGCTGGGGTGACCGCTAACCGCAGACGAAACGAAGAAAGTAGGGCTCTTTTGGGTGAAGCGAGTACAGGCACAAGCTACCCAATATTCCTACCAGATGGACAACGGTACACGGAGAAGTTGGTGGCCCAGGCCCATGTTGCAGTGCTGCATGGGGGAGTTGGGAGTACGATGGGGAAAGTGCGTGAGTACTACTGGAGGGGAGTGAATAGGGGTCAGCAAATCCGTCGATCCGTGCTAACTTTTCGCAAAATCCGCCAATCCGCAGATATTTTTACAAAAATCCGAATCCGCAGCGACAAGAAAGCCAACTAGGAACGTCGCGAAGTGTTACACGCAAGCGCGAGACGCGAAACAAAGAAAGGAAAGACATCCTCGCGCTTGCGCGCGTCTCCATAGCTTTAAGATTAAAATGTTTGCTGTTGACATTTGAAAGCTGATGTCATTAGAACAGCGTGCATTTTTGGATTTGGGTAACGTTTTAGGTCTTTTCAAATCAATCAGAGGACAGGTTCCTACAGGTCTTTGAAACGTCAAGTTACCATGTTTAAAAGAGTGTAGCGAGTTCTAAGGTTTAATCCCCACCATGATAACTGTTTTGTAATCATTAAAGAAATCTAATCTTAAGACAACAGAAGCCTCGTAGTATAAAACATAACAATCCGTTTTAACCTCATATGCTCGCGTAGTTTCACTACGCTTCTCGAATTGCTGGAATCGAAGCATCACCGAAAATTGTTTTTATGAAGGAAGTCATCGCCTTTGGCACCTTCTCGGTAAAAAAAAAATGCAACGCGATCGATGGTCTTTGTCTCAATGACCTGACCCTCCATGTTGACCATGCCTATGGTACACGTGGTGGTCCTGGTGAGGACAATGGCTTTTTGTCTGGCCAGAAACCGAGATCCTGGGGTCCTAGAGTTTTCTGAAGTCCTATTACACAGTAGGTCAAAGATGTGTTAGCCCTTTAACTACCAAGAATTTTGCCGAAAAACACCTTTTGAAGCTCGTCGAGCCATTTTCTGGCCAGAATCTAGCCTAAAAGAACCAAAACTGCCCAAAACTCTGTTCGCTGGTGGAGCTCCCCGCGCCCTTCTGCCCCTGATGATATTAGTTTTCCAAGTTCGGCTATACACAGGGTTGAAAAGTTTCACTGCCTCCTCTCCTTCTACCTTTCGCTTTTTTTGGCTCGCTTTCTTTTTCTCTTGCTGGGCATTTTCTTTCGGTGAGAAAAGATTTGTGGAAAACTTTTAGGATCATAGGATTAGATGGACGGAAGTGCAGGTGGGTAGTGGAACACCGAATATAATGAAGTAAGGCATATTTTTACTGTACAACACATACACAGTGTGGCCTTATTTTTATGTTGTACAGTAAAAATATGTGTCAATCCAGTGTGGTTGGTTCAGTGGCCTAGTGGTTAAGGCATCCGACCGGTAATCTGGAGACCCAGGTTCGATTCCTGGCTGAGCCACATTTTCACTTAATTACTTAGCTGATGATTTATATATATAGACAAGGTTAATTTGGGAACAGAAATCATCAGCTAAGTAATTAAGTGAAAATGTGGCTCAGCCAGGAATCGAACCTGGGTCTCCAGATTACCGGTCGGATGCCTTAACCACTAGGCCACTGAACCAACCACACTGGGTTGACACATATTTTTACTGTACAACACATACACAGTGTGGCCTTATTTTTATGGTAAGGTCCTAGGAGACAATTTCACACATTTTCTGCAACCAGGATTTTTTTTTTTTTTTTTTTTTTTTTGCGTTTTTTCCAGCCTATTCGACGTAATCGTGCTCATTCGGGTATGTTAGAAAGATCTCTTCCCCCTACAGATGCTACATGTAAAGTTGTCCATGAGCATCAAATCTGATGACGTCACAAGCGGTACAAGGGACGTGGTTGTCAATGGTACTGGCGGAGTTTGGCACTCTTATGAGCAAATTGGGTTGTTTTATGCTCAAAGGCGGATTTTTTTTTCATTAAAAATTATGTCCTTTTCTTAATCTAGTCCAGTTCTAAGGTCAGGCGGAAAGACATTGAAACAGAGCGCCAAGTTAAGTTCCGCGATCCGCACTTCAAAACAAACAAAATCCACAATCCACGCTGAAATATTGAAGAAATCCGTGATCCGCTGAGCGTTCAAAATCCGCCAATCAGCAAAACACATCCTCAAAATCCGAAATCCGAGTAGTATTTTTTAGCCAAATCCGCCGATCCGCGAACCTATTCACCCCCCTCCTACTGGGTGCCACGGCTGAGAAGATTAACTAAAAAGATCGTAAAGTCTTGCCATGGATGTCGGCGGTTCAGGGCGCAGGCCTATACCTCTCCTCCACCAGGGAACCTTCCAAGGGATCGCACAGTGGGCCAAACACCCTTCCAAGTCATTGGAGTGGACTTTGCGGGACCATTGAGGTACCGGAAGAAACCAAAAACTGAAGGAAAGGCATACATGCTACTGTATGCTTGCAGCCTTACACGTGCCGTGTATGTAGACCTTGTGCCAAACCTCGAGAACACTGAGTTCATCAGAAGCCTGAAGTGCTTCATAGCCCGACGTGGGAGACCGCAGCGAATCTACTCTGACAATGGCAAAACATTCGTCAGTGCATTCAAATGGTTGAGCAAGTAATGAAAGATGAGAGGATCTATGCGTTCCTTGCCCAGCAAGGGATCGAGTGGAAATTTAATCTCAGTCGTGCGCCCTGGTGGGGAGGCCAGTTTGAAAGATTGATCGGGCTGGTTAAAGGATCCCTGTACAAGTCTATCGGGAATGGATTGCTGTCGTGGAAAGAACTCCAAGAAGTGCTGCTAGATGTGGAAGTTGCTCTTAACAACAGGCCACTAGATTATGTGGAGGATGGCATCGAGCTGCCTATCCTTACCCCAAGGTCTCTATTGCACATGCAACGGAACGCACTGCCAGAGTTGGAACCCAACCACATCCAAGACTATGACCTCCGAAAGCATGCAAAGTACTTGCGCAAGTGTAAAGATACAGTGTAGTCTCGCTGGACCAAAGAATACCTGAGGAGGCTCCCGGAGAGACACCGCCTAAAGCGCTAGGGTGACAGCACCCATCCAGCGGAAGGAGATGTGGCTATCATCAAGTCCGATGAGAAGAACCGTGCTCAGTGGAGGTTGGGAGTGATGATCGACTTGATAACTGGCCGAGATGGTGTGGTCCGAGGAGCAAAGTTACGCACTCCCAAGTCAGTCATTGAGCGCCCAGTGCAGCATTTATATCCACTTGAACTTACCTGTGACATGACAGCGGCACCAGCAGCTCTGAACCCTACTGTGCCAGTCTTTAGACCACGAAGAAACGCTGCCAGAGCTCGTATCCAGGAACTTGCACAAATTGATGATGAAAACTAGAGAGACTGTTTATTATTTTCGTTAATGTGATTTTCATTTTTAGCATTGTTAACTGATCAGATTAAGATAGCCTCTAAGACATTTGCTCTCTCAAGACAAATGGGGGAAGAGTGTTGGAAAATGGACTGCGTGACTGTCACGCTGTGGAAGTGAACTTTGTTCCTTTTGTTCTCGTTGCTTGGTGATAAACTGTAATCACCAGATGTAAGTTTAGTATTTCAAAAAACCATGTGCGAGTCGACGTGTGATCTAGCGATTGTAATTTTCCTTCGAGTTGGGACATTAAAAAAATAGTGAACTGATTCGAGTCTGTTGGTCGTTTTAACGTGAAGATTACCGGGAAAATCTCTTGTGTTAGAAACAATCGGAAGATTCCTGACAGTATGATCACCATTGATCGAGAACCAGGCCGAACAGAATCCGATCTCATTGTTACAGCCTTACAAGCTCGATGATGATGATGGTGATGGTGGTGGTAATGATGATGATGATGATGATCAACTTTATTTAAAGAGGTTATACACATAATAGCTTACACTGATAAACCAGTTGCCCTGAAAAACTAAAGTTAGTGAGTAATATGAGTTACAAATCTATATAGTCGGCCTTCTGTCGCGGTAGCCACAAAACCGAATCCCTTTTATTCTCTATAGGCAGTCAGGAGCGAGCGAGCCTATAGGCCAGTAGGCCCGGGCCTACAAATTTTCAGCCTACCCGTCCTATATATTATTGTGCCGTTGTAAGAGATAAAAAAATAAACTGAGATTCTTCGCGAACGAAATAAAGAAAGGAAACGCAATTTTTCGACGTATCCTAGGATTATAACGATCGCAACAATTCTGTAAGGGTGACATTACGATCTCGAAAGCAAAGGAAAACCCGCAGGCTATGAAATGCGCTACCGACAATCGTGCAGCGGTTACATAAGGCAAGGCAGCGGAGCTCCTGGGCAGCCATGGCGTCAAATATTTCAAGAGCCTTTACAACTCTACTGATGTTTCTTTGAATGGTGAGGATATCCTTGACGATTTCGCAGCCTGTGGAAGCAGGAGGATGGAGCTCCTCTTTTAGGCTACCAAGTAGTTCTACTTAAATGGCAAGAGAAAACGTTTGCCATTTTAACCCTTTGTACACCCGATCTCACCTTAGCAAAACGGCGACAGCCGAGCGGCAAATTAGTGGCATCAGTGGTTCTATTAACATATCTAAAAGCGGCAGAGGCGGGTCAAGGGGAAGTGTTCGGGGGTTGTAACCCTTCTAGGAATAGGTTTTTTCTTTCTCAAATTTGTGTGCGTGGTAAAGGGGAGTTCAGATCACATGCACTCATGGCAAATAAAACGGTCATATTGCATTTTACGACAAACAAAATGGCCATTTCTTGCTCAGGGAATACTGGATTATGAAAATTTTGGTTCTATGGTAAAATTCAGGGTATATATCTTGACTTCACAAACACTTTTCGAGTCTGAGGAATGCACGAAATGGCGTTTTAGATGTTTCAGTAAAAAGAATTTCCCGAGTGAGCATGCTCCAGGACCCCCTAGAAGTTCGCAACTTCGGCGCTTGATACAAGCCTTCGGCGTGATAACGACTCTCGCGTTAAAAACAGGCCTACAACTATTCATAAACTAACCTCGCTACGCCCCTGCCAGCGACTTCATTTTAAGTGTCATATAAAAGCAACTAGTATTTTCTGAAAGACGAAAGCAGTCTTGGAAACACGGAGAGTAGAAGTCCTCCCTCAAATTCAGTCTATGATCTGAAATTTTCAGCTAAAGAATCCAAAAAACTCAATCTTCTGAATCTTATGCCTTGGACGAGAAATCAGGCTACTTTCACCCACGCAAAGTTTCAACTGAATTTACAAGGGGAGTAAAAAACTAAACGAATACCCAAGTTATCTCAAGTCATCAACTCTATTCGCTTATGGGCACCGCGCAGTGGGAGGGGCTGAGGGGGGGCTTTAGTAGTCCCCCTACTTTTCAACAGTACAATGTCTCGAGGGCAATCATATGTTGAGTTGAGCTTTGTGGATACGTTACGAATTGCCAGTTATATGATTAGTTAAGCGAAAAGGTAATTAAATTGTTGTTTTAAAAAAAAAAATTTTTGTTGGTGAAAGTATATAAGTTTCACCACACCATGTTAGTTTCAAATGTATTTCCAGCCATTTCAGAGGACTTTAATTTAAAAATTTTCCGGGGGAGCAAGCCCAGTCGTATTGTTATTACCCATGAACTCAACACATTTCTATCTGGACGAGTTATTTATTTGTCAGACGGATGTGTCGCCTAAACGGATCAACCTAGTGTAAAGGGCGTCTTTTCTATTTTCACGGCGAGGTTTTTTGAGCGCGCACTCTTGGTGGGAGTAACATATAGACGGCCCTTTTTGTTGCGGTTTCATAGATGAACGGCAGCCAAGAACCAAAGGTCAAAACAATACTGGGGTGAACTTCCAGAAAAAAAAAACAAAACAAAACAAACAACCACCGAACATTCTGAAAAACTGCTCTTTATTAGAAACTTACTATTACCATGTATTATGATACACACTATCAATTGTACCTCCCCAGCTTTCTCAAGTCACGAAAAAAACTTCTACAACAAGAATCACAAAGATTCAACATGACTGGAGTGAAGACGTAGCTGTTGAGCAGTAAATGAGTAAATTATGCGATTTTTCAACCATGAAGGGTTACTTTCCACTCACTGAAAAATGGTACCTTTACGTGGGCGAGTGGCTTGTGTGTCCCAAGAGCTATAACAGCTATGCCAAGGGAAGGGGGGTTAGGCTAACGACCTCGTCCCGTAAAATTTAACATGTCAAAGAAACAGCAGGAGGACAGATTGGAGGAGGGGATTTATCCGAAGTTTTATTTACACGATTTATTTTTTCAGTCGCAGATATCTTCTATAAATTTATGATAGTGGACGGAATCGCCGGGACACCCAAGCCAAATAACCCGGAAGAAAACAAATCCATCCTATTCATACGGTGGAGCTCAGAATAAATCTTTTGCTCTTACGCTGCTTCCCGTCTCCAATTCACGCTGATGGATTTGGGAATGGTTCGGTTTCCATCGGATAGTTCACACCATTATAGTCTAGGACGGTTTAGGAGAGGACTACATGAACCGATTATTCCTTTAACAAATTTTTTGTCATCAGGTCACGGCAAGATGGCACTCAGTCATAGTTAAACCATTTTAAACATCTAGGACTGATTTCAAAAATTCTTCGATGACCAACAACATTACACTGTTAACAAAATATTCGAAGAAACAAATAAAACGCAACGGACCATGAACACAAAAATTCGCAATAACTAATTCAATAAAAAACTGCGGGAAGCATTGTAAAAAAAAAAAAAAAGCGCCCTGTACAACAAAAGTAAGCTAATACTTTTTAAACAAAAATAGCTCTAAAAAGTCGATTGTAGCTAGAAAACGTCAAATAATTATTGGGGTCTGGTTCAAACTATGCATTACTTCCTCTGGAATAATTGAACATCACTCTACATAGCTGTAAATAAGAGTGGCAATAAATATCAGCCTATACTCGCACTACTGGGCGGGGAAAGTTTGTTTACTTTTTGCCCTTACGTCGATGAAGAATTACCGTAAACTTCCACGTATAAGCCGAGGGCTTACATTAGCTCAAAGGACTTTTAGCTGGCATTCTGGCGGGCTTATTAATTATCGGGAGCATATTACTGTCTGAGATTTTCGGGTGTTATGTTCTGGGGACTGGGGTCCTGTATTCACAATTCCACGGTACCACGTTATTCCAAGATGCCATCCTCTTAAAAATGCCTCCATTTCTATTTTATATCTATGGTATTTCATTAAGTGAACAACAGCAAATCAGGTGAGGTATTCAGTCATCTGAGATGGTGGCAATCACATGCTCAAGCTTGGAAGCTAATGACGACAACTCAGCCTCTTCCAGGGCATCCTGTAGCTGAAGAAAGATCAAACAAAATAAAACAAAAAATGAATTTACTTCAAAACTAGAGGCCATACTGGCCTTCACTCGACCTTCCTGCAAGAGGCAATCGAAAACTGCAATTTGCCGCTTCAATGATTCACCTACACGGTTGTAAAATTATGACAAAGTTAGAATAACGAGATCTGAATTCCATTCCATATTTTATTTTCACTATGGCATCATGTTGATCTTGTACAGACAAAACAAACGGCCGCGAAGAGGCCACGGGAACTTAGGTACCGAAATTTAAAAGCCGCGATGTGATTGGTCAGTTCCTGGAATGGAATGTCCGACTCGGTTCAGCAGACGTTGGTGGGGAGGGAGAATAGGACCGACACAAACAACGGCTACGAAGGAGGCTAGAGTTTAGTTTGACCATGTTAAAACCTTTTATCTCGCTGTTGAACTGGCTAACATCCGTATAGACACTTCTCTTAACATATAAGTTGTTCAGAACTCAAAAACACAAGGTGAATCGACCTTTTCGTGTACGTGATGTTTCTCATGCATTCAACATGGCGGTCTTTTGCATGACCTCTTGGATCCGTTATTTTTAGTTTGCGCTTGCGCTGAAACGCCGGAAGTGAGCTTTGCGGATGAAGCACGAAGAAAAACAAGAAACACACGACGTCTTTAGACTCGGACGTCTTCCGGAGGAAGTCCGAGTAATAATAAAATACAATATCCAATCTAATACTTACCCGGTTTACTTCAAACATGTGTTTAATGTACGTTCTGTTAATTAATATTAGGCTAATTAAGCAACAGAACGGGAAAGTCATTTGAGGACGCCAGAGCGCGCGGAAAGGACTGAACACAACTTGTGCTCAATTTGCTGCTCCGCCATTGGTCAAGTCGGTTGTTAGATCTGTGCGCATCGTCGTCACAGTCGTCACGTTGTCTTTGCTAAATCAGCCTATTTTGTAAGAGGTACCAACATTCTGAACCTTCCTAAGCCGTTGAAGACTACTTATGGCCTATCAATACTGCACTACATATATTCTATTTTATTTTCACGGGCCCGGTTATTGGAAAGCCGTTTAATGCTAACCTATGATAAAGAACCAACCAAAGTTTTTATTTTGTAAATTGAGAATGTTTTTAAAAGCACATTTTAGGTACTCGGTAAAGTTAAGTTCAAGTCGAAACTTAAGGGAAATAATATCTTTTCTAATATCTTCATTGAATAGTAATTAAATTGGGATCAAAGTCAGAAGCCAACAGGCTACCCTGTGAATTCGAGTCAATGTAAAGTCTATGTATGCACGTATGAGCCACACAAGGCAATTTTCCGAACAACTTATCCCATTATTTTGTTGCGCTATGACAAGACAAGTTGTACAAAATGTTGCCTAGTGTAACAATGTTGCAAGAACTGTGAAAAGAAAAGGCAACGGCTACTTCGCGCAAAGATTGCAGTAACAGAATAATTGCAAGACATGGTCATTTCAAGATGTTTGAACTTGAAGATGTTTGAACTTGAATTTCAAGAAACGTTGCTTAACTTGCGTCCAAACAAAACCGTAAGACAAGTTGCACAAAAAATTGCCGATAAGACAGCGCCTTAAATTAAAAATGAATTCAAATAAATGAATTTCTGTGGCTCAATTTGTAAAAGAATAGGCGCTCGAATGACGTCATCAGCCGCAAAGTATAAATAGATGCCATTTACCCGTGGGTTCGTGCTCTGGTAACACACAGGACGTCAAAAGGTGGTACTTGACCAACCACGTTCCCAGGGTCTCTCTCTTCTTCACTGCTTCCTTTATCTGATCCATTTGGGTACCGAGCATGGGTATTAGTTAGGCCATGCTGATGAGGCCTAACAAGGCTAAAACAGCTGTTCATGGCTGCTAATAGTCAGGCTCAAACTTTATTTGTTTGATTCAAGGGGTAATGCCCGCTACCACGCGGCCTTAGTGCCCTATGAGTTGGCTTTCAGCTTACCTAGATACATTAAATTGTGAGGTGTTTTTTTCTCTCTTCTCTTCCCGAGAAGAAGAGAGACCCTGGGAACGAAGTTGTCACTTGACGTCATCATTGCGTTATCAAAGTACTCACGAATGACCCAACCGAATGTATTTGATCACTAAACGTTTGATGTGTTCCGTCACGTTGTACCTACCTGATCCTGATATTTCTTGACGTAATCGTACAACTCCTGGAGGGCATTGTCAGCATTAAACTCGTGCCCATGCTCCTGAACACAAAGAAAACAATTTAAAACAAAGTAAAAAAAAAAAACAACAACTACGGCAGATTTTGCAAGAGGAATAAACGGGTACTTGTAATGTAAAAGGACGGAATGAAATATACGGTTACAAACCGTAGACAAGTCAGCAAGGAACTTGGATAATTCTTGCGGAGTTGGAGCAGCAGACAATTGTATATCCTCGTAAAACCTGGCAAAAAATACAATATAGAAAGTCAGTGGAGCACTGGTCACTGTCACACTACAAGATGCTTAGCAGCCGGAAAACGTTTTGGAGGAACGCCATATGCACGTAGAAGCCGTCTCGTTTTCTGATGTTCAAATTAACAGACGAATTTGACTTTGAAGTTTCCGTCGTTTCCGTCCAAGAACGGTGTCCGTTTTCCACCCTCTGATGTCAAATCGGCGTTTGTTTTTATTACTTGACTGAACTGATCAGACGAAGGATTCTGATTCGCTGAGTTGTTGTGTTCACTATTTTCAATCATGTATGTTTTCTACAAAAGAAGCACATTTTACCTTTCGACTTCTTGCCGATAACCAGGAATTTCTCTCGCGTAGAGCAGTTTATTCGATGGCGAATCCTGTGTACATGAAGGAAATGTGTAAATTCTTTACGAAATGAAAACATCCAGAACACTCAGCAACTTCTTAAAATGCACTTGTATCTTACCTTGCCCAGAACTTGTGTCGAAACAGAGCAGGAATCCATGAACAGCTTTAAAGAAAGAGGAATGTGGTTATTTACTTCATCTGATATAGTTTGGTGACGTACCTCTGCTAAGGGTATCGGACAAATAATGTTAACTCACCTGTGCTACAACAGACAGGCAAGAATCTACAATGCCAGACTTGCAGACATCGAATATGAAGTTTGGATTCTTAATTATGTTAATCCAGAACCTCAATGGTAAACTGAAAAATAATAGAATATAATGTAAACGTAAGAACGAAGAACGACAACAGACTAGATGCTTGGGAATGCGATCAAATCAAACGTTTAGCAAAACGACTGGAGGTAATTTATGATAATTTGAATTTTGAGGTTATCCCCTTCTACCAACGCAGTCAATTTTGATGGAGTGGATATTTACCTCTACGATGTGAAAATAAAACAACAGCAACAACAAAACCAAAATGTGCACCAAACAAAAACTCGAAATAAGACACTTTCATGATGACATAATTTGACTGTACGTATCACAGCTAATTTCGTGCTTTGTCCATGCAATAAGTTTGACATAGCAAGCGTTCTAGTACACGTGAAAATAGCAAAACCTGAAAGACTCAGATCGTAGTAGTTAAATGATGTCATCGTGAAAATGTCCTATTCAAATTGGATGCAATGTTCAAGGAGAATATGCTTGAGCTGCTACTTACCTGTTGTTTTTCCAAGTATGTAAAACTTCAGGGTCACTCAAATTCAACTCCCTCGCTTGCGTGTCAAGCAGATCAAAGAGAAACTTGACAACGGGAGGCAGACTGGAACCACGCCGATACTTCATAAAAACAGCGTGGAACAAACGATCCACGAACTGCTGAAGGGTCCCCTGCAAGGATTTAGTGTACACGTATTAGCGGGGTTTTCAGTTGAGTGTCTCGTTTGCTTTGTTTTTTGCTTTACTTCGCTCGTTCACTAAAAGTAATTGCTTCGAATTCTGTTTGGCTAACTGTGCTGTAGGCGTCCGTTGTGATGGGCTAGATCGATTGCTTTTACCAACGACATAAGCCAATTGACATACAAGTAACTACTTTGTGGCGTTGGAATCACAATGCGTTGTAGAGTTTCTTTCAAAACCCACCTTTGTTTTTAAGAGCCGTGTTAAATAAATCTCTGATAGAAATTTGCTGTTGCGGTCATCTTCGGCCCTATCAGTAGGGTAATCCAACTGTTTCACCTGCAATATTGTTAACAATAAATTGTGAACTGTGGAGTATATTATCGCACAGCTTAGATTCATAAAACATAACTTATTAACAGTGACAAAACTGTGGCAAACACAAAAACGAAAAAAAATTCAGAAGATTATTAAGAATGACAAAAAGAAAGTTACTACTTACCAAATGCCACAGTCTCCCACCCTCTTCTGGTCCGTCTGTGGTTACAAGTGCCAAGGGGCTGTAGCTTGCTCCAGGACTAAAGCCTACACGCAAAGCGTTCTTTCTGTTCAATTCTGGACAAAACAAAACAACAACAACAACAAAAAAAAAAACAAGCATATAATCAATGCAAAAGTAACGATTGATTGCCTAGGAATACCTCGTGTTGTAAGGTAAAAAAAAAAGGTGAAGTTCGAGGAACACTTTGAACTTTGAGTCCTTGAATGAAACCCATTGTACGTTTAAATTTACATGGATAGTTAAAAAAAAGTCTTACATTAAGAGTTACCAATTATCAAATCGGCTGAATATCGCCTGATCGACGAGGCCGTAGGCCGAGTTAGGTAAAATCAGGCGATATTCCGCAAGATTGAGCGGGATAATTGTTTTATACTCAACGCATTAATAATAATAATAATGGACAGTTTTTCACTGAGTTTACTACAGAAAAGATGAAAAAGGCACTTTTTTCTCCACCATAACATTACGTATATCGCAGGATATCCGTTGAGTGCGCACGACGAACATCGAATGCATTATGAGTATATTTGGAAAGTTATCGTCCATATATTTTGGCTGAGAGCCACCCGTGTGGATGTCGACCTTTTTATGTTTTTCGGTGAAGGAACTAAGGGCCTGTTTACATGGAGGGAGGGTACCCCGGCTAACCGAGTTACCCAGCTAACCGAGCTACTCTGGGAGGGCCAACTTTTCATACGTTTCTTTACAAAACGCATTGAAGCGTTTACATGCTAGATAGGGTAGTCCGCCATCCCGGGGCACCCTGTCTACTTGCCCGGGGCACCCTCCTAGGCGGGCTAGCTTTTTGCCATGTAAACGGTTCGTGCCGGGTTATCCCGGCTAGCCGAGGTGAGAAGACCGTGAAAGCAGCGATAAATTTTAAGTCAACTTTTAAAGTTAACTGCCCCTGGTGACAACGATTAATTACCAGAGTGCAAAATAACGATCCTACACTCTAAAAAGCGGCCGCTAACGGAATGAGCGATCAACAAATACTCCTTCGTCCGCCATCTTGTTTGCTGTTCTCACGTCCAATCTAAAAATAGCCCACTGACTATCCCGCCTAGGTGAGTTGCATGTAAAGGCGGGCTATGTTTCAACCCTGCTAGCCGAGTAATTCGGTTAGCCGGGGCACCCTCCCTCCATGTAAACAGGCCCTAATTCTGAGGAATTAGTAATGTTCTTACCAGAGTCTGTTGAGCTGTAAAAATATCTTTGTCCTGTGACAAGTCTCAATGAAGCATTGTCTGCCACCTGTAATAACAAGAAAAAATGTAACCAAAAATTACTTCCCTTATTCAGTCTTCCAAGTTGATATACGCTTTAGTGATAGACATATTTCCCTTTCTGTTCCAGATCAAAGAACGCAGTTGTCAACAAAAAGAGATTGATACGCTTGGCTAATCTGATTAAGTTGATTATGTCATTTCCCAGCCAAACTAACTGATGTGGTCTGCAGTTCATAATCACAACTTAAATATAATACCCTCTCTCATCACTGTGGGAGTATTTGTTGTGTGATCATTGACATTAGAACATAATACCACTACATAAGCCCAATACAAATGCTGAACCTTTCATGAGCCCAAAGTAACTCGAAAATTAGCTTCTGACTGCGTGCCATTCGAAAGCAAACACTCTCTGAATTGCCCAAATGAAGAGCCTATATGCAGACCACAACAAGAAAGCCTGGAGGCAGGCTAAGGCTGATCCAGATGAACGTAAGTACACCAACAGACGCCAAACAATTCACATGCCGGATGCAATTTGCCATAAAACAAGAGGCCAACCTAGCCTTCACTCGGCCTTCCAAGAGGCAAATTGCAATTTGCTACTTCACTGTTTCACCTACACGGTTGTAATATTATGATAACGTTAGCATAACGAGATCTGAATCCCTTTCCATATTTTATTTTCACTATGGCATCTGCTGCGCCGAATGTCCGACGACCGTCTTGTGTTTTGTCCGGCTGTTTGTTCACCAATGTCGGACGCTATTTCAAGTGTATAACATTAAGAGTGCCGATTTGAAAGATCAATTTTTGCTCGAGATTTTTACGGCTTTCCGTGGTACCTTGATGTAGGGGAAGGCCGGAGATCGACATGTGTTGTTTGGAATGGCTAGGGAGATTAAAATGCCGAGCGACTGGTTTGGATGCATCTTTGTCATCTTTCTCAACATCACGAAGATGTTCTCGGAATCGGTCACCTAGTCGTCTTCCTGTTTCGCCGATGTAACTTTTTGCATAATGTGCAGGTTAGGCAATAGATAACATTTGCGGAGGTACACGTGAAGCGATCAGTGATCTTAACACATCGCTTAGGACCCGATATTTTGTCAGTGTTTTGAATGAAAGGACAAATTTTGCATCGCGAACGCGCGCATTTAAAAGTGCCAGGTTGTTCAGTTGTTTTGAATGCGCTTCTAACTAGAAAGTTACCTATATTTTTGTCGCGTTTGAATGAAATCAGCGGTTGCGAAAAGATTCTAGCAGTTTCTGGATGATTTTGCAGTATCTTAAAGTTATTAAGAATGATGGCTTTAACCGGGTTATTATGAGGGTGAAATGTGAGGGTGAATGGAATTCTGTCATTCTTTTCCTTTTGTGACGTCTGTAGTGCTGACTGTTGATCCATCTGCTGGGCGCGGTGATGGCCCGATTGAACCACAGAATCAGGATAGCCACGTTTCTCGAAGAACGGGCACATTTCCTCTGATTTGTTGCAGAGTCATCACTACGAAGACGTCGAAGTCTTTTCCCAACTCAGTTTATGCTCGCCGGTACATTTTTATACACGTTCGCTTGCCAAGAAATAACACAATAATGTTCGGCGCATTGTACTTTCACAAAACAAAAATGCGTTTTAAAAATATTTTTCAGTGCCTCAAGCCACAGAAGACAAAACATTTCACAATGGACTCTCGCCGGCGCGAGAGCACGCTTTCTGATTCTTGAAAAATTGAAAATGGTTTTTGGGTTCGCAGAAAGCCTTTTTGTTTACATACAACAACATGCTTTATTTCCCCCATTAGTGACATTACAGACATATAATCGTTTAAATAAGAAGAAAAAGAGGGGACTGGCTACCTGAAATAACCATTAAGTTAAAGAGGGCAGGCAGCCAGTTAACAAAACTGATCATACTAATTTAGGTCGGTACCCAAGCAGATACAAACACACATACACAAACATGTAACAAACCGTGAGCAAAAATAAGATTATGGAGAGAAAATACTATAAAATAGATAGGAGAAGACTAGAGTTAAGAAATAATACATAAAGTAAGCAAAGGGTATGGCAAAAATATTAAGATACAGTGAAAGTTACAGATAGTGCAAAACAGTTTTCCAAATCTAATATTACAGACGCTTCCTAATATCCTTCAAGATATTGTTCTTTTAACCTTTTCTTGAACATAGATAAGGGTGACAACGTTATATCACTGTCAAGAGAATTCCAAATAGATGGGCCTATGAACCGAATGTTGAATTTACCATAGTTAGTTCTTACGTAGGGAAGATAGCAAGACTGTTTTGATGCAAATCTAGTATTGTATTTATGAATATCAATTACTCTAGTAAAGAAGGAATGAAAGGTAGTGGGAAGGAGTTAATTATAAAATTTGTACATAAAAATAGCAACATAAAATGTAACAAGATCATAGAACTTAATTACCTGAAGAGATTTGAAGAAGGGGCCAGAATGAGTGTCGAACTGGGAAAAAGTGATAATGCGCATAGCTTTCTTACAAAGTGTAAATACAGGTTTAAGAATTGATTCGTATGCATTACCCCAAACAATAATACCGTAAGTCAAAAAGGATAGATTAAGGCGTAATATAATTTAACCAAAATGCTTATGTCAACAAAGTGTCTTACTTTGTATAAAATTCCAATACTTCTTCTAATTTTTTTAGCTATAAATTCAACTTGCTTTTTCCAACTAAGGTGTGAATCAATTTGTATACCAAGATATTTGATACAATACTCTCTTTTCAGCAAAGCGCGTAAAACTGTTTTGAGAGTTGCCAGAGAGTGATTACCAAACGCTAATACTACGGTGGCCCAGAAGGGTCAAACACAAATAAAAAAGAAAACACAAATTAAAAAAAGAAAACACGAGTTACAAAAAGAAAACACACATTAAAAAAAAAAAGAAACAAGTGAAAAGTAAAGTTAAAAACGCAAATAAAAAAGTAAAACACAAATAAAAAAGTAAAATGCAAATAAAAAAGCAAAACGCAAATAAAAAATAAAACAGTAAACGCAAGTAACGAGGCAGAGCGGGACCTGGGTTCTTAGTTGGGGTCGACGGCGTAGCGGCCAAAGTTTCGCGCCATTTTTTTCATTCGGTCACAGTCATGTTTACCTACCAAGCAGTTTTCCCCCTGGCCTATGATAACAAACTTTTAACAATTACTAGAAAATGTTTCAGCTGGATACATCAGGTGTAATCGATTTCATCATTTTGGTTATGAAGTATGAAACATTTTTAAGTGTTATATATTTTGCATTGTACACTTGAATGCACATGTTTATCCTTGACTTTGATACACATATACTGTTATCGTGTAGTTTGTTCATTTTTTATCAGTGATATAATCATGATCTGCTAAACATAGGAGTTTTAATTTGGTAGTCTCACCCAAGCTTAGTTTTGGTTCTCCGCAGTCCTTTGCACAAAATATAAGGAGCAGCTACAGTAAATTAGATTCCATATGTGTAAACTGAAATCTTTCAGTTGTAACAGTTTAGTTTTGTTATAAGTGCTAATCCTAGCACAGTTTTTAAGGATATATTAACCATCATTTAAAATTTTCCAGAATGTTAACTTCTTTGTCAGTTGTTTATCCTTCAAAGTTCATGATTAATGGTTTTAACATGTCACCTTTTACAAAACCTGTTACAGTGACAGCCATCATGATGAGACAGAAATAAATAAAGGGTTATAGTTTTATGCTTATGATGATCTGGTTTTTAGCATGAATGTAATGAAGCATTGCAGTGATCATTCAGACTTGTTCACATGATTTGAAAAAAAATCCCTCTGGCCAAAGTTTACTCCGTGGCATTTCTCATAACCAACACACC
>JAEMWC010000373.1:555000-557500 GCA_016490735.1 Pachyseris speciosa
TCAATAGAAAGAGGCGACCACAACAGTTAACACACATTTTACTAGGCTATGTTGTATGTCAGTTATCACAAGCATGCACTTTGTTATAATATAAGATGGTACGTTCTCATCGTTGCTATATTATAAATTAAGCTATTTCAAACCTTGAATATGACATCTAAAATCTTCTCCTTGGCCTGAGTGATGGTGTCACAGTCAAGCAGCAGAACAGCTACTGGAGGATTACTTTCGTAAGTCACAGTAACATTTAAGGGCTGAAAGCAAAATGCGTCCCCACATCAATACAACTTTTGAAAACAATAAGAAAAAATCTCAAAGGCAATTTAAGTGCAACAAACATGTTTGAAACTAAGATGGCTCACAGATATTGGCAGTGAGAGCAGTGCTGTACTATACCTTGAAGTCAACAGCCTGCCTGAGGAGTTTATCTTCACTGAGTGAGTACCTTGCCTCTCCAGTAACTGCATCAACAGGGCCCTTCTCTGACTGCTGTTTTACCGCTTTAAATAGCATGAATAGTGGCGCTCCAGCATCATTCTGAAAACCAACGGTTTGCACGGGCCGGTTAACTTTCTTACTTGGCTCCATTACCAGAAGCTGTTTTCCGGATCCGAGTGAGTGGAAATCGAACCTACCTCAGTGTTAGTAAAACCATCACATGCATGTTTTCATTATTTTTATTTCTTTGTCAGGGGAACCCAACGAGCCAAATCAACCAAAAGCTGTAAAAAGGTATTTTGAAGTACCTTGTGGTGTTTTCGTTACCTAGAAGAATGTGATCTGTTCGGATTCCTTAGCTGAAATTGTAATTGCCAAAAAATGTTAGGGAGCAAAATCTTCCTTTGTGAAAATGCTAGCTGAAATTAACTTTCCACAACCTTGACTTTCCACAAACTTGCTAGGGAACCATTTTCTTTCCGAAAATGCTAGCTGACGTTTTGGACTGTCAAAAACAGCAAATACGACCTTTCCGAACACCTCAGGGGCTACGATTTCCCTTTTCGAATCTCTAAGGCCACGTTTCAGTTACGAAAATCCCAGTGCACTCTTTAATCGACGCCGAAAGCCTAAGGCGAACTACCCTCCATCGAACAGATATCTACGGAAACTTGTCGTTGAGTGTCGCTGCTTTGTTGCTCACATTTATGACCATAACGCTTTAAGAAACAGACTACTTCTCGAATGAAAGCGGTCAGCGACTATGACCTGACCATGGCGGCGTGACGTAAGAGTCTTAACAAGCATGTACTAACCTTAAGAAAACTGTACATACAAAATGCCAGCCAGTTGGTGAGCATCTTTTCAGCAACAGACTCAGTTCTGCAAGAAAATAAACGCTGGAGTAATATGCGTTGCTTCAAAGACACAATTCTAACGACATCACTTACCGTCTAAGAAGCAGTTTGGGATGACTTTTCGCCACTGACTTACGTATCAATTCACACAACAAGTCCTTTAATATCCTAACCAAAAAGAAAACATTCAATAGTTCTTAAAAAAAGTTCTCGTTCACAAATGTCCAGTTTTTACTTGCACTACAATAAACTTTTAATTAATTCTAGTACAATCAAAGCTAAAGAAAGTTAGATTCCGCAGAATATTAATTAGATAATTTTATTACCCAGTATGAATCACTCATCTTAATTTGAGTGATGAACAAGTGTCTTTTTCTTAAACTGCAATTCACATTTGAAAGAATAAAAGAACATTTTTTGGTTTTTGTAAGACGTACTTCCACATACCGCTCTCAGAGTGACGGCCCCTTTAATCACCTCGCAAGTGAGCCGCCCGGTTAGCTCAGTGGTAGAGCACCGGACTACTGTGCGGGAGGTCGCGGGTTCAAACCCCGGCCGGACCAACACTCAGGGTCTTTAAATAATTGAGGAGAAAGTGCTGCCTTTGTAATTACATCTGCAAACGGTTAGACTTTCTAGTCTTCTCGGATAAGGACGATAAACCGTAGGTCCCGTCTCACAACACTTGTTCCTAATAATCTGTGGGACGTTAAAGAACCCACACACTGTTCGAAAAGAGTAAGGGACGTAGTTCCCAGTGTGGTGGTCTACCTTTCATCTGTCTTGACATTCATGTGTGGGTTGGGTGGGTGGGTGAGATCAAATATGGACTGATAGCGGCTGCCAGAGGCGCCTTTAGAGGCTGACGTCCGATCTCACCCAAGAGAAGAATTGTAAACCGCCATGAAACTATGTGATATGTGCGGTATATAAATCCATTACCATTACCATTACCATTACCATTACCAATGTGCAACAATTCACTTTTGTTTTTGATGAAAGCTTTAAATACTTTCTTGCACAAATACACTTTAGTTTCACTCGCGATAAGGTTCACATTGATCTTCTAGCTGAAGCACTGACTACCAGTGCCAAGGGGTAATCAAATAAGGAAATTAGAATTTGCATACCCAGTGGGAAATAATAAAAGAACGAAACAGAAGAGTAAAACTCACTCCGTTGCATATTCCATCTTGGCTTGAAGA
>JAEMWC010000373.1:562500-747500 GCA_016490735.1 Pachyseris speciosa
ATCAATGTTGACTTTAGGTATGATTTTAATATCTCAATTCATACCAAGAAACGAATAACCAAACAAGAATAAACAATTTAGTACTCCAGGTGCTAGTTATCTCACATGAGACTAATTATTGTGCACTTACTCTCACAAAAATATAGAAACACTGTGTCAACTCTTAAGATGTACATAGCAATGAAAACTCAGAAAAGCTGCACGATTCTTACAGTTTTATCTACACACATCTGTGGAACTGACTATAAACATGTTTACGTTCGTTGAACATTCGATTTGTCTTCGACAGAGCGATTAATGTCAGCCTCAAAGGAGGGTTTATTGTCCTCAAAGGACGGTTTATTCGCCTCAACCGACGGCTTTTTGTTCTCAAATGTGGAAATCATACTAATCTTACACGCAAATGCAGTCCGCTTGAATTGATCACAACGGTTTCGGTTAAGCTTAAGCTTAAGCTTATATTTGTTCGAAACCATCGACCTAAAAGTGGTAGAACACTCGCAATACCTTTTGCTTGATTGATTCAATGCATGTTAAGAAGAGTTGTAGCAACCAAATCTAGAATAATTCAACGTAAAACGTACCGGCGGTTTCGCGTCGTCAGCAGCAAGAATCTTCAGCACAGATTTTCGGATGCAGCTTGTCCACGAACAATTTTCATTAGATACGATCAGATACGATGTATTCAAGTTTTCGAATCGATCGAGAAATATTGCAGCAGCATTCGTCGATACTCTGACGTGCCTGTCTTGTTTTCTGTTTTGCGTATCCACGTTTACGAATCGATTGAAGATAATTGAGTCGATACTCCAACGCAATTGTGGACAGTGAACAGCTCTGAGTAGATAGAGTCTAGAGCGCATGCGCACTAGACTCAAAAATCAACAATTAAAATGAAACAATGGCATATCAAACCTCTCATATTCTGCACTTTGACTTGAATCTTAAATAATGTAGGTTATATCAAAGCATTGCCTATTATTCTTTCGCCCTTTCTTAGTCAGAAGAAGCTCATACTTAGTAAAATACTTTGTGCAAAACTGCATGGGCTTCATTTTTTGCAAATGACTTTTGGCCCGTCGTCTTCGAGCTAAGGTCTAGGCTGCAAATAAAGAGCCAAACTGGGATCCTCCAACTTTGTTTGCTAAATAGTCGAAGAAACATTAAATGTAATGGTTTATACATTACGCTGAATGTAAATTTACCTGAACAGCATAAAGTCCATCAGCCGGCTTTGTGGGGTGATCCTTCTCAGAAGGTGCGACACAAACCACCTGAGTCTGCCACCAAAATAACAACAACAGGAAATTTAAACGTAAGTGTCACCATTTTGTGCATTGCATCCTTGTAATTCCTCGGAAAACCCACCGAAATAAGTTATTGTTAAGGGGAAAATATTTGCAATGAAAATGCAAAGGGGAAGACTTTTGTGTACTAAGAAGTCTCCAGAATCCATGTTGTCATAAAATCAACCGTATCGCGTGCCTAAAATATCATTTCCAACGCCATTCTTCATTTACTTTGATCTGAGTCGTTTAATTTAACTAAGGATATGTACACCCGGATATCTGAATAAGAAGGCGGTATATATGTGCCTTATTCACCCACTGTAAGACTGTTCAAATATGGTTATGGTACACTCAATATTGGTCGTGCGTACTTGACAGATATCCTGCGATAAACATGTGTCAGAGAAAAAATGGCGGCTTCAGGGCTCGAGACTAACGGTAGCCAACTAGCCACAGACTAGTAAAACTTCCGTTTTGGCTAGTGAACTTTGCACTTCACTAGCCATTTTGGCTAGTGAAAAGTTCAAAGCGACTGGAGGACAAGAGGGAAACCAACATGGCGCAGAATGGTCGGACATCATTAATATTCATATGATTTGAAATAATTTTTATTGAATAAAAATTATTTCAAATGTATCACAAAAGAAAATGGAGTTGTGCAAGTGAACATACGATTGACTTTTTCTTTTTTATATATATACTAACGCAGTGAACGACAAACGAACTGCTTCCCTAAGACTTAATTTTACCATAAAACTTCCAATTGTCAAACCTACTTATTTCTAAAAAGCTGATAAGTTGCACATAAGTATTGAGGTTGGAAAAGAAAGTACCTAACTGAAAGTGCTTCACAGGATTAATGTCTGGCAAATAAGTCTGGCTAGTGAAAAACTTGTTTTGGCTAGTGAATCAAACCTCTCGCTAGCCACTGGGCTAATAAGCTGAAAAGTTAGTCTCGAGCCCTGGGCTTCCCCAGCTTTTTGTAATAGCCTGAACAATACAACAATTACCCTGCTCTATCTTGCGGTATATCCCCTGGATTTAGCCCACTCGGCCTACGGCCTTGTTGGCTAAGTGTCAGGCGATTTTCCGCGCGATTTTGCAGGATAATTGTTAATATTGACTAGACTGTAGTACAACTAGCAGTAACAATTTACTCGAAAAGAAAGTTCTTTATAATGGAGTTGCTACGAGTGGTTGAAAACATATCTACATTTTCACAACAAGAAAGCATTTTACAAGAAAACTAATGGTAGCAACGCTATGGCAAAGAAGAAAGCCTTTTTTATCCGAGCACTAGCATTGGAGTGTTTGGAAATACTGCCGATGAAAAAACACATTGCACCCTGGTAGTCGTCTTTAATGAAACCTACGCCCCTACGCTGGACTGTCATGCGTGGGTTGGGTGGGTTGGTGGATGAGTTCAAATATGGACTGATAGCAGCCGTGAGTGGCGCATCCGGTCTCAACCTACATAAGAACTGAAACCGCCGTGAAACCATGTGACATGTGCGGTATATAAATACATTACCGTTACCATTCACTCAGCCTGTTTCTGCTACAAGAAAATGGAAAAAAATGCCACTTCCACAAATCAGAAAGCAGTCCACTTTCTGGCACTTTTGACATATAGCGTGTCACAACACCTTACAATTTACTTTTTCTTTGCTTACTTTTTAGCAATGACAACAAGCTTAGTAAATTGCAATACTGTAAATCCTCTATTAAGGATCCCCTCTCAATACTTGAAGGCCACACCTTTACAGAGGAAGAAAGTTTTTAAGCCCTCCCTCCTTATTCTTCACAAGCAAGTTAATAACTGATAGACTGTCTTTGTAATTAACTTCATGTGGACTAATCCGCTATGGTTTATTCACGTGCTGGATTTGTTTTTGATCTTCGGGTACATGACATCCAAAGTCATGCGCTTGAGCTTTTCCACTTTGCTTTCTGGTTCTTTATGGAGAATTGATACCATCTTCTGGTTGTTTGAAAAGCAAGGTTTCCACAAGTGAATAAAAATGTTGAAAATAACTTGTGCAACACGTATAATATCACTCAAAATCAAATCTCCATATTGGACAGTCATTTCCCTAGTCCAAAACAGGAAGTAAGGAAGCGTAACTCTAGTCTGTATCTTCCTCTTTTTTGATACCGTAATGCATTTCGCTAGAAATCAAATAAGTTCCCCCTCTCTATAACCGCCCCCTCCCCCGCTTCAAAAGAGCTTAAAAGAAATAAGCCTCCCAGGGGTAGCCTCCACAGTCGTTTTTAGGGGACTCGGGGTGAAATACGAGTTCCCTAAGAACGACTGCGCGAGAGGCTACCCCCCGGGGGCTTAATAGAGGATTTACGGTATTTTCATTTCTGTGCCATGATGCCACTGGACAGATTTGATAGCGATTTTTTATAGTGTTACATAACATTTCTTTCAATGGAGACAGAGAAATTGCTTACAACAGATAGAACCAAACACTGTTGTCTCCTACCTTATCAAGACTTGTTATGTTACAAGTTAGACTTCCCACTTTAACATATATCTGACTTTTCAGTATGTCCTCCAAGTTAGTAGCCTGGTGATAAAAACACTGTCATCAGTTCTACTGAACTACTGTAAAGTCGATAAGGACCAGTGGCATCAGCTACAGTATGATTTCACTGTTCCGTTAATGCATATGGCTGACATAACAACAACGTTATCACTTTTTTCATCACGCAAAATTAGCAGACATGAGATCAAACGTACATTATAACATATCCTAAGAAGGTCATGACAGCAGAAAATGACTTTGTTTAATGAGGGTGACACTTAAGTCCGGGAATCGAACCCGGGACACATTGGTGGGAGGTGAGTGGACTCACCACTACGCCATCCCTGGGTCCCAGCGTGATACCGCGTGCCACTGGTATTCCAAAGCCGAGTTTCCTAACAAAGCAACAGGAGGCAAATGCCCCCTCATGCTCAATGCTCAGATTTTAGTAAACAAAGGTAAAGGACACTTGTGTGTGCATTTAGTTGAGTTTTCCAGAACTGGAGTACAACCAATCTCATTCACCTGGACTGAAAAGTGTCCATAAAATAGACGCGCATTATTCTCGTCCCTCGAGTCTTTGCTCTTTACTGCGCAGGCTCGACGAAACGAGAGACTCTCGAAAGATCCGATAGATTGACGATTCTGATTGGCTTTTCCAAACCATTCAAATAAACGGAAGTAAAACAGAACTCTTACAAACTCTCTGAACCCTAAGCATGCGCAGTTCAGCCGGAAGTCCGATATTTTTGGACTTTCAAATCGGATCTTTCCAGGGTTGCTCGTTTACCGACCGCTGGTCAAGGGGAACGAAGACCCTGGATACGAGGTTGAGACGCGCATAATAATAATAATTAAATAATTAAATAACAATATATAATTATAATAAGAACCTTCCCAGAATTCTTTGCAGCTGGAAAATCGTCAATCCCAAATAACTTGGTCAGTTTGAGGGCAGCAAGACCCCCACGTTGTCTAGAAATAAGTCTTACCATAAACTAATTATTGTACAAGACTAAGGGCGATGACGTCATTGGTCACGTGACTTTGCTCACAAGTGCGTTTTTGCTCACTGTGACGAAGTTATTTTGTTATTGCAAAAGCAGTGAACGTGGTTTGAAGCACAATGGTGTGAGCCATTTCGGACTGCCCGGGTACCGAACAAAATATAAATATTAAGGGAGGTATATACAATTTTCTATAAGTGGGAGTCTGGGTACAAGTGCTATCTCGCGTTGCATTAAACGCGAGGAAACAAAAATTGGGATATTGGTAGATATTTTTATGAAATATACATTTTTGTCATTTTTAATGCTGTGACGTCATCGGTCACGTGACCAGAACGGACCGAAGTTTAATATTCGCTCTACAAGTTTACTAGAACCTTTCTCCAAGAATATTTTTAAGCGAAGTTGTAGTTTAATTAATAGTGTTTTAAAAAATGGCCATGATTACTTTTTCCTAAGAAAGTGCGGCAGTAGAAAATCTAACTGAAAAGTTTGTCAGCTTCCTGCTCAACGACCATTTGAGGTAGGAACAAAAGAAAATTTTGCCTAAGGCTTGAGAGTATGCTCTTTATGATGGCGTTGTCAGTTTCTTCTAATTACAATTGCTTTTGGCGATGATCGATGTTTAAGATTTTTTTCAGAGGAGAGGGCCTGGAGGAAAGAACGAAAACGAGGCTATACTTTCGCGCGCTTTTTATTTTCACTGCGACGCCGCGCCACAAAAGGTTAGCTAGAAAAAAAATTCCAAGGACTGGACAACGGACTGGACTTGCATTTTCTTTAAACGGAACTTTTGACGACTTTTTTAATTATTTTTTTTTTATGGCTGTTGTCTGCTCAGGGACAATGTATACCTGAGAAGGTAAGTTGATACAGATAGTTGTTGCTGTTTGTTAAAAAAACAAAACAAAAAAAAAGCGCGTTTGTGGTACACTTAAATGCACTTCCCACCTAAAAAGTATTGTTTAATTCTTGAAATTATAAAACTTAAACTAGAAGTTGCAGCAATGCAAATGAAATCAAATTAATGCTAACATTAAATGAAACAATTTAAGTTGCTTAAGGCAACCGATGCAAGCTCAGTAATTTTACTAAATACGATATTTGAAGGTTAAAAACGTATCTTAAACAGTGACGGAATAAATGATTACTTTATTTTCAACCGGAACTTAAAACGTTACCTTCATTCGCACAGACATCAAAACTTTATTTTATACTGTCCATGAACTAAATTCCCTATTACAATTATAACAAAGTGTACAATAAAGCCATTATTCAAAGTATTGGCCTAAGAAAAATAGTTGCACATAAACAAATACTGGAACAGTTCGTGCTTTCAAATGGATTACCCAAATGAATTACACGATTCCGACACATAAGTTTAATTTGAGTGGCGAAACATTTTGTTGTATCTGAAAAATTACTGTACTACAAAAAACGTTTTCACAGAGGTTGTAATGCATGGGGGTTCACATAATTTAATTCAATTTTATAAAGCTAAAAATTGTATGTCAAAGATTCAGCAGAAACAGAGAAAAGTTTTAAAATCACGGCTGTTTGTGCGAGTTCGTGTACGTACGCGCTAAACGCGGAAAGTACCTAAGCTTAATAACTCTGAAGAAGTCAAGTACTTAAGTTTATGTCAAAACCGACCAAGAACCAGTCGAAAAAAAACAAAGCAAATAATTATTTTAATAGATTTGGCAGTTTTATAAAGTGTTACGCTTCTGGTTTGTGGCACCTATTTACAATGGTAGTCTGAGGAAAAACCTTTTTACAACAATGTTTAAATTATAAGCTTAAGCTTACGGTAAATTTCATTTGAATCTATTTTTTAAACTGAGGGGAAATTAAAATGTAATTTGCTATAAGAATGGGTCCAACACAGAAATCCTGAAAACCTTCTTCACAAACAAACTGACGATAAACTTGAAAACCAAATTTGAGAGAAGGCTTAACTTCTTGCCGAGCCATACAAAAGTTGGGCACATAAACAAAGACAACGCTTATCTGGCTTATCGGTTGACCGACTAAATAAAAGGGCGACGGTAAATACCTTCTCCAATCGTCAAAAAGGCTACATCGGGCCACTGCGTAAATCGCACATCCTTCGTCTTTAGTCATGCTCAAAGCACAGCGGGAAAATTTATGTGTTGTCGAATGCAGTCGCGGCGCGAATTCAATCCCTTTCACAACGCTTTAGATACATCCAAAAAGCCGTCCATCAAGCCTTGATATAATTCTTCCCAGAGTGGCCAGTTAAAAATATTTTCACACTCTAACACATCTTCAGGTGACCTAGTCGAAGTGGCGGAACGAGGTATCGCACAGCGTTCATGTGCTCGTTAATCCACTGACTTGGTCTAAGGTTTTATGAGACAGGATGAACCAAATTTCAAAATAATTTCACCGTTTTGAATGTAGTTAAGCTTCGGACTAGAAATTTCCCATTACTTTGTTAAATTTGACCGCAAATACCACTTTCACCACAGCTACAGCGCTGTCGCAAGCAAACCGTCGCTTCGTTTCAGAAGGTCGATTCACTTTCTGTGATTGGTTAAACAAAATGACGTGTGAATCGCGAGGTGTGGAGAATCTACGATTCGATGACAAACTTAGCGAGCGATGTCTTCCTTCGTAATTTAACCAAAGAAAAAAATTGCAAAACATTTCATTTTTGGTTTATCGTGAACTAACTGTCAGAACAAGAGCGGTAGGCGTGTTTTCAGAGCATCTCTCTCTCTCTCTCTCTCTCTCTCTCTCTCTCTCTCTCTAACACTTGTGATTTCTGGTATGAATGAATTAATATGCAAAAACTAAAAAAGGTAAAAATAATAAAGAAAAATTCTCAACTATTTTCCCAAAGACGTAGAAATACACTTGCCTCGATCCAAGCCCACTCATAATAAATATCCACAAAAATATGAATACAATCTACCGTCTGTACAACATTTAACCCCCAAATTTCAATACAACCACTTTTTTTTTTTTTTTTTACATTTATTAGTAAGCTCTGGCTTGCTGGCTCAGCAACAAATAACTTTCAAAACCATGAGAAGTTAAGTGAGAGAAACAATGTCTACAAGGTCTAAATAATAAGTCAGTAGTGCATGAATGGGTGGGGCAGGGGTACTGAACCTTCAACTGATTGTACTTTTTTCTTCTGGTTCTACCCCTTACGTAGCAGTATCTACTTATGTCTTAACTTTGTTGCAGAGTCTAACAAAATTGCAAATTCATCACAACTTATCATTGTTCTTACCACCTTGGGAATGCCACCTTGGGAATGCCACTTTTTTGGTAGCCGCTTCAGTACACGTCTATTATTTCTATTTCTGTATTGTAACCGTTTTCTCCATTTTTACTTTGCTTCAGTGTTGCCCCTGAAGAAGGTTAGTCATGTCTCGCCGTAATATATGGCATTAAAAGTTACCCTTTTCGACCATCATTTTGTTTCTTTGCCTTATATCTACCTTTTTATGGGATATATAATTATATATTGTTATTTCCGGTTTTACTTGTAATAATAATAATAATAATAATAATAATAATCACTTTATTTAAGTCTCAAATGTATTTAGCCGAGCACAGATGCTCTACTAATTGGGGAGACTAAATCAAATCAACTCTAAGTAAATCAAATGAAATCAAATGCAATCAAATGCATGCAAATCCCACAACAAAAACCCTGGGTGAGATAAATGGTTGTAAACACGTCCTTAGTAAACAAGAAAACAGATAGTAGAACGAGATGACTATGTGGCCATTTGTATCTTTTATGGAACATAAAAAATATGAATATGTCATCCTTGTAGCTGAAAACTAGCGATTTGAGCCCGGACTGAAATCTCAGCCTGGTTAATCAGTCTGAATCTCAGCCCAGGCACACAAACTGGGCTGGAAATTTCAGCCCAGGTTCAATGGCTGAAGAACCTCATGTAATCGCATTCAAATTTCAGCACGGGCTGGAAAGTGAGTTTGGCTATGCGCAGTGATGGTGTTTTCAATGAAATAAACAAACTCATTCCCAGAGCTTGCACTCCCTTGTCCATGGGTGGGGTGGGGTGGGGTGTGAGGTGGGATGGGCAGGACAGCATAACACCAAGGATGAAATTTCAACCCAGGCCGAGATTGATTTATTCACAATGTAATTACAACAAAAATTTAGCTGGTTTAGCCCAGGCTGAAATTCTCCAAGTAATCAAACCCTTACTTTGATATTATATGTAAATATTCATTGCAGTACATAATGATAATATAAACCCTTTCGAAATTACAGATGCGAATGGTCACAGTTTGTGTTTCCCCTGTGGTTCTGCTAAGCCACCTCTTGTAACCTGGGGAGCTTGTTCGTGGTTACCGTTGACCTAATAATAGGGAGCTTTAGCAACGATGACGGCAACGGCAACGAGAACGCCACAAAACAATGGGTTTAATTAGCAAAAACAATCGTTGCGCACGTGCGTTTTACATTTTGGTACATTTCGTTGCTGTCCTCTGCATAACAACGTGAAATAACCAAATTTTAAGTTTCCTCGAGAACGTGAGGGCATGACGGCAAATTTTTCTTTCTGTTTCCTTACTTTAACGTCGTTCATAGTAATAGAGTCCCTGAATAGTTTGCCAGCATTTTTCAAGTTAAACAAATTGGAATAGGTTAGAAAGAGTTAGAAAAACGAGAAGTTGTATTTTGAAACGACGTTTTCGTTGCCGTCGCCGCAATCGTTGCTGAAGCTCCCAAATCTCTTTATTCCCCTACATATATGCAAAGCCCAAATAAGAAAGATTTAAATTAATGACAACAATTCTCATTTGATTAGCACAAAGGAGGTACAATGTACAAACAGTACCTCAAGGATAAGGTTCTCTCCCTGCAACACATGAACATCATCAAACTTTGTAAAATCTGGATTGGGAATCATTGTTAACTTTGTGAAGTTTGGCTGCACACCATCCAAGATGAATCCAGCCACCACCTCTGAGTTATTTCCAATTAAATTAATTGGCACAGGTGGAGCACGACAAATCATCAGTGAGCTGCTTTTAGGTTGACAATCCTACAAAACAACAGCACAGGAATGACAGCAGATGGATGGGCAAGCTTCAGGTTTAGAAGAATATGTAGTAGGCCAGACCTGGTGAGTTAACTTGTATTAAGAACGTTAATTAAAGAAAAACAATCAAAAGCAAATGTTTTTGATTTGGTTGAAAGATGTTTTAAAAAATTACAAAAATTGACCTGGTATTGTTTCCACCTTGGAATTTAGTCTGTTCCACATTCTTAGATATTTGGCGCGAACGCAAGAACCGGGACAAGAACAAGCAAAGAACGAGCATATAACGAGCAGAGAACAAGCAAAAAAAAAACGAGCAGGGACTTCTTCCCCCTCCCCAATCCCTGCTTGATTTTCTTTACTCGTTCTTCGCTTGTTCTTCTTTGGTGACCTTAACTATCTGAGAGCCTGAGAATAATAATTAAGGAGAATGTGGAAAGGAACTGTTTTGAGATGTTCTCTGGTCACAGAGTCAAGATATTGAACTCTAATTTCTTTTTTTGTTTTTGAAGTCTCCGTATACTTCATGGAAGCTTCATGTACTAAGAATCAGAAACAAATTTGGAGAGAAATCAGAAAGAGTTGCCAAATTCCACATCATAAAGTGCAGTTAAGGCACACCACAAAAAGTCCTTACCCGAATATCAGTCTTAAGAGTACCATTATGGGAAGGATATATGATGAAAATCTTCGGTTTCTGGATAGAATCCAAATAGGTACCAGTGATACGTAACTCAAGGCCTCCTCTAAAATGCAGAAATTTGAAGAAAAAATCTAGAGTAAACATTTAAAGATAGGAAAACAGAATTTGTCTTCTCTTTAAAACCTAACCCATATCTTCAAGCACTTGTGTTGCTAACAGAGTATGTTAAAACAATAAGCCAACAACTATATATTAGTGTGCCATAAAAGTACTAAGTAATTATACTAGTTGTAATCGTAGATCTGGAATGCACTCGAGTATCCATTGCTGCAGTAGTCTAGTGTGATAATAATGAAATCGATTACTTTTTATAATATGAGGTGAAAGGGTTGTGATCGGTTGTTTGCTTCCTTGTCGGCCGGTATCTAGCTGTGATTCGGTAATATTTCCGATCTTGCGATGAGAAAACAATATTGAAGTGTAAACAAGAATTTGGTTCTTATTTGGAGCAAATATTAAAATCTTCAGACTCGGCCAGCATGTTCGATACAAGATGTGTTCAGCATCTTAAAGCACTTTCTGGTATGTTGTACTAGAGCAACTTATTTTTTCCTTCAAAAGCAAGGGGAAATTGTCTTAAAAGACGCCAACCTTGGTTGACTTTGCTCTATGTTGTTCTATGGGAAGCTTTTGATTATAATCTTTACCCTGACTGGTTACTGTAGTTCATTTCACTTGAAAATCATTCCCGTGTCAAACGCCGTACTTTACATGTGCAGTACTTAACATGCGCGGTACTTTACAGTTAAGGTCAACCCAAATTAGTTAAGTTTACCTGTTGAGTCAAACGTTGAATTTCACTAGACCACACGAAAATAAACAGAGTGAGGTTGAGCTCACAATATCATTTATTTTAGGATTTTTTGTATGTAATAAAAAGTGATAATTTTAGTATTTTAGGATTTTTTGTATCACAGGGCACCCAAGATTAGAATGTGTTCTCCCAAAGTCGAACGCAAAAAAAGGGATTGACACAAAAGCTTACCCAAAAAAGACTCTGTCAGGCTCAATAGTAGTGACTGTAGGATCAGGGGTGTAGGTGAAACTACCCTTGGGGCCATCGGGGATGAAGCCATCAAAAGAAATGATGACTTCTGTACTACCATTTGTCATTCTTCGCCTTCTGTTTGAAAGAGCACTGGTGACACATGGTACACTGGTTTCTGTGACCCTGTAAAACAACCCCAGCATCATGAATTAGTTCCCTGATGATACAACTGAAACTCTTACAAGCCAAGTTTTAGGTCTGTACACATATACTACCAGCAATCAAAGCTTAGCAACTGTGTTTGAAGGGATGTTAACCCTTTTACTACTGCATGATTTGCACGTTTTTGCATACCGTAAATCAAATTTCATGAGGGTCAACGAAAAAACCTGAACTTGCAGTAGATTAATTAGCATTACAGGCTCTCCATATTACCATTGATATTTCCTCAAATAAGCACCCTCCCCCCAAATAAGCGCCCACCCACTTGGCCAATAAGTGCCCACTCTCAAATAAGCGCCCTCCTCTCCTCAAATCACCTTCTTAAATAGTAGAGATATAGGGAAAACCTGTTTCTATTGTACCTTTATTTATAATCTTTTAAGCTTCAACTAAACCGGCATTAGTACATGTGGGAGATCAGTTTATTTTCTGTTACATCACTCCAGTTATTTCTGTCTCCATGTGCTTGCAGAGTTACTGGAAGTTACAGTTTGTTGAAAGAAAAACTTAATAAGCGCCCACTCAATTAAGCACCCTCCTTCAAATAAGCACCCTCCTTATGGCCAAAATTTTAAATAAGTGCCTGGGTGCTTACTCAAGGAAAATATGTAGTAGACATTCACTTGGCCACTTACGTGGTCCTGTTAACTTTACAGGGTCGTCCAGCAACTTGGACAGTGATGTCTCTTCCAGTGTTCATTTTAAGACCTGTGATGGTGACAAGTGTTCCACCTGATCTGGGGCCCTTCTTCGGAGAGAAATCCTGAGGCTCTGGGTTCTGCAGTGAACACATAAATGATGGAAAAACACATCAGTGCTGTTTGACTGGAATTATAAGTTGCACTTTACTAGAATGTGATGTTCACACTTTTCAAAACTCAAAGAAGAAAAGAACATCATTTCCAATGATATTTCTTAGCCAGTATCTTTCTAACAAAACCTGAAAGCCTGGATTTATTGTAACCATGTTATATTCCATTTGAATTATTTATTTCCATCCAGTTTACTGGATTATACCTGGCCAGCCCTTGTTAAGAAGATCACCATCATCGTCACCATCATCGTCATCATCATTATCATCATCATAACCACCATCATCATCGTTGTCACCATCCTCATCACCACTGTTACCATCACTATCACCATCACCATCATCGTTACCACATAAATAATGACCAACAGGAAAAGTACTGACCTGGTAATAAAATATCTGTGTTGATTGTCCTTCAATAAAACTAACGCTAACAGTAACCAGACCTTTAATAAAACCAACACTAGCTGAAGTATTGCAGAAGATCCTGTAATAAAAAAAAATTGAAACAGCCACACTTAACATACTTTATTACACCCATTTTGAAACCACTGGTGATGCATGCAATCTGATTGGCTCTCAACAGTGCAATTTATCCCCAAATTGTACCATTTTTTACTCTTAATAATATACATGAAAAAATTTCTCGATTCTGATTAGCTAAGAGAAATGCAGTTTTTAGGAAACATGATGCAGAAAAAAGGTAATTCAGTGCAAAAAAGTGGTAAACAACAGACGATTCTGATTGGTTAATTAACAAAGGAACTGAAATTGAAAGTGTTTAAAACAAAAGGTAGTGAAGTGCCAAAAAGTAGTTTGAAAGACAAACCATACGTTTCGGGCTTAGCCCTTCATCAGTGGTATGAAAACGATTTGAAGTCCATTTAAATCATTTTCATACCACTGATGAAGGGCTAAGCCCGAAACGTATGGTTTGTCTTTCAAACTACTTTTTGGCACTTCACTACCTTTTGTTTTTAACACTTTCATCCGTATTAGTGCCACGCAGTATTTTTGAACTTTTGTTCATCATTGAACTGAAATTGAGCCAATCAAACACAGCCTTTGACTGGCGCAAAGTCTGAAGAGCTGCAAGTGACTCTGTGAGCAAAAACAATGGCTGGCTTTTTGAGCAGGTTTTCTTTCTTTGTGACCGCAATAACAGCAGAGAAGCTGCAAAACAGCTCTAAAAAGGAGAAATGGTTGCGAAAAGCACTGTATTTTAGCTGTCTGTTTGGAAACAGTGATGTCCAGAGAAGGGAATTACCGACGTAATTGGAATTACGAGTCCATTGAATTCAACACCACACTGGAGTGACACCGAGATTAATAAACAAACAAGGACAAACAAGGTGAAGATAATGAACTAGAAAGCCTGAAGGTAATGATTACAGCGCTTGATAAACACTTAGCAAACAAAGTAGCCTTATAGCTATAACCTGTAATTGTTTACAATAGCCAGTTTTTACACCAAAAAACCTTTAAAAGCGTTGAGAAAACTGTTGTTTTGATTCACCTTTATAGCTTCGTTGCATTGCTTCTGCAAAGTTAAGAAGCTATCTCGCAATTTTCTCATGTATATTATTAATAAGTAAATTTTTTCAAAGACCACAAATTGCACTCGCCCATTGTGAGTCTTTGAAAAAATTTACTTGTGCTTATTTATTCCAAATTGCACTCGAAATCATGTGATTACCTATACAAATCACATCCTTTCTGTAACCCATCAAAATGAAAATGAAATAATACTAACCTATCAAATTTCATGGATAAATAAATATTAATAATGACAAAAAAACTGTGTGATTTGAAAATGGGTGTAATAAAGTGGTAATTGAACTTTGTGTCATGCAATTTTGGTGTGAAATCACACTTGTGATTTCAAATCGAACTCATGCTGTGCACTCGTTCGATTTTGAAATCACGTGTATGATTTCAGGCCAAATTGCACTCCACTCAGTTCAATTACCATAATTATTTATCACATTTTTTTATTCCAAGTGTGCATGACGCCCCAAAGCCCTATGCACTTATTTCATTGTTTTGATTGCACAATATGCATTCCTGGCTGTTTAGCTCTTTCCTTGTACATGAGAGGGGATATGAGTAAAGCCATTCATGCAATTGAAGGGTTGGGGATTAACACAAAACTAAGAGACTTTTTTGTTTTTTTCCAGTTTGCTTTAAAATTGCAGATTTTGTACAGGCATACAGCAGCCTTCTTTTCATTTGGTAAACAATATTATTGTAATTTTCTTTTGCTGTTTTGTGCTTAGTTTTCTAGAAAACATGGGCCAAAAAAAATGTGTTCAGCATCTTGTCTTTTCTTCTGTTCTAAAGTAAAGACAAAAGAAACCAATTAAGTCTTTGATGAAACTTAAAAGAAAAAAAACACCCAAACCAAAAGCTATAGTATGTTGTAACAACATAAAAATTTAACCAAACATGGACAGTGACTTCAATACAAAAGTCAATGAATGTGTATCAAGGGCTACCAGCTCTACAACCTGTTACATCTGAAAACCCTTGACTCCTACTGGGAAGGAGGACTGTCACAAGTGCATATTATGCACATCACAACACATCGCTAAAAACTCAAAGCCATGCATGATAAGATGCACTAACGTTTTTGAAGGTTTATATTTGCTGTGATCCGGATTACATGGGTAACCTGCCACTCTAACTGAGTTTTTTATATCAGCAAATTCTTTTCCCAGGTCATAACCATGAATTTCAACCTCTGTTCCACCATCTATGGGACCAGCTAAAGGCCACACCTACAAATTAAAGTGGTTCAAAACAAGAGATAAAACACTATGAATTGTGAATACAAGCAACATCTTGCTTTAAAAAGTTGAAGTCACAGTTTAATCCTCTATAAAGTCCCCCCCCCCCCTTTCCACTTTTTTCTTCACACCCACATTATAAATGTAATGCTTCATGTGCATCATCATGTGCATCTCCATCTTTAGCTGCATGACATATAACTTCACATGCTTCACCTTTTCCATCAAACAAGATAAGCTTGAAAGACATATTAGCCCCCTGGAGGGCTGCAAGATTTAAGGTAATGCATTGCTGCCAATTCTCCAATAATTTTACAAGCAAAATACCTCTGTGACCAAAAAATACAATGCTCATCAAAGTGTCCCTAACATATGACCAAAACTGGTTCCCAATGAAAATATTATGTTACAAATGAATGAATGACATCAGAATTTTGTGTTTCACTCCGACCATTACCACCTAGGCCATTTTGACACATATAGTTGGACTACTTAATGTTAAAGTTAATGTCTTCTGTTTGAAAACTTTGTAGTTTTGGCAGAAATTTGGGATCAAAAAGACATAACCAAATTACTCAAAACATTTTGTAAGGCTGTAAATATAATCATAATAAAGTAACTCCTTTGTTTCAAATGAAAGGATCTATCAGCATTTATTTATTTTATCAATTGACAACATGTTCATCCACCTTGAACTTCACATTATACTTTTCCCCCAGTTTCACTTGAAATACATTTTGTTCAGTTTTGATGAAAGCCCCAAAAGTGTGAATTTTATTTAAATCCACTCACGCTAGTTTTAAACAATACTAGAAATGACCAATTTTTAGCTAGGTGTCACTGGAGCTCAATATCAAGAGCAAGAACAGTCAGTGAGAAGAAGGCAAGGACTGTTTGATCAGTCAGTTTCTTTGTTTGCATAGCTAGGTGATCAATGAATTGGTCTGTCAAAGGCCTGGAAAGAATACAATCAAGGCTTCCTAAAAATATGTCAAATGTGGTTTTATTAAATAAAGGTATGGATCCATGTACAGTTCAAGTTGTAGTTGTAAAACTCCAATCTGACTCATCATTTTCAAAATTTCTAAATACCTGGGTTATGTTAGGTTTGGTTAAACACGGTGAAGTGAATGGAATCCAAGTGTCACTGCAAGCCTGTCTAACCACACACTTGGGTGTGCCTGCCTTGCACCAGCCACACTTTAAGTCTGGTTCAGCTTTAACGTTACTGTGGCAGGTACTACAGTCTGTCCGTGAAACCCAACATTTGTAGAGATATGCTGAAACAAATGACATTAAAGCAATTGATAATAATGTAAACTGCCTGACTACTTATCATCAAAAGGTGAGGAGGGGACTCAAAGATTTTTGTGTGGCTTACACGAAGTGTAAACCACTATGTCATCGCCCAAGATATATTCCTGGCTTTGTCACCGTGAACTGATATGGCTGGATTTGTCAAGGTGAACAAAGAGCTTGTCAGGTGATTTAGATAGGTTCCAGTCTACGCTCGGCTAAGTTACATAAGCTTCAGAAAGCGGCCATTTTGTATTTGTGTAAATTCAATTATTTGTTCATCTTTGTTGCTTCGATTTTCACACGCCTGCTTTCCTACAGTTGGCTTGCCTTCTTAGTGCGGATTACAGCAAGGATTTGTACTCACACAGGGCAACATTCAGGCCTCCGTTTCACATTGAATCTTTGGAGTAATTTAATGAATCTCACAAGATAACATTTGTATTAATGGCTTGAATCTGACAGCAGACCTGCATGAAAGTCTGTAAGTATTTAGAAGCCTCTGAAATTACTTGAAAGGAAAAGAGATTCTTCTATGCTTGTGTTGTCCTTGCGATGCTGTTGCAGTTGAATTGGACGAACCATGCACGCACAGTTGACAAGATCGAGTCTGAAGTAAGTGAAATTGGCATCTCTGTTGAACAATACCGATCAAGAATCGGCTCTCATGACAATTTCCTTATAAGAAAAGATGCTTTGTCGCGTTTCAAAGATCATTTTTGGAATATAACGCTGATATGAATGTCTTTAATTTAAGCTTGTAAACCAACACTGAAACAAGTTGTTGGACAATACAAAATGTCGAATGAAGTAGTGTTTTGGTTTACCGAATTTGTAATGTGGTATATACATAGTGTTACAACTGCTGAAAAGTTAAGACTGTAAAACGCGATTGCAGGACAATATTTGCTAATTATAAATAAAAGAAGCATTGATAACCTAGGATGAGATAGAGTGCAGGCTTTTTGTTCTGTTTACTGTTTCTGGAATCTATTATGGTGACAGGCTATCTCTATTGAACTTTCTCTTAGATAAAACACTCCAGGTCAAATTGTAAATCTTGTTGGCTTAAAAATTATTGGCAATGTTAATGTAATGTTAGTTCAGAATACTATTCAACATATGATTCATTAAAAATATTGCTTGTGTTCTGATCTTGTTATGCATCTATCTTTTCTTGCTAAATTTTTCCATTTGCAACCCCATTTCCACCTACCTCAACTATTTTTTTCTGTGTTCTTTATTTAAAATACAGTCCCACAAAACCCAAATACTATTGTGAACGTTTTGGTCTCAACCAACTGAAAGTAGAACTCTTGTGGCCTAATGGACAACAAATCCTAGGCTCAGCATTATGTTACCTTACATGTACACCTGTATGTATTGTCCAAAATTAGTCATACATTTAAACCAAATCAAGATCCCAGTGGTCTCTAGTGTAGGTTACATCATTTGCTGAATGTCCCGGCCCTTCTTTTAAGTTTTGCATTCATGTGATGGTACACAAAATGCAAAAAAGATATTCACATGAAATGCTTCCCGAGAGTTAATTTCACATCAATTGCCTTGGAAAAGAAGATCAACCTATAAACAAGTTTCAGAACTCAATTCCACTTGGTTGCATAAACAAAATCATGACTGATTATCCACTATAGGAGATGATGCTGAGTTTTTTAGTTCCTAAAATCCTCACTTTCAAAGTGACACTACATGTGCAACCTTTTTGTGAAAATGAGACTTTTCCATAACAAAGATTGTATGCATTGGGGGAGCAGGGTTGGCGCAGTGGTGAGAGTGCTCGCCTTCCACCACTGTGGCCCGGGTTCGATTCCCAGCGTCATTAGTGGGCTGAGTTTGTTGGTTCTCTACTCTGCTCCAAGAGGTTTTTCTCCGGGCACTCCAGTTTTCCCATCCCGCCAAAAACCAACATTTGATTTGATTTGATTTAGTCTCCCAAATTAGTAGAGCTTCTGTGCTCAGCTAGAAAGATTTGAGACTTAAATAAAGTTTATTATTATTATTATTACTATTATTATTATTATTATTATTATTATTATTATTGTTGTTGTTATTATTATTATTATTATTATTATTTTTACCCTCATATTGAAAATGAGGATTCAGGAACTCAGAAAATAATGGTTTATTGTATGCTAGTTATCTTGTTTTATTGATTGACAGGAACAATATGGAAAACTATCTAACTGTAATCACAACTAGCTCTACTAACAGAAACTTGATAAGAGAACAGATACACACTAATAGTTTTTCAGCTTCATGTCGAAGCAGCTAAATTTTGGAAGCCACACATGTACACATTGCGGACTTATTTTTTTACCAATCATTGATATAAGAAAGACATGAGAAATGCTTACAATGTAACAGCTTTCCATTTAATAAAAGGCCTCAATGACGACACGTTGTTACTGGTCATGAAACACACGTACAAGGAGAAGGAAAATAATAGGCAAATGTGAATTAGTTTTTGTTCATCATTGTGGCACATCTAACATCTCCAGATAAAGCCAGTACATAGTATAGCAATCAATCCATGTTAAAAACAAAAACGTTTATTTAGAAGTTGCCAAATTCGTACTAAAGCTACTTACCAAGACCGTGACATAAAGGATACTGGCTATAAGTCGGTAACCACAAAAAGGAGGGCTTTGCAGAATTCTCTAAGTTCCAGCCCTGAGAGCATTTTAACACTGATTGGCTGACTGACTGACTGACTGATTGATTGACTGATTGATATCTAGAAACAAACCTTTAAAGGTACTTGGAACATGTAGCTGGTCTGAATTCCTGAATGTCACACTGAAAATCACTTCCATTCTCTCAACATTGCTACTGTAGGAATACTAAACAATGACAGCAAACAGAACTCAACACATTGCCTTGTAAGCAAATTAGAGTATATGAGATGTTTAAGAATTATTGCCTCATGTAATAATGGATTAATACTATCTTAGCTAAATCTCATTTCACTGACCCAGTAAGTGGTTATAAGTATTCCATAAACATATCTGATTTGCATACTGCCCTGCAGCAAATCAAATTTCCTCCCATGTTTATCACCAAAGAGTAACAAAACTTATTGCATGTGACACTACTTTGACTAAATAATAAGCAAATGTTCTCAGTAAGCATTATTTTTCATAGAATAAAAACAGCTTTCAAGAATAAAAAAGATGTCAGCATTAAAAAAGATATGTTTTCCTGATTTAAAAGCAGTTTATTTTGCTTGGAAATTCTGATCAAGTGCTGCTGTCATCAGAAATGCCTCTCATTATTTAACTTTCTTTTCTTTTTCTTTTTCTTTAACACGAAATACACACACCAAATCCTTAGTTCCACTTCGACCATGAAGTATTAATTATTACAGTTACAAGCATAATTTCTATATCTTGGGCTTGTGGCCCTCAATTAAAAAAAATTATAGTTACATGGACTACATACAAGCTTGGGGTCACACTCCAACTGGGAGGCAGTTGTTCGATTTGCATCAGCTGTTATGATCCTGTCATTAACCCTTACTTCACATTTGTATGAAGCACCAACCTGATATAAGAGTAAACAAATGTAAATCACAGATACAATCAGCATAAGAAGAATTACTAGAATCAAAGGCTCCTGTGGGCCAACTCATTAACCTGAGTATCCAGCCATCCTGAGGGGCAGGGGGTTGAGGAGTGGAGTTAAAGGACAACCCAACACAAATCTATTGATTGGCATGTGTCAAACATCCATTTTATGGATGTTTCTCTGATTGGATTAAAAACACACAAAAGGCTCATACGTAACACAACCGGAAATAAAGAATCATGAACATTTTGAATTGTGTGGACTGAAACAAATTCAAAAATGCACTAGAATGAGTGCTTGAGATCTTTCCAGGGATTATGCTTAAACAAGAACAGGAACTTTGCCTTGAAAGCCTTCTTGTCAAAAGAAAAGACATCCTTGGATAATCCCAACTGGGTATGGAAAGAGCCTCAAATATCAGCTTATTCCACAAGTGTTTTTGCAATACCGGTTCAATAAAACTGGCACAAGGAAAACGTATGTAGTGCTTGTTGTCAGTCTGCTTGAGTTTAATAATCAGAAAACAGCAAGTAGAAAGATAGCCTCTCACACAGTTGTTTTGAGGGGACTTGCATTTCACCCCTAAAAATGACTGTGTGGAAGGCTAGTAGAAAGACTGAATGACTGCAGTGTGAAATCAATTCTTGACGCTTAGCCATCGGAGTAATTCCAGAGGAGGTCAATGATGTTGTTTTAAAATACAATGCTTCAATCTCCCTCAGCAGATGGTAGGGAAGCAGCTGAGACTTCCTCTGGTTTTTCTCCAACAGAAACAGCCGTAAATACTTGTAACTCACAATAAATGGGGTTCAGAGCCACCTTAATTTTTCGATGATTTAAAGTGGCTCTGAATGCCATGTACAGATTTTTTTAAAACTTTGCAGAAAGATGAATCTTCATATGCTGATTGCAATTCAATAATAAAAACCTGGGGTCACCGGACTCGTTTTTGAGTTAACGGCAAATAAAGCCAAAATTTAGGGTGTTTCTAAGAGGCTGCAATGTTGCTATGGTAACCTTATATGTCAAAAAATTGATCGCAAATTGTTGAGAAATAACTGAGAAACTTTTTGATACCATGTTCAAGAAAACAAACAAAAAATGTGGGAGTATCGATCCATCAAAGAGTTGGTGTTTACAGTACTGTGTAAAAAGAATGGAAACAAATTTCGCCAAAATTCAGGTATTGTTCAGTTCAAGTTTACGGTAGCATAAACTGATGTTAATAAACCTGAGATTATGCCCTATGAATGCACACAGATTGTCATACTAGCAATAATCATGTCTCTGTTCTCTGGTCACACAGTGTTCAACATTAGAATAAACTTTTGTATTAAGTAACTGTAGATACTAGTCCAAAGTACAAGAAAGAACAATGGACAGTAACTAGTTGTTCAATTACCATGTATCCTTCTCCTTTTACAAAGTCTACTGTAACTTACCGTATTTATTCAACTATAAGCCGAGCTATTTTTTCAGAAATTTTGACTTCAAAAGTTGAAACAAGGGGGAAACTTCAGAGTGAAGCGACCCATGGTTTGTACACTTCACCGACATCTTCAATTCACCATTGAATAGTTTGGCCTGATCCTTTCCCCATATTGCATGATGATCGACGAGCTTTTGGCATGATGAATGCAATCAATTGACTATTGACTATAAGCGATTGACGGTAAGCAATTGTTGGTGACTGTGTCTACTGGCATTCACTTAAAGTTTTTTCACTTCATAGAGTACTTTTGGATCACATTAGTACACAGGGTGCAGAGGAGTTCTGATTGATCGTACACGACAATGTCTCACCTTGTTAATTCCAAAATATGTTTACTTTGTACGATAAAGATTGTCGAAATGAAATCCTTTTGATTTGTGAACGTTTTCTGCTTCCACTGATATCCTTCTATATATCCCCGTCTTTCTCTGGTACGGTTTCCGCAATGTTTATTTGCAAGTACTGTGGGCCAAGGTGCTGTGGGCTTGTACAGTTACAAAAGGTTGGCTTACAGTATAAGAAGAGTAAAGGGAGGAAACCGAGTTAGGCTCAATTTTTTCGATTCCCTGTAACTAACACGAAATTGAATGAAAAGGCCTCATTTTTCGTATATGGCTTGGAATTTTCACTTTTTAGCCAAATAAAACAAGAAGTCTGTTGAAAAGGTCGGAAAACTAACATTTTCGGCAAAGGAGATTTACGGCCTCATCACACCACTTTCGTGCAATGTGCACTGCAACAACTGGTGATGGGAATGACGTTGACTGTGTTGTGACCTCGAACAATAAACATGTTGGAAGAATTTGCTGGCGGTCTCTATTTGTGTTTCGGGGTTTTACAGTTAGCGACGAGGATCGTTCTTTTTCACTCGCGGTTTCGTGGAGGTATTTGTCCAGATTTTTCTCTTTTCAACGGCAGTTTATAAGCAGTGGCAAGATGAGCGGAGCTGATGCTAGTGATTCAAAAGCAAATCGGGAGGTGTTGGAAGCGTTTCTGTTTCTCTAGGTGTCGGTTTGTTAGAAGCACTGGTTTCGCAGACACTTGATGACTACTTCGTTCCAAAGGCAAACATTTTTTTTAGAGGCACATGTTTCTGCAGATTGCCAGGAAATCAGTGAAACTGTTGATCAGTTTGTTTGTCAGCTTCGTCAGCGTGCGGTTAGCTGTGACTTCGCCGCCTGGGCTTCAGTGATAGAGAAGACCACTATATTCGAGATCATGTCATAGACAAGTGAATATTCGACCCATATGCGTCGGACATTTTCAGAAAGGAGGAGACTTTGATACTCGAAGGTTTGCTGAGAATTGTCAAAGCGTGAGAATTTTTGTAATTAGTAGTTGGCTATTGTTTGAAGGGAATGTGCTGTGACCTCCAAAGAATAAACGTGTTGTTAGTATTTGCTGGCTGTCTAGTCTGTCTAGCTCTATTTGTGTTTCCCTGATGGACGGTTTCGATTTTTTTTTTTACCTCCGGTGGGTTTTCCTTGAGCGGAGCTGGCCTTTTGAAAGACACACTTGCCATGTTTTTATCCTTCTCTCCCGTTTCCGGTCACTGCCCACTTCCATCACCAGTTATTGTGGTTCACATCGAACTAGTCACGTGATGCTTGTTTCCTCCCTTTACTCTTCTTTTACTTGGCACTTCATGCCTCGTTCGGAAAGCGATTTCCGAAGCTTATTCATTGCCCTTCGGGCAAAGATCATATGCGCCCGCGGCCAGTCAGTTCGACGCAGTAGATGCAAGTAAACATGGCGGAAAGCCGGATGAGGGACACAAGATCAGGGGATGTAGAAGGATATGGAAGCAGAAAACGTTCACAAATCAAAAGGATTTCATTTCGACAATCTTTATCATACAAAGCAAACATATTTTGGAATTAATAACGTGAGACTTTGTCGTGTACGATTGAACAGAACTCTTCTGCACCCTGTGATTAGTATTCATGAATGCGCTGGTTGGCTAATTGTTTACAATAAATAAAACACTTTTCATTGTTTCTAAAAGGTGTAATTTTATTGAAATTGTAATTAAACACAATAACTTTCAACATGTTTCCTAAGAGGAACGCTTTCGTCTATGGAAAATTCAGCTAAAATTTCTTAGAATGCATGAAACTTAGGTCTCCGCTTATACCCGCAATTTTTTTTTCTAAAGCTTCAGCCATCATCACATCTCTTAAGTTCAGGGTCTCGGCTTATAGCCAAGGTCGGCTTATTGCTAAATAAATATGGTAGCGTGATAGATTTTCTAGACAACAAAGGTTCCATTCATCTTATCACACGCTTATCATGCACATGTGCTCCTCTTTATGCCATACATTGTCCTTTCCCAGCCAGTTCACAAGGGCCTGGAATGTGGAACTTCTGTCTTGCTCCAATAAAAGTAGTGGCAGGGAAGTGCAAACCCTGGCTGCACTTTACAAAACAATAAGGCTTAGCCCTTGGAGACAGGTCTGGAAAAATATCCACTACAGGGTGTGGACCCCTGGTCCCACCTTATCTGTACTCCACCCAGGAGGGCCAGCCCTCCTGGTTCCCCTTACTTCCTAGTACTAGGGGATATGGGCCTCACCCCCGGAGACTGATCAGGACTCCTGTCCAGGGTGGCTACCCCCAGTACCACTCGATCTTGTCTCCTCCCAGGAGGGCTCCTCTCCTGGTCCCCTTACCCCTAGATTTAAGGGCTTCCCAACTGGCAACTTACTTTTGAGCGGTACTGTTAGTTTTTCTCTCAAAACAAATGTCTTGCTTGTCTAAATATGATTTTTGGTAGAAAAGCTCTGCAGGTTACTTTGTTTATGTTGATTCAGTGTAGAAACTTCAAAGCGATGTTGTATGTTGTGTCAAACATGAATCAAGATATAATAAGCTAACAATGTGTGTCAGGCTTTTTCTTACTTCCTATTGGTTTATGAGAAAACTGATCCTAAAGTTGGACAATGGAAAATTTTTGTCTGCGCTTCAGGAATTAACACATCACGGAAAAAGTATTTGGAAAAATTTTTCATAAAAGCCCAACACACTTAGATCGCACTAAATTAGAAGGAACATTCGGGCAAATTTCGTTGAAATCTAACATATCAACATATCCTACCAATTCAAATGAAGAGGAGGAATTCACGCAAAAACAAAAGCCGTGTTTTTGGCCTTGAAACATTTTCAGAGTTTTCACACATTCTAGAGTTTGTCAATGCAGTTATGCTGCCGACCAATCAAACAAAGTGAAGCATCTCCGTTCAGTAGTCAAAAATAGTAATTGAAGGGTTGAAAGCGAAACTATCATATGTGACGGTCTGTGTGAACGTACTTTAGGCCTGGTTTTTTTTTCAAAAACGAAGTGCGCAACAGCGAAAAAAAATACAGGGCAATGTTCTTTGACAAAAATGGAGTCCACATGTCAAAATTCAGCCAATTCTGAGCAATTTGAAATTTCGACGCTAAATCATCACATACGATAGTTTCGCTTTCAGCCCTTCAGTTAAGTCTGCCTTATTAACATTCATGAAGCAATGCCCAAGGGTATTCTTTATTGAAAACTAAGCGCCAAATGTTCGTAACTGAATTAAGAGAACAGCACTCATAAACAGCACACAAGATGCCCATCCGACTTGGAAATGGTCGACTTTTTTAAATGCAGCGCTTATTACCAGTGTTTTACTTACTGATATTGCTCAAGAAGCTTCCATAGCCGGAAAATAGTGCGCAACATTCTTGCTTGACTAAAAAACAGCACACAGTAGCCTTGGTTAACCTTAAGCCAGCGCGCATAGATTTTGTCCGACTTGAAAACAGCACTTAAAAGATTTAGGGTTATTGTTAAGTTTAGAGTTAGGGTTAAAATTAGGGCTAGGGTTAGGGTTAGGGCTGGGGTTAGAGCTAGGGTTAGGGTTAGAGCTAGGGTTAGGGTTAGGGCTAGGGTTAGAGTTAGGGTTAGAGCTAGGGATAGGGTTAGACCTAGGGCATTGCAAACGTTAACGTTAAAGTAAGCGGCATATTTTAAGTCTCGCACAGGTTTCTTGGTTTCTTGGTTCCTCCGAAATGAAAAGAGCACACAGGTTTCTTGGTTGATTCTTAATTCTTCCGGGAAGGCTTTGGCCGATATAAGAAAAGTGTTGAAGAGGGTGTTTTGGTTGAAAACGGCATACAGCAGGATTGGACTTGATTCTAACTCAGTGCTCAAAAAGCTTGCTGTTGGCTGAGAAATAGAATAAAATATTAAAGATGGCAGTTTTTACTTGAAGATGGGTTTTGGCCAATACCAACAACTTCTGTTCGTGAGCAACACCGAGAATTTGAGTTAACGATGTTCAAGGGCAAAATTAAGAGTTAAAAGAGTAAGCTGTTTCCCGTCAGTTTCCGCTTCAAAACAGAGCTTTGACTGGCGTTTCACGTGCTTTAGTCATTATTGAAACGATTTTGAAGGGTTCATTTTAGTCGTCAAATGGAACCAGTGGAATGAAAATCATATCACAAATCAACGTAAATGACGACAGTGAAAAAATTGGAACAAAATACTTAACTATTTTTGTTGGCTTCAAGACGTAAATATTTGCATAACATGTAAAATTTAATCCCTGTCGTCTGATGCGTAACACAATGACTTGGTAAAATATGTCGCGTGCAAATACTTTTTTGCTGGTGTTTACCTCGCTTGAGAATACGTTTTACTGATGTTTACAAGCCTCCATAGAATCAAAATAACCGAGTTGATCGATGCAAAACTGATTTATATGTTGAAATTTGGCAGCATGTCTCCCTGTGTTTACAAACTTGACGACTGACCACGAGTAATATTTTCCACGCGCGCCAATGCAACTTTTCCCTGGATTGTTTTCAAGATACTCATCGAAAACGGACAGACTTCTCGTCATGCTGATTTCCCTCTCTCTGATGAATTCTCCGTAATGTTTCCGAAGTTTGACGAACTGTTTCACGGCTTTGATGCCCTGCGAGACAGCGCCAACTTTGGCCGCAATGAATTGTGGGAATGTGATGCCCTCCACGACCAAAAGACACTCTGCAAACATCACTGAGTTTTTTGCCCTAAACTCCAAAAACACCTCTCTTTTTCGGAAATTCTAGCATGGCAACCTTTCAGAAATGGACCAAAACTAGCAAAGCCAAGCTGCTTTTTAGACGAGAGATGCTTTGAGAGTTTTTTTTCTGCCTGGCTCTTAATCTCTACTCCCAAACCGGAGAGTCAAATTAATATATCTCTTCATGGTTTGGCAAGCAGAGAAAACACGACTGGCTTCTTTCAGCTGTGTTAGACTTGTGGGCTTATAGACTTAATGATGACCTTCGACCACCGGGCAAACAGGCAAATGGACATAATTCGATTAAATCAAACAAGCTAGAACAGATTGAGTCAGGAACTCCAACAGATATGTTCCATAAGTATCAATGTTTTAACCGCCAAAACTTTTAGTCTACGTCACACTATCCACACAATCCTTTCTACCTGTCAATCATTTCATGTCCAGTTTCAGTTTTACTCTTCAGTTATGAGCACTTGGTGCTTAGTTTTCAATAAAGAATACCCTTGGGCATTGCTTCATGAATGTTAATAAGGCAAACTTAATTGAAGGGTTGAAAGCGACACAATCGTATCAAAAAAAAAAAATACAGGGCAATGTTTTTTGACAAAAATGGAGTCCACATGTCAAAATTCAGCCAGTTCCGAGCAATTTGAAATTTTCGATGCTAAATTGTCACATACGATAGTTTCACTTTCTGAGTGAGCCCTTCAATTATTAATTAGTGGGAAAGCATTCAGCTTTTATTGTTATTGTAGAGTGATACTTTCGTGATGCCCATGCGTGTGGTTAAATTATGTTGCATTAAGAACTTGATATTACAAGTTAACACCTAAAGTGCACATGAATTGAAAATTTGCTACCATTTTTTTTTTTTCATTTTTACGTAGCTTATATTCCCCATATTTCATTTTCAGTTGTTTCCCTCCTTTTCGTTTAGGGGATTCCCTATTTGTAGGGGTTCCAAAATTCCTGCCATGGCCTGAAATTTGAGACATTTTGCATGCACCTGAAAGGTCTCTGTGACATCATTTGTGTGTATGTTCAGGCATGAAACATGGCAGAGAAGGTGAAAAAGCGTAAACCTGGAAAATTTTGTGAAGCTTTCAGCCCTGATAGTGAATCTTGGTAGTTCTCCGACATTTTTGTTCCATGGGACTCACAAAAACACACACAGCTGAAGCTGTTTGTTTTGCTGGCTTGTAGATGCAGAATCTGCTCGTGATCGCAGTCCAGTTCGTCACAGAAATATGCGTGGACGTGGAAGAGGTCGTGGATGAGGTGGTGCAAGGAGAGGTCCGAGAAAACGTCCTCAAGATCCTCCAATACAGTGGTCAAGCACTTACAATGCACCGGGTGCTAGGCCATTTGGGGAGCCCTCACCAGGTCCTACTAAGAGATATCCCAATGACTGCAAAGAAGGGACATTTTTCAATGCTATGTTCACTGATGATATGTGGGACCTCATTGTCACTGAAACAAACTGGTACCATGATCAGCAAGCTAAGCCACAGCTGAACCTACTAAACACAAAGGGAAATGGAGCCCAGTCACCAGGGAAGAAATGGAAGCCTTCCTGGGAATTATAATCCTCATGGGGATTGTAAAGTTGCCAAGGTTGAAGATGTACTGGAGCAATGACAGCTTAGTTCATCAGGAAAGAATAAGTTCAGTTATGTCACAGACAAGGTTTCTTCAAATCTGGCATTACTTTCATCTTGCTGATAACAGCAGTGCAGTGCCAAGAGGGGAACCCAGGTTTGATAAAATCTACAGAGTCCTGAAGGCAATTTCTCAATCTTATTTTGAGGAACTCGCAGCGACTTTATAGAGTCAACAGGGACGTTTCAATTGATGAAACCATGGTGCCTCATAAGGGGAGGCTCTCCTTCAAACAATATATCAAGAATAAACCCATTAGATGGGGGATAAAACTTTGGGTGCTTTGTGAGGCCAAGATAGGCTATGTGTATAACTTTGATGTCTACTTAGGCAAAGAAGAGGGAAATGTTGAACATAATCTCGCTCAAAGGGTTGTCAAAGAACTTGGTAACTGTGATTGAAAATAAGTATCACCATCTCTACATGGACAATTTTTATTGTGATCCATACCTGTTCATGCGTGGAGCTAGAGGAGAAGAAGATACTTGCGTGTGGAACAATAAGGCCAAATCGTAAGGGTTTCCCTAAGGATATCATCCTAACTAGTGCCATGGAAAAGAGAATGAATCGTGGAGATTATGTGTGGAGAAGCCATGAAAGTTTGATTGCCAAGGCATGGTACAATTGGCGCACTGTTTATATGATCTCCACCATTCATCCTCCAGTAAGCGAAGGTGAACTGTCAAAATCTCGGAAATCCGGACGTGATGGAGCTCATGAGGCAATTCCCCGCCCTCCTGCACAGTGTGCATATCAAGAGTTTATAGGTGGGGTGGATCTTGCTGACCAGATTTTGCAAAGTTTCACTGTCATCAGAAAATCCAATAAGGTGTGGAAAAAACTCTTTTATTATGGATTGGAAGTTTGTCTGCTGAACTCCTTTGTCATTTTCAAGGCTGTAAAGCAGGAATGAAAGGATTTCCTAAGCTTCAGGACTGCTGTTGTGCGGGATTTGTTGGAGGGCAAATGCTTCCGTGGTCGACCTGGCCGTGCACCAACCAGACCTCTTCCTGATATGGATGCCAGGAGACTCAACAGGGAGTACCATTCTGTTGGAATTGAGGAGAAAAGGCAAGATTGTGTTGTGTGTGCAAAGATTGTTGCCGTCCAGGACTTGGACAAGAATCTCCGCAACTGGACAAACACTGTGTCACTTGTGACTGCAAACCCCTGTGCCTTCATTCTAAGCAGAACTGTTGGGAGAAGTGGCACTCTCTAGTTGAATACTGGAGATGATCACTGAGTTGCATAGAAAGCAATCCCTAAGATGGCAATAATCAGACTTTTTATGAGTAACGCATGCAACATAACATAAGAAACTACTCACTTCTGGTTGTCCAATTTTTGTTTTCAGGCCCATGCTCACTGTAAAGTTTAAGCTAAAATGCTCCTTGCAGAGCTATTAGATGACTTGTTATGTCATTTGACAATTCTTACATTCTTTGAATTAATTTCTCTGAAAATTTCTAGCTACACAAAAATTACAGTTTGAATTGTGGTTTGTGAGCTAATTTTTGTAAATAGCTAGGTTGTTCCTTGCCGCAGAAAACTTGGCATAACTTTAGCTGCAAAAATGATATTTTGATAGAATAAAAAGAATTTGATTCTTGAAATGCTGTTCTTTGTGATAAATGAGCTAGTTTTTGTGTCCTGGTTAAAGAACATTAAGTTTTCAGAGAGACAAAAATAAGAATTTATTTTGCATTATATTGGTCCAGAGGTAAAAGTTTGTGGGAGGGGGGTCTTGTTATTCTTGACTAATAATGTTCTCGTCATACCTGAATGAAAGTATGGTTTTTCCTGAGTAAAATAATATAATTATAGTTTATGGGGTGGTAAACTTAAATGCAGAGGAGCTAATAATGGAACATACAATATTTAGACTCCGTTCGCAGAATTGTTTTAAGTCTCCAAGAAATTGAGACTGAAAGGGTTAAAAGGCAAACATTTTCCTGAAAAAATTTTCTGAATTTGCATTAATTTTTCTGCTATGATTAAGCACTGACTTTCACAGATATGGAGGTTTTTTGAATCCACTCTTAAGCTCCTAAGATTTGGGTGAAGAAAATTTGCTACAAAACCGCTGGTAATGCAAGATACCAAAACATGCGAGTATTTTCAAAACAAAGCAGTATTTGCATATCAGACGTGCTTCAAAGCATGCGCTCTGTAATGTGATACTTATCGTGCTCAGCAAACATCACAAACACATCCATTGGGGCCAACTGGAAAATATGGACTGGACTCTGGACTGGACCCTGGACTGGACCCTGGACTGGACATTGGACTGGACTTTATTAAACGAAGTTAATATTTAAGTAATAATATAACGATTAACCATTTCTTTTTAATTATTAACCAGCGGGGAATTTTTTCAACGCTTTCAACACGTTTTGAGAATGCATTTTTTTTTTTCAAAAGGAACTTAAACGAAAAATCGAACAATGCTGCCCAGTAACTTTAAATCAAGTCAAGTTACTATTACGTGAATGCTGTGACGACGATATATCTCATGCGTGCGCTGTCTAAAGAATGTTAGGAATGTAGTCCAATTCAATATATTCGATATGTTAAGTGCGATCGCTTCGCGCACTATTACTATAACTGAACCAGACAGGACTACAAACTAAGCAAAACTTTTTAAGCCAGGTGTTAGCCTGTTAAAGTATTCATCGTCATCATCGTCACTGGAAGAATTGATTCGTTCCTCCTAAGTGAACAGTGAAGCATGCATTATCAGAAACAAGGATGGTCGCTTACTAAGGGCAACAAAAGATGAAAATCATTGCATGTTAAAACTGGACAACAAAACTAATTAACTACCTTGACACTTTTGAGCGATTCCGCCAAAGCAATAGGCGTGGCCTCCTCTTCATTTTCCAATTGGTACGCCATCAGCCAGCTACGAGACGTTTCACATGATCAGAGTTTGAGTCCATTTCGCTTACAACTCCAGCGTAGTTAGTACTTGTCTTAGGACTTTCGTCCATGTTACAAAAATATACCGAAAAATTAATCGCGCGAACTCGTACAAGCTAAAATTTAATCAAATAGAAGAGCAATCTGATAGATGCCTTCAAGACACTAGCCGAAAACGATGCACAGAGGCATACGCAACAGGGAGGGAGCCACAACGCCTTAAAATTCTCTTGCTTTGAGATATCTTATCAGGAATATCTTTTCGTTTCGGAAGTGTTCAACACCTCTAAATGTAACGGAATAAATAGCCTTTGTACCAATTAGACAATCGTCCTTTTTTGTTCGCTACTTTATTCTCATTCTATACAATGCACAAATTAACTGCACAAGAATGTAGAGTAGCTTCGTCACTTTCTTTTCTTTTTCGCATATTTTTGCAGTTATCGCCTTTCACAAATTACCATCGATACTGGAGTACAAGCCAACATACACCAGAAAAAGCGTACTGTCATCAACCTTTTTAAGTGTTATCGGTACAGTTACATTAGTGTGGTTTCGTGTGAAATGAACGTTTGTGTGATAAGAACTGCAACATGATAAAAATGTTCACTATAGGGGTGGTCCTTTATCCGTGGTGACTAAACTTGAGAGTAAAATAAACAACAACAAGATGACAAATAAAGAGCAAATATAGAGTGCTAGATATGACAATATGGACGTGTTTCCTCAAGGGAGCGAGTCTTGGTATACACCTAGAGTTTATATTGTAGTGTGCAGAACAAGAGCTCCTTTCGGAGAGTGTAGTGGTTTAAAATAACTGTAGTGATAAGAAGCCACATAACTTCATAGACGGCCAGGTATTTTATGGTTTTTCCCGTTTTTGTTGTTCAGCGTATATTAATTTTTTATATAGTCCAAAGTCCAGTCCAGGATCCAGTCCAGACTCCAGTCCAGAGTCCAGTCCAGAGTCCAGTCCATGTTTTCCAGTTGGCCATCCATTGGGGGCAGAAATGTCAACTGTGTTTCTTTAGAAATTATACAAACCTTCTTCGTTTATCCATCCATTTTTGTGTACAGACATTGCAGGCCGGTTAACTGGCAACTCAAACCAAATCGTCATTGAGCGTGTGTGACAATTTACGCTTTTGTATCAGTTTAATATCAACGTGAATGAGCTTTCGGCTGTTTATTCAGCCGTGTGAGTGACCCTTGGAATCGAATCAGGATGCCACTATTTTGCTTTGTCTTACTTTTTCGGCTCTTTGTTTATGCATGGCTTTTTCACTCTTGTTTATTACAACTTCATTGTACTCTGGAAATTATCTTTAATCTGTAGTTTTGATAAACCTGCGATAAGCCGGAGTGACACTGAATGCAGAAATAGAGGATTTTTTGGGACGTGTCTCTTCATAAATCTTATTTCAATCCAACTGTGGTTACAACTTTGAATAAGGGAAGGAAAATCATTCCAGTAGTTGTAGTCAACTGACATAATTGTGCGCAGCTAATCCAGAAATAATGATAATCTATACCTCACCACACGAAACCAGTTTATTAAACTGTTATTCAATCTTTACCTAACTGGAATATTTCTTTCAAAGTTAAGATTTCCTATGATTCTGTTCCATGATAATGAACATTTCACAAGAATTGTAACAATTTGCTGAATTGCATTGTAAACAAGGGGTGTCTGGAAAACTCAGACCTAGAAAACTCAGACCTCAGACCTACATGTAGAAAACTCAGACACCCCAATCTGGAAATCTCAGACCCTCTTCAAAACTATACAATTTCAAAAGGAAAATAAACGTAGGTAAGATGAATTTTCATTGTTCAATACGTTGAAATGTTACACCCTACATTTATCGTAAGGTAACAACATTGTCTTATAATCAGCTCTTTGATTAGAGCACAAGACCTAGAAAACTCAGACCCCCAATTCTGGAAAACTCAGACCCCCTCAAAACCATACAACTTGAAAATAAATGTGGAAATAAATACATTTTCGTTGTTCAGTACGCTGAAATGTTACACCCTATATTTATCGTAAAACATAACAAACACTTGAACCTTGCCGTCTTATGTTGTTATAATCAGCTCTTTGAGTAGAGCACAAAACCTAGAAAACTTAGACCCCCCTCAAAACTATACAATTTCAGCATACTGAACGACGAAAATTCATTTTAACCACATTTATTATACTTTTGAGGGGGGTCTGAGTTTTCCAGAATTGGGGGGTCTGAGCTTTCTAGCTCTTGTGCTCTAATCAAAGAGCCGATTATAATACAATGTTGTTACCTTGTGATAAATGTAGGGTGTAACATTTCAACGTATTGAACGACGAAAATTAATCTTACCCACGTTTATTTTGCTTTTGAAATTTTGTATAGTTTTGAAGGGGGTCTGAGTTTTCCAGATTGGGGGTCTGAGTTTTCTAGGCCTGAGGTCTGAGTTTTCTAGACACCCTGTAAACAAGGTGTGATGATAAGACATCATATTTCATAACTCAACATAATAAATTGAAGGGCTGAGGGCATAAACTGCCTATGTGTAGTTTTAGGTGTTTTTTTTTTTCATACGTTATTTCTCGAAAACGAAAAAGAAATCGGTGAAAAAAAATATGGGACAATGTTTTTGAATCAAAATGCAGTTCACATGCAAAAATTTGGACAAATCCAAGCGAACTAAAAAAACGGCCGAAAATTACACATAGGCAGTTTATGCTCTCAGCCCTTCAATTATTGTTATAGAAGGACATTTCATGTTCCTCAAAAAGGAATTCTTGAGCTTTTCCAGATAGCTATGCATCGACAAACTGTCTACAAAAGCCTTTTTCAGTGTGTTACTGCATTCCTGAAGGACCAAAGCCACTCATCTGTCAAATGGATCAGGACATCTGAGATGGAAAGCTACTCGCAATTGCTGATACTTGTCAAACAAACAGCTCGGATTAACACTCTTTCTTCTCATCAAAACGTTTTCCAAACCACCCAAAATCCTGAAAGATTGCTTGGCACATTCTTTGAAAAATGTGCCTGATCAGAAGTGAAAGACAAGGAGAAAATACTGTTTACTTACAACCACAGCAAAATCCAGATCACACATTAGAGGATGTAAAATTACTCGAGTAAACTTCGATGTTCACTTGTGTTCCGTCGTTCTCACTTTGGGTTTCGAAAGTCTTTGGAAGTTACGGACTATCTTATTAACAACATGATGACATAATGCGTTCTGGCTTTCTGCCAGTAAGCACAAAAAGACATAAAATACCTTTGGCTGAGGAAGATCCTGGGCAGGGACTGTGATGTTAGTCTTAACATCCACTGGAACAAGTATGGTTGTGTCTGCTCTCAACTTGGGGCATCCTTTTTGGTCAGAGGTACGTTTCTGTTGATTGCAAACAGTAATAAAAAAATAATTATGTGTTGTACAATATTCAATGTTTTAACTAAACCATCCGAATTTCCCATTTTGAATAATTGCCCTATTTCTACCTTCCCCATCCTAAAACAGTAAATCTTGCTTTCTTGTTTTGGCCACATCTGTGGATCCTTTACAACAAGACTTTAACTTCCAATTGACACCTTTGTCAATTTCATGATAAAATTAAAATTATAAAGAAGACAACACCACTACACAATCTTTGAATATTTGTGACAATAGCCATGCAGTCCAATGATTAACAGTTATTGGATGAGGTTGAGCATGATAGCCTAAGTCGAAGGTTGAGGCGGATAACACAAACCGAGGTCATGATGTTTCATTATGCATAAACTTGGGTGTTTGTAAAAACAAGAAACTAAACGCGCTACCTAGAAGTTGCACCTCAGTCCAAAAGTTTCCAGCAAAATTTCACCAAAACCCACTCCAAAACATGTTTTAAAACTTGAAATTAAACTTTTGACTGAACTCAGACCCGTTTTGGTAAAACCTTCTGCAATACAATTCCAGGAAAGCTTAAAGGGGCAGTGTCACGCTATTGTACTATCACTTTAAAAAGCTTAAAACTGCCAATGCATCAGTGGAAACCTTAAAATAATGGTCTAGTTTTGTTGCCAAAGACTGTAGTACTGCATTGACACCATAAACTTCTGTATTCCAGGTAAGATGACATGGATGGAATTGGATTGAAATTTGCAAAAACTTGCCAGTTTTTTCAAAATTTCAAGCTATGCATTGAAAAATCAGCAAAAAAAAATATTATGGTTAGCTCTAGATCTTCCTACTAAAATTTCATTGGAATTCATCTTGCTGATTCTGTAGGAGCATTTTTTGCACGATAACAGGTAAAAGGCAGTAATTTTGGCAGAATTGAACCAAAAACAGCAAAAATCCCGGTGACAGTGCTCCTTTAAGCAAAACAAACATGTTTCTTGCTGGTGTAAAACTATTGCCTGCAAAATGACATCACAGTTCTGCATGTATAAAACCTACTGCAATGATGTCCGTGGGAATTACATCACTTCTACATGTATAAAACCTACTGTCTCTAGGTATGACATAACAAAACAGCAAGCAGTTGCGTGCAGTAAGCAGTAATTAGTTGCGTGTTTTTAGCCAATCAAAATTGAGATAGTGAAACCAATGTCATGTTTTTACAAACACTCAAGTGTATGCATTAGATAAAACAATAATTGTTGAATTCAGTTTAATTTTCACATGATAGCATGAATTGTCACAGTCTTGGTATCAGTTATCTGCCTCAGCCTTTGGCTTCGGCAGACAACAACAACCCTTGGCCATGATAATTCTCGCTATCATGCTCAACCTCATCCAGTAATTGTTAATTGAGCTCTTAATGTCAGTGACATTTCTTACCCATATCCTGGATAATTCTAAAATATTATGTTGTTTGTCAGACAATAACGTTATTCCATGTAATGTTATCTCCTTTGATGTTTGCAAACCTATACTTGACACCTACACCTTGACCTAAGCACATTAATCCTGTGTTCTGGTAAATATTTATAGGGTTAATTGAAAGATAAGCCAAAGATTGACAAATATATGCAACTTTCCATATGCAGTCTAATCCATCTCAAACAAGTGTACATATTAAAATGAAAAACTAAATTCAATAGTGACATTCACCTGTAGAGGCTGGATAAATTCCCCTGACAGTCTGTAATTCCATCACTGGTGCATTTACCAAGGTATGTGCACCAGTGGCAATCATAGTTCCCTTCTGCACAATTGCTACACCTACATTTAGACAAATGAATACACTACTATTTAAAAGATAAATATATATGTCCATTAAAAAATTGAAAAACTCCAGAACACCAACCAGTCATTCACACTTCTTATTTTAGTTAGACATTATTTTGAAAGCTGGTACATGTATTAAGGTATTTTTGTTTTGTTTTTAGTTGTCCATGTTTTGTTTTGATGCTTTTTATTACCGGTAATTTATTTCTTCTCTGAGTTTCTAGCGTCATAATTTCAATTAGCTACCAAAATTATATTTTTAGAACCTCATAAATGAGAAGTTTAAAGTGCACCTAACCCCCCCCCCCAATTTTTTCGCTTAAATAAATCTTTGCACCTGTTCGAAACGCATTGCGCCGTTTTGCACCTTTTAAAACCAAATATTGACTTTTTATAGGCTGCAAAAGTCATCACAAACCGATTTCCATCACATTAAGTCTTTGTAAACATGCATGCAAAGCAGTTTGTGACGTCATGTAAGGAATAGACCCATGCCCCTTACTAGCTTGGTCATGGGACAGATGATTCGTAACTTTTACAGCCTATAAAAAGACAAGATTTGGTTTAAAAAGGTGCCATGTGTTTCAAACAGGTGTAAAGATTTAAGCGAGAAAATATTTTGGGGTTAGGTGCACTTTAATATATTTATACCCACCCTTTAACAGCAGAGCAGCTATAGAATCCAAGCTTCTTGCTCACAAAAAAGGTATTGGACTCACTAGAGGATAGGACAAGATCAACAAAGATATCTCCTGCAATCAAAACAGCATTGAAGTCAATCATAGTCTTGCTGATCAGAACTCATAGCAAAATTACAACAACTGACAGTACTTTGATTAAAACAGAGGATCACATGGCCTGTTAAAGGCCCCACTACAGTTGTAAAAAAATTGTTAATCTGAGGGTACTCTGTGTCAGTGAAAGAGGGGTTCTGATGGTACTGTCCTTCCCAAACTGGCAGAAGCAGTTCCTGGCCCTGTGCACATAATCTGTATTGACTTTGAAGCACACAGCATACAAAGATAAAAATGGCAGAGTGAAGTGCATCAAACAGAAGACTCAGGTCCGTGACTATGGCCCATTAAGGTAATTCCTCTGAAATAAAAGTGACAATAGATTTTTGTTCAAACTTTTATCCACTGTATATTTATCATATGTGAACTTCAATTTTGAAATAAAAAAGGGGGGTGGCCATGCTCATTGAGGAGCTGTGAGGTATTGAAAATGCCCCATTTTGGCATTAAGGTATTTGATGCTTATTGTATGAACATATTTCAAGTTATGGTATTGTAAAATCTTTGTGAACCAATTAATACTTACGAGAACACACATTTAACTACAGTCCATACACTATGTTGGACACAAATAAACATTTTAAGTTTCATTTAGACAGATCGAAAGCCAAATCTGTGACTAAAAAATTGAACCTAATTTCTTGACATTGTCACTCAAATGCAAATAGAAAAGAACGCAGTGTATCTGCTATTTTTCATATTTGTTCAATTTTTGGCAATAGAAATCAGATCAATCTTTTCTCACACAAAGCTTATGTCTTGTCTTGTCTTTTCTTAGTTGATTACAATGACTTGAAAAAAGGTGGGGTGCCCATGCTTGTTGGTGAGCTATAACCATTTTTCAACTAACAGAGCTCAATAGGCTCTTTGCATGACCATGTCACATGACCTTGTTAATCAGAAAAAGTGTTCATAGTACAAAAATGGATGCCCAAAAAGGCAAAGAGCATGATGAAATTAGAAAGACTGCCAATTTTGAAGCCACTAACGTTAAGGTGAGATATGTTATTGTGATTTAAATACTTAAACAAGAAATTCTCAAAGAATTTGTAAGAGGCCTTTTTGACCATCCGAGCCAGATCAATACATAGGATATAGTTCCAGTCGATCGTAATTCAATGTTTGTTGAAGTTTGCATGACAGACGATTCGTGACTCCGAATGATAAAGACGTTTAAATTTCGATGTGCTATATTCGGAATGTTTACTGGCTTAGTGGTTTAGTGCGTTCTCTTCGTACTGTAGCAGTGTGGCCCGTGGTTCAATTCCCCACGTCATCAAGTTTTTTTTCTATGATCTGTTTTTTTTTTCTATTCCTTTTCACTTGATTTTCTTTTTCCTTTTGTCATCGCTTAAATTGTAAGCTGGTTTCGCAATTTAACACGGAAAAATGGTGAACCGATTCTATGGATATTCACTACTCAAAATACCAACGCCAACTTCCGATTAAGCTTGACAAAACACTGGCACTTCGATTTAAAAATTTGAAAGAAAGCGAAGAATTTGGTATAAACCGGCGTCTTAGATCCGTTGACCAGTTTCTCGAAGATAACCGAAAAAGAAAAGCTACACGCGTTGTTGGTTTGACTTCCGGTATTGCACCATCACTAGTACTTAGTCCACCACTCGGTCAATACTTGTTTAGCATCAAAACCCGGGTCAGGAAACGCTCTAATAAATTCGGTTCCTATAAGAGGTACGTTGGAGGAATTCAATTCTGAATAAACATTTCTTTTAGAAAGGCTTTCGCGATTTCTTACTCTGACCCCTAAATAAATATTTTTGTTCAAGAGCCTTTCAATTTGCGTGAATTAGTCGACCGTGAACTAACACGAAACATCGCTTCGTATTCTATGGCCCCTTCTTTTTCTTAACAATAGCGAACAGTTCAATCTTGAAATACACAATAGTTTGCTCTCTCTTGTGGTGTAAAAGTTAATCCTTAACAAGAAAATACAACGTGAGTACGATACTTTTCAAGTTCTGGTAAAGTTGTATACCAACCTGTATACCGGAAACACGTTTAAAGCCGTGGTCGTATGCTAAAATTGCTACTCACTCGTAGAGAAATGGCAGTTTTATTTTACGGTCAACGCAAAAATGGTTTCGGAATTCGAATAGCACAAAGATATAAAAATTATTGTAAAGCGGTAAGTATAAAGCGAGATACAAATTTTTATGCACACAACAAATTTCACTGAAAAATTTAATGAGATGTTGGAGGTTACGCTAATTAAAATAACTCGTTTTGAATATTTAATAAGCTGCTTGCGGTTTAGCTACGCATGAAAGTATAAAAGTTAGCTAATTCGTAACGAATTGTTATACCTGAAGAATATAACAGGTAAAAAAATGTCATCTATCTGTCTAACGTGTATTCGGCGTTAAACAAAATTATTTTTGAAGATCTTTAATATTCTTTGCGTGTTTTGTGCGGTTTGGTTTATCAAGCTATAACTTAATTTTTCTTGCGATTCAGTTAAACCTTTTCAATATGTTGCTGAAAACCGATCAAAAGAAACGCTTTCAATTAAATTCCTTTGCTATGAAATGTATATTGAAGTAATTTAATTCCGGCTAAACATTTCTTTTGCAAAGGCTTTAACGATTTGTGACTTTGGTGACCACTCACTTTAATTATTACAAAATTCTCTAGTGAAGGTAACTGATGAGCAAGTGGCACAATCAGATAAGGTGCAGACTATGGGCGATGAGATCTGAGGGTCGCGCGTTCCAAGTCCTATCTCCGGAGAGTAAACAGTTTATTTATTTACTTGTCATTGTTTCTTCCTCTGGCCGAGAGGGGTACGGGGCAAGTGACGGACGAAACGACGAGAAAAAAAAAAAGGGTAATGCTAGAAGCGGCTCGTCGCTAAGCGACGGCCGCTTAAAAATTTACTGAGACTTCTATGGAAAAAAGCTGCTGGAAGGCAAGCTTTGTGATCCAGCATACAATATAATTCTTTTAAAGTGCCTATGAAGCGAAATTTGTTTCTCGCTAATTTTAAAGTTTAATCCATAAAACTCAACATTCCAAAATTTGAGGTGCTCTTGATTAAAATCGGCGATTATACAAGCGTTTGAAATTGGGCTATTTTGCCTTCAAAAATGACATTTGAATCGCGCGGCCAAAAAGACACGTGACAATAGCTGTGACGTAATTTTGACGTAATTTTGGGGACAAGTATTCCAACTATTTCACTATAATTCATAAGCGCAAACACATTTTTGTACCCAAAATGACGTCACATCACGACCCAGACCCCTGACCATTTTTAAAGGCAAAATAGCCCAACTTCAAATGCTCGTAAAATCAACAATTTTAATCACAAGCACCTCACATTTTGAGATTCTTGCGTTTTTATGGGTAAACTTTAAAATTAGCAAGAAACAAATTTCACTTCATAGGCACTTTAAATTTTTCAAACTTTCATACCACTATAAAAGCTCTCACCCAACTGTCAATGGGTTCACAATTGGCAGTCTCACTTATTTCATCACACTCTTTCCATTTAATTTGCCCCACAACCACTTTTTGTGATTGACAAGGTCATGTGATACGGTCATGCAAAGGGCCTATTTCATGGCAAATCAGCCATGTTTTCAATGTGCATGTGTGCGCTAAATGACACCATAAATTACGCACAGTAAAGATACATGATGCAAATGTGAGGAATCACCTTAAGCTACAGAGGCCAGAAAATACTGAGCCATTTTTAAAGTTACCTTGTACCTTGAGGGGTTGTCTCTAATTCAAGAATTGTGGTGGCTCCCAATTACAGTTTTGTGCAAAAGTAATGAGTGAATTTCTGATTGAAATGCTAAAATACTCTATTTTTACAGGCAAGATTTTTTCTTCAAAATTGAAGAAATTTAATTGCATGAAAATGAACAGGGAAAGAATGTGTTCATGGGCAACTGAAAGCATTGTATAAGCTTAGAAGCTTCAAACATCTCAAGACTAACAATTGATTTTTTAACACAAATTATTTGTTTCACACGAACTTGTCGACCAAGAACAGGAAATCGTTGGAACAATTAGGTCTTTATGTCAAATGGGTGAGCAAGCCATTCAAACAGATACATGTATAATTTTTTTGCACTGGTGAACCAACCCTTTTGAACAGCTGCAAATTTAATATTCTGAATGGCTCACAAGCGGCTTGTAAACAGACTTCCATTCTAAAACGGAAAGCCGTTATTGTATGTTTTTGCGTGATCAATGAGAGGTCACATAATTATTTCGTTTGTTCGAAAATTTTCATTCTGTTCCATTTTATTTTGCATCTTCAAAGTCATTCGCTTCTGCGCTTTTTTGATGTCCTAATCGAAATTTCCCATGTCAAATGTGCGAAATTTCCAACAGATTTTCAACTAATTTTGATGAGGACAATTAAGCACGAATTTAAACAAAATTCACTCATTACTTTTGCACAGTACTGTACAACCTGGCAGATGTCATAAACCCCATACCAAACAAGAAATTCTGCGAGAATTAGAAGCAGCCTTTTTGACCATCCGAGCCGGATTAATGCACAGGATAAGTTCAAGTTGATCGTAATTCAATTTTTGTCACCTTTCAGTTGGCATGACAGTCAATTCCTCACTCCGAATGATATAGAATTTAAAATTCGATCAACCATTTAAAGAAGGTTTTGGTGGCCTAGTGGGTTAGTGCGCTCTTTTCGTACTGAATGGCAGCTTAGGGTCGGTGGTTCAAGCCTCAACAGAGTGAAGTCTTTTTTTTCTTTGATCTCTTTTTTTTTCTATTCCTTTTCACTTGTTTTTCTTTTTTCTTTTGTCAACGCTTAAGCTGTAAACCTATTTTGCAATTTAACACGGAAAAGTACTGAACCGAATCTATGGATATTCGCTACATGAGAAACCAAGGCCAGCTGAAGCTTGACAAAACACTGGCACTTCGATTTGTTTGACAATTTCAAAGAAAGCGAACAATTTGGTATAAATCTGAGTCTTCGATCCATTGACCAGTTTCTTGATGATAACCGATATCTCAATACTACTAAGGTATGTTCAAACAACGCCACGCAAAAGAGCTGTGTTGGTTGATTTCACTTCCGGTAGTACTTCCGGTATTGCACCATCACTAACTCGGTCAATATTATTTTGTTTATCTTCAAAACCGGGTCAAAAGGAATGCTCAAATAAATTCATTTCCTATAATTCTGACTAAACATTTCTTTTTGAAAGGATTTCACCATTTCTGTCTCTGATCCCTGTATTTTATGGCCACCAAAATCTACAAGTTCAGTTTAAAAACATTTACGGTCTTCCCAATAGCTTTAGTTAAGTCATCGGTGTTGTGAAATACTGCTCAAAATAAATGCTTTCAAATAGATTCCTTTCCTACTGAATGTACATTGGAGTAATTCAATTCTGACAAAACATTTCTTTCCTCTGTAACCCTTGAGCATTGAAAGGCTTTTAAAGAGACGATTCGTGACCGACCTAATGACTTTATTTACTACAAAATTCTCTAGTAACTGTGAGAGATGTCTCATTAGCGTAAATTGGATAAGGGACCGAGGTTGGGATCTGAAGGGCGCGAGTTCAAGTCTGGGCATCGCTTATAGAAATTATTTATTTACTTATGCCATGGTTTCTTCCTCTGGCCGAGAGGGGCACGGGCCTCTCGATGGACACCACGACAAAAAAAACTAAGAAAAAAAAAACGGGTAATTTAAGAAGCGGCTCGTCGCTAAGCGACGGCCGCTTAATTAAAGCTAATAGAACTAACTATTCATGACATTTTTCATTTATTTTGTAAGACAATGAATTATAGTTTCCTGTGGAGTCTAAACTTGAAGGTCTAAATCATCATTTTCAAGAGAGTTCTGCTGGAAATGTAACTTTTGTACTTCTTTTTTACTTCTTTTTTTTTTAATCAGCTTTATTGGGTTCCATTACCTTATACATAATATTTATTACGTAAAAAAGAAAAGAAAAAAAGGTACCAGAAAAACTTGTGTATAAGCTGCACTCGTAGATAAGCTGCACTCCTAAATTTCAATCATGATATTGAGAAAAAAATCAAAACTTGAAAAAGCACTCTGGCAAAAACGTTCTTTGTTTGTTAGTAGTTGTTCATGATAAACCATGATAAATTTGCTGAAATCTAATGCTGTGTATTTGCAGTGACCTTAAGATACCTTCTAAAAGCTTATCTTTAATAGATTTACCTAATTCTTGGGACTGACAACAGTTGTCTTCATTGTTAAAGCCCATAGTTGAAATGAAAACAATGAAATTTGAACAAAAATAAAGTGCAGAAAAACGATATAAAACATGCAGTCATTTACAGAGGGAAGTCTGGGCTGAGCATGTAGTTTCACCAAAATGGAAAGGTTTGCTTTCCCATCAGCTGTGCATGGATATCATGTTTATAAAGACATATGAAAGCAATAATGATTAGAGAAAAACTTTTCGCTAAATGAGAGTTGAACAACCCCACAGACAAACATGCCATGCAAGTAATTAAGGGCAACAAAACAGTCGACCATTTGCTTTGCAAGTTCTCCCGAATAGCATGGTATTCTTTTGCAAGTGGCCAATCAGTCAAAAACAAAAGCAGTGGTCAATCAGCAGTGGTCAATCAGTCAAACACAACAGCAACTTTGCAGAGATGTGGAGATTCCATGCCAGTTAGAGTTTAGCTGCTCAAGCAAAGTGCAAAATGAAAAGCTTGAAAGAACAACTGGCGAGCAAGATTCATATCAGGTTCAGAACCTGAAGATATGAATGGCTCATTTAGGAGCTACCATTTCAACCAAAAGCAATGCATGATCAGCAGCAGGTTTCAATATAATATGCTTAATCGTTATTTACTGAAGGTTTTTAGTGCTATTTGTGACCCCATACAAGCCAGTTTACTCCCTCTAAAAGCAATGGTCTTGTATTTACCGTAAACACTTGTGTATAAGCCGCACCCCCAAATTTCAATCATGATTTTTAGAAAAAAATAAAAACTTGAAAAAAGCACTCTGGCAAAGAAGTTGTTTGTTTGCAGTTGTTCATGATAATCCATGATAAACTTGCCAAAATCTAATGCTGTGTATTTGCAGTGACCTTAAGAAGTCAATCAACTCTTAAAATACCTTTTAAAAGCTTATCTTTAAACGATTTCCCTAATTCTTGGGACTGACAACAGTTATCTTCATTGTTAACTTGTCGATAAGCAATAATAAAAATGGAGGGTACTGCAAGCAAGCCACAAGGGCAAAACTATGTGGCAATGGCTTGAATGTGCATGCACAACGTGATCACCTGCTGACCACAGGAAATATCCCAGTTAACTACGATTTTTCAGAAATCGCTCCTGTTGGCGGCATTCCCATCATTATATACCGTCACTATTTACATCATGGTGCAAATAGGTAAAATTCCAATTTGTTGGCGACTATTCACTTGCTTGGAATATTTGTTTTTGCTTGAATGATCACAGTAAAAAGTTTATGGAATAAATGAAAATTTGAATTAATTTTATATCCTGAACACATGTGGTAATGTTAAAGGGCCTGCGGCTAAAAAGAGAATAAGATCATTTAAGGGATCTTTATAGCACCTGGAGACTCACACAAACACAGGGAAACACAGTGGTAGAGCACCGGACTAGCGTGCGGGACTAGCGTGCGGGAGGTCGGTGGTTCAAACCCCAGTTGGACCAACACTCAGGGTCTTTAAATAATTGAGGGGATAGTGCTGCCTTTGTAATAACATCTGCAAATGGTTACACTTTCTAGTCTTCTCAGATAAGGACGATAAACCGTAGGCCCCGTCTCACAACTCTTCACAACTGATTCTGTGGGACATAAAAGAACCCACACACTGTTCGAAAAGAGTAGGGGACGTAGTTCCCGGTGTGATGTCTATCTCTCATGTGATGATTAAATGCTCGGAGATATTAGCTGCACAAGCTACTCTAAAATCCGAGGGTAAATAATGTGATGTATGTGATGTATGTATGTATACCAGTAGCTGCCACAAAATAATTATATAACAAGCCCTCAAGCGATGACTCTGCTTGCCAGCCACTGTGTACATGTATTTAAACTAATACTGGTAATTAAAATTTATTATGTGTAATCTTTTGAGGCCTACTAAAAACATAACATCTGGCAGTGTACCTGTGTCACTTGAAATACTGGGTAGCTGATCTTTCGGAGGAGTGCTACACTGTACTAGTCCTTGACCCAACACCCGAGTTGGTCTTTCTTTACGCATGTTATATATAAAACACTTGTACAAGTTTGACCCGGCCACTTCAGGAGGCAGGTTGGACATGCTAATGTTCAGCTGTAGAAGGAAACATTAAAAATTGGCCACAACAAGAATGACAACAGTGATGAGTGCCTGAAGCATAAAGCTTTCCTTTAAGTTTAGTTAAATGCAATTTAACTTAGTTAACTACTAGGAGCATTGTCAGTTTGGTCTGTTAGTGTGTTTTTTTCAAGGGGCTGGGTTACCAGTCAGTTCCTGGCTGTCTCTGGCACCTAACCTCCATTGCGACAAACGTAGTTAAATTTCAATTAAATTAAATATGCACGCAGTTAGATCTATTGCTTCCAAGTAAAAAAACTTTGTTATCGGCACATACAATACATTTATAATATTATGATTGCATCCAGTTATACCTTATAACCAGTCATAAATGAGCAAATTTATCATTTAACCCATTGGCACCCGTGCCGGCCAAAACCGGCCGTAAAAAACTCCCATGCTTCAAAACATTGCAACTTTCTCAATCGCACGAATATTGCCTTAACTGTAAGTTGTGAGCATGAAATGGAATGCCCTTTAAATTTGGATATCCAATAAATGCAAGAAACGTAGCGATTTTTACCAAATATGGCCTTTTGAGTTTGGACAAGAACGAAACTGGCCGTTTTTAACGTCAAAGAGAAACAACAAAAATGCCCCTTTTTGCCTTCATGTTTTTTAAGGAAATCATCGCCGAAAAACCAAACCTCAACCATCATAACGAAATTCAGTCCTTTTTCTAGCATAGAAATGACTTTTTTTTTTCATATTCTTCTCCCGAGCGTAGATACAGCCTTTTGTTCCAGTGCGTTCCGGCCTTTCCGCCATTTTCAACATCTAGACCACACTGCATGCTGGGAAATGACGAGAATTTTTGACAGCACCCGTTCCTTCTCCCAATTCTTTCACATGGCCACTCCGACCTACTGCCAAAAATTCCTGCTTGTGGTCATCTTCAGTACTCAGAAATTCCAAAATATGTGGCGGTAGGTCGAGAAATTCATCAATAGTCGAGTCCCAAAGGTACTAAGTGTTCGAACCGGCCAAAATTCGCAGTTCGTCGAGTAACAAGCCAAATTCAACAACAAAGTACATCACCTTGCTCGATTCTTTGAGAAAGTGGCCTCTTAGCTACTGTCCTGCTTAATGATGCTCATCAGGCAGCTACTAAAGATGAAAAATGGCTGTAAATTTAGCAGAAATCGCAAGCAAACCGAACTTGGGCCATTGTTGTCGCTTCACGGATAAAAAATAGCTACATCAAAATGACGTTTTCAGTAACCTTGAGCCTCCAGTGCCTTAGGACAGCACCACTTTTCCCTGGTAGTTCAAATAAAGAGTCACGAATTGCTATTCATCGTTTATAGGTGGAAAATCACTCCAAAAATGTAAAAACCTCCGGTAGTCAATGGGTTAATAATCAGTTAACACACAAAAAAATGATTAAGAACTGATTACATGACTGTAGGTATACAGGCCTATCTCTTGCAACAAAACCAGAAAGGGCTAAAACAGACTTGACTTACAACAATACTTGGGCCATAACGAACTTTGTTAGGATTAACTGATGCAAATTCCACACATTCAGATGCGTTTGTAACAAACCGCAGTGGATGAACATCAGCATGATTACAGCCTTGCCTTTGGGTGCATCTATGAAATAAATAACCAAGAAAGGAGAAAGAAAAACTAAACTTCATGCACTGAATTATGACTGTATTTCTCATCCATGAGGGACTGTCACAAATTATGAGGTAGAGAAAAGTTCAAGCTTTCAAGTAAAGTACTATGTATATTATGAAAGGTGTTCATCATCGTGGTTTCAAATGATTGCTGAGTTAATCTTTTGTCTCACGATTGAGTCAGAAATATGTGGATCGCGTCATTTCGACCGCTATACTGCTGGTCTTCATCAGGCGATGGTGTAGACTGGTTGCGTGTGAGAATAAGAAGCACCGCAGCTGGTCGTGATTGGTGCGTTTCGATCCTCATTTAGGCTGTTGTTGATTGGAGGATTTTGATCCTTGTCTTTCAGACTAGAAATTGTTCCCTCAGCGGTCCGCTTTGGTACTGATCAGCTGTTGTGTTGTTTGATCGTGGGCATCCACGCTTCAGGAATTTCAATTCCACTGTCCCTGTTAATGTTGTTAAGGTGAAGTCTTATGTGAATCAATCCAATCAACAACAGCCTAAGTGAGGATCGAAACGCACCAATCACGACCAGCCATGGTGCTTCTTATTCTCACACACAACCAGTCGACACCATCGCCTGATGAAGACCAGCAGTATAGCGGTCGAAACGTTGCGATCCACATCTTTGTGACTCACTCGTGAGACAAAAGATTAACTCAGCTATCAAAGTACTATGTAGTTCATTCCAAACCTGATAAAGACCAAGTGGTGCTGATCACTCCAACTATAACTGAGCAAACAGACATACAAGCTAGTATGTCGTTTTTCATTTCAAATGACCACAAACTACAAATGGTGTTTACACTTACTTCTTATACAAAGTGCACCAGCCACAGAAAGGGTCCCTCAGATTTGCACAGTCCAAACACGATTGAGACAAACTGCACTGTTCAACTGGTACTTTTGTTACCTATAATGACATAACAGCAATGAGGCATTCTTTTAATTACAATGTACCACAACACCTACAACAAAAGTGGACATTTGGTGCCCAGGAGCCTGAGGGCTGAAAACTCTGCCCCAGTCCCATGGTGGTAGAACACCACAATGGGCTAGCAATTATATTATTGGTTTCCTAAACAACTGAAATTACTGCAAAGTAAGGAAATTGGTGAACTTGAAGCATGCGCAATTCAACTGGAAGTCCGAAATCTTCGAATTTCCAATCAGAAGTTTCTAGAGTCACTTGTTTTCCAACTGCTGGTCAAGGGGAACAAAGACTCTGGGTAAGAGATTGAGACCTGCACTCTTTCACCAGCCCAGGTATCTGTTACAATGAAATAAACTAAACAAACCAAAGCTAGTCTATAGATAGCATTCCTAGAATATACGAAAGGGGAAGCGTGCATGAGCTATTTTGCAATGGGTTACCAGTGGACAGACAACATGTGAACAACTGGTGTAATCTCTGAACTAGTAGTAAGAAAATGATTACTGGTCATCATGATACAATATTTTCAAATTAAATAAATGGCTAAGCGCTTTGTGACCATGGTTTCTCTTCTCTCTTTCCAGTTAGCGAAAGAGCTATAAGCATGACCTGATAATTAACCACAATCATTGTCTAAGTTACGTTATTTTTCTTTCACTCTGTTTCGTAATCTGTATGTAATTTGTAGCCATTGTTGTAAAACCATACTTAAGTTGAAAGTTTTTTTTAACACTCTGTTTGTAACTGATGAAGGTCAAGAGACTGAAACATTTTATAAATTTTAAATTTTAATCTTTTCTGAACCAAAAGTTGTCCATTTTCAGTCTCTCTTTAAACTAGACATACCGTAAAAACTTGTGTATAAGCCGCACTTTTTTACCAAAATTTTGGGCTCAAAATCGTGGGTGCGGCTTATATACAAGACCATTGCTTTCAGAGGGAGTAAACTGACTTCTATATGGGGTCACAAATACTGAAATAGCACCACCAAAAACCTTCAGTGAACAAGAAATTCTCCAAGAATTTGAAAGCAGCCTTTTTGACCATCCGAGCCGGATTACTGCACAGGATGTAGTTGAAGTCGATCGTACAGTAATTCAATTTTTTGTTGAAGGCACGTTTCAGTTAGCGTGACAGACGATTCAGACAGACTCCAACATGAAAGCTTATCAAACTGACAGTGTCAAAACATGAAATGACTAATTCTCGGATTTGTTTCAAACAAAGTGAAGAATTAGGTATAAACCGGCGTCTTAGATCCCTGGACCAGTTTCTCAACGATAACTGATATCTCCACCATTGCAAAGCTAAGCTAGCTCCAACTACAAACAATGTCACGCAATCAAAAACAACTGCTTTGCTGATTTCATTCAGTATTGCACCATCATCGCAGTAACTCGTGCCCAGACTACTACTCGGTCAACAGGATTAAATTCAGACTAAACATTTCTATCAAAAAGGCTTTCGCGATTCCCGACTCCAGCTCCTAAATAAACATCTTTGTCAAAGAATATGAAATTCGAATACTGCATGGTTTGAGCTTTCTGCAGGTAGGAAAATAATTATCAAGCAATAACTACAAGGCGACTTACAATTTGTCACGCATTCCACAAAATTCAATGTGTTTACTGGCATAAACTTAACTGCGGGTAAGCAATTTTTAGTTTTCCAGTTTCTGTTAGAATAAAAAACGTTCTAATATTTGTTAACTACATTGTTTCTTGTTTCTTTTGGTTTAAAACTAGACTCATAAGGTGATATTATATTTTACACAAGGAAAGTTTTACAAAAGATTACATACTTTTCTACCGGAAGGGACCAGCTAGGGTGCACTAATGCGCTTTCGTTTGAAAACGCATACATTTTGATGCGATTCCTGACTCCAACCCCTAAATAGACAGTTTTGTACTAAAATACGGAATCCAAATACTGCATGGTTTGAGTTTTCCATAGGTAGGACAATAATTATCAAGTGGTAAATACAAGGTGACTTACAATTTTTCACACATTCTGCAAAGCTCAATGTGTTTACTGGCATAAACTTAACTTCACGTAAGCAAGTTTTAGTTTTCCATTTTCTGTTAGAATGATAAACGTTCTAATTAATTTGTAAACTACATTGCTTCTTGTTTCTTTCGGTGTAAAACTACACTCATAAGGTGATATTATACAAAAGGAACGTTTTTTTAAAAGATTGCATACTTTTCTACCGGAAGCGAAGTTAGACAGTCTCCAGTTTCTCAAACTTAGTACTAACCATACGTAAATGGTAGTTTTATTTTCTTTTTAAAAGAATAGTAGTTTCGGAATTTGAATAGCATATGTTTCTACCTTCCCAGAGAGACAATAATCATTACACAACGCCGGGTAAAACGCTAGTTACAAAAGTCTTACTTTTACTGTACAAAGGCAAGAAATTGTACCAGTCCAAGTTGCTGTGAATATTTAATGAGTTATTGTGGTTTACCGCAAGCAAAAATATTTCAAGTTTTTCTGCAAACGGCTTTCCAAATCCGAATAGTTCATATTTTTAGATTTGTAAAGAGATAAAAATCATTGTGAACTATTGAATATAACGAGAAATATGTGTTTTCACGCAACGGACAAATTTGACAAAATTAATTTATGCTCAAGTGAACACGGACAGCTCAAGTGTACTGTGTGTGGAATCAGGTATATTATATTATACACAAGGGAAGTTTTTCAAAAGATTGCACACTTTTCTACCGGAAGCAACGTTAGGCAGTTTCCAGTTTCTTAAACTTAGCAGTAACCATATGCAAATGGTAGTTTTATTTTCTTTTTAAAAGAAAACAGGGAAACGGAATGCAATGACCACAAAAGGGAAGCACATGTATTACAAATACAAAGTTTCGACCACTTGAATTATGTATATCACGAACAATCTCGTTACATGTAAAGTAAATTCACGGAAAGTTGTGGACTTTCTTTAAAATTTCATTGGCCTTATAAATGATTTTAAACCTTGTTATAGTTAATCATTCCGGAAAAGAAACACAACTTCCAAAAAATTTTGTTTAAAACAAGTTAACATAGGCAGGACACAGTTTCAAAACTATAATTATCTGTCCAATCAGTAGTGCCCGTTCCCACGAGTGAAACAGGCAAGAAACATAACTTGCACGCAATATCGGGAAAGCATTATTACGCAAAGTTTAGCTACAACGATGCGAGCAGCCAGAAAATAATTATAATCACTCAAAATATAACCTGTACAGCCTTCTTACCTTTATTCCATAGCCTCCTTGCTGAAGTTTAGCCGTCGTTTTTAATGCCATTTCGTTGAATTTTTTTTCCTGCGAGTACTTTACGTTATAAAATAACTGAAGGCAGGGGAGCTCTGAACAAACCCTCACCACGCGAAAGCCAATAAATTCCAAACAAATAGACCTATCTCCCTCCAATTGTCACCAGAGAGACCGAAGATTATATGCCTACCCGTCCGATGCGCGCCAGTTTCCAAATTCTGTTGCATGCATCCTAGAAGTGCTCCGTTTTGGGTCGATTTCGGCCATTGTCCAGTAATCCAACGGCCGTACTAGGCGATTAAAAAACTGAGAGATCAATCAGACTGCAAGGCATTTAGCCTACAAACCAAAGCCACAAAATTTTTCTAAGTGTCGAGAATATGGTGATTTCATACTATGCCCAAGCTCGCAATAATGGTCACCCACGAAGCCATCTTTCTTTCTATAACCGCTTGACAATTCTCAACGAAAATATAATTCTTTCAGGGAGTTAGAATGAGGCATTTCGTAGAAATTTTATTTATTTCTTCCTCTGGCCGAGAAGGGCACGGGGCAGGTGACAGACAAGACGATGAGAGACAACAAGAAATTCTCCAAGAATTTGAAAGTGGCCTTTTTGACCTTCCGAGCCGGATTAACGCACCGGATGTAGTCGAAGTCGATCGTACAGTAATTCAATTTTTGTTGAAGGCACCTTTCAGTTAGCATGACAGTTGATTCAGATGGGCATCAACAAAACACTGATCCCCCACTGATTCCCTACTGATCCCCTTACTGATCCCCCTATTAATCCCCTATAAAATTCACTGGAAAAAGTAAAACAACAAAATAAAAAATGATTTGAGGCTGGATCAAGTTCAAAGATAAATTCTGGCTTACCTCAGAGTTCAAAGATTGCGGAAACTTGGTCCGACGGAGCACCTACTTTCTGTCTCATTTCACAGTCATTAAAAGTACCCCAGTTCTCTTCTACGATAAACAAAATAAATTGAAGCATCATCAAGTATGTTATCCGTGTCTGCCCAAAGCCACGACAACAAAGACAGAAAGAAACGAAAAGAGTTCAATGGTAAACATACACGTAGCGACACTGCAACCGGATTTTGATTGGATTGACTTCTGGTTTGTTATGTCGCTTGCTTGACGCTTGTGTTTATCTTCCAACCATTTTCGTTTTTCTTTACGTCTTCATTGTTGCCATTGTCGTGGGTTTGGGCAGACACGGTAACATACTTGATGATGCTTCAATTTATTTTGTTTATCATAGAAGAGAACTGGGGTACTTGTAATGACGGAGAAACGAGTCAGAAAATAGGTGCTCCATCGGACCAGTTTCCGCCATCTTTGAACTCTGAGGTAAGCCACAATTTATCTTTGAACTTGATTCAGCCTCAAATCATTTTTGTGTCTACTGCACTTGTGCAGGTAGACACTTTGCTGGCACAAGCTGTTAGCGTTAACTTCGGCAGACAATCGTAGCCAATCAATCCTGAAGAGAAATTCAGCTCCTCTCGGCATTCTGCCATCCAATCACAAACTGTTTAAAAGTGAGCACGACGGATGAGGATCGACTGCAGATAACTCCGGCTTTAATCAGTTGGCACACTTTGCTTTTCAAAAACCGTTCCCGAGAATCGACAAGTTGGCACTTACATTTGACACAGTTTTAACCCTGCGCTAAGCCTTCTTCTTAGTGTTTCCACCGTTTTGTTCAATGCAAACGACTGCAAAGGACAAAATCTTATGATTATCTTTGAACTTGATTCAGCCTCAAATCATTTTTGTGTCTACTGCACTTGTGCAGGTAGACACTTTGCTGGCACAAGCTGTTAGCGTTAACTTCGGCAGACAATCGTAGCCAATCAAACCTGAAGAGAAATTCAGCTCCTCTCGGCATTCTGCCATCCAATCACAAACTGTTTAAAAGTGAGCATGACAGATGAGGATCAACTACGACTTAGTGTTTCCACTGTTTTGTTCAACGCAAACGACTGCAAAGGACAAAATCTTTTTATGACATGTAGCGCCTGTGCGTGTAGGAACTCACATTGTCAAAATTCTGTTTTCAGTTAAGCTTATTGAATTATTTCTGTTCTGAATTCTCATCTGAACCTTTTTTGTATTTTCACGAACCAAATGACGTCTTACAAAAATTTACCAGACATGTTTCATAATCGTTGTATTTGTTCTGATGAAAAGAAAAGTGTACTTTTAAGTTTCACTGTAAGTTTTGCATTTCTGTTGTATGCCTCACTGTTTTGATACAAATTTGCATAGTGTTGAAATTGACCTAACAAGACTACGGACATGATGTTGGGCTCAAATTACGCATTATTTGTACCGAATACACTCATCAGCGACTTTGAGAGATCAATCTCCTCAAGTAAATCATAAGATGGGTATAAGTTTTGTTTGCCTGTAAGTTGAATGGTGTTACAGTAAATCATGTTTGATTCACATTAATTTTTCAAAATACCTTTGGCCTGTTTGTTGACAAAATCGTCTTTTGGCGTGCGGGAACTCACATGTCAATTATTCTGGCCGGCACTAGAGAATTCTTAACTGAAAGTTTTTCGTATTTTTATGAACTGATTGATGTCTTGCAAAATTTGCCAGACGTGCTTCGTAATTTTTATATTGAATCTGATGAAAAGAAAACTGTAATTTTAAGTTTCACTTTATTGCATTTCATACGCAGTCAGTATAAAACACGGACTGCGGACTGCAAACCCGGACTGTGGACTGGGTATAAAACAAGGACTGAGTACAAAACACTGTTCAAAAGGCGGGTCTGGACAAAACATGGCCTAGGCCATAGGGTAGGCCATGGCTCTCTTCTGTTCTCTCGGTGGCGTTTTGTTCAAATTTTCTAAGCAGACTCTTAATAGAACTGAATTTGGAATATTTTATACCTTTAATTCTTTTGAAATTAAATGTTTTCCAAAAGTCCAAGACAATCACATCTCCTGAAGTATGTAAATTTTGGGAAAACTTCAAAAAACTTCAACCAATCACTGTTCGTCGTTCCCACAGTAATATGCACGTGCATTTGATTCTGTTCCAAATTATTTTTTCCTGTTGCAATTTCCAAAATGTTCTTTGAAGGAAAAGATTGAGAGGAGAAAAATTAAAAACCCTGGAGGTGAACTTACTTTCTACTTTTGTTTCAAAAGTATATTAGAATAAACACCTGATGTGCTCTGACCACCAGGCGTAATGCAGCTTAACGCAAGTTGACAAAAATGAATTGTAATTTATAAAGTTAAAAACCCTGGAGGTGAACTTACTTTCTATTTTTGTTTCAAAAGTATATTAGAATAAACACCTGGTGTGCTCTGACCACCAGGCGTAATGCAGCTTAACGCAAGTTGACAAAAATGAATTGTAATTTATAAAGTTAAAAACCCTGGAGGTGAACTTACTTTCTATTTTTGTTTCAAAAGTATATTAGAATAAACACCTGATGTGCTCTGACCACCAGGCGTAATGCAGCGTAACACAAGTTGACAAAAATGAATTGTAATTTATAAAGTTTACATTGTTGACGGTTCAGTATTAAAACAATTACGTTTCATATCGTAAAGGCTATGGGCAGGTGTATTACAGGGGTTGTACATGCTTGGATGCTAGATTATTTCATGCTGGTTTGGATTCTTTAGTCATCGCAGGTTCACACAAGTGACAGAAACTGGGACCAAAATCACTGGCTGATCTGCACAGAATAGGACCTTTAGGGTGTAGAAATTTGCGGGAGCACCTTTATATAATAATTGCCAAGGTTACCATAGCTGCCCGAAAGTTGTGTTTACACAGTATTCTAGTTTTCCTGATTCTAATCTACCTCAAGTCTGTTTAACACTGAAAAATTTGAGTGAAACACCGCCAAGAGAACAGAAGAGAGTCGTAGGTATAACAGATTGATGGAGAACGCTGTTTACACAGGCTGAACCGAGTTTAAAACAAAATGACTACTGGTGGGCCATAGGGTGGGCCATGGTCTACACCATGGCCTAGGCCACATTTTCTTCAAACCCGCCTTTTGCACAGTGTTTTGTACTCAGTCCGCGTTTTGTACCCAGTCTGCAGCCTTCAGTCCGCATCATGTTTATACTCAGTCCGCATTTTATACCCAGTCCGCAGTCCAGGTCCACAGTCCTGACCAATTTCGTACGCCTCACTTTTTTAATACAAATTTGCATAGTTTCAAATTTACCAGGGTCAAATAATTCAACATACACATTTATACCCAATAATCCAATACGTTCTTCAGTGACTTTGAGGATAAATCTCCTCAAGTAAACCATAATATGGGTATAAATCTCGCTTGCCTTAAGTTGAATGGCGCTCAAATCATGTTTGATTCCTATTATTCCTTTGACCATTTTGTTGACGTGCAAACATGCCAAATAAAATGGTAAATGTCTCACTCTGTGGCGACTCGAGTGTTTCTAACATCCTAAGGCAGTGGACACACGTACCCACTTGGGTACCTATAATTTTTTATTTTGCTGTTTTACTTTTTCCAGTGAATTTTATAAGGGATCAGTAGGGGATCAGTGTTTTGTCAAAGCCCGATTCAGACTGACTCAAACACGAAAGCTTGTTATGCCAAATGACTAATCCTCGGATTCGTGCCCAGACTACTACTCAGTCAACACTGTCTTGTTTATCATCAAGAAATTCATTTCCTGTAATAAGATGTACGTTGGAGGAATTCAATTCAGACTAAACATTTCTTGTAAAAATGCTTTCGCGATTCATGACTCCAACCCCAAAATAAACATTTTTGTTCAAGAATACCGAATTTGAATACTGCATGGTTTGAGCTTTCCATGGGTAGGATAATTATTATGAAGCGATAAATATAAGGCGACTAACAATTTATCATGCATTCCGCAAAATTCAATGTGTTTACTGGCATAAACTTTATACAGTAATTATACAGAAGTCAAGGCTTTCAAAAGATTGCATACTTTTCTACCGGAAGCGACGTTAGGCAGTTTCCGGTTCTTAAACTTAGTAACCGTACGCAAATGGTAGTTTTATTTTCTTTTTAAAAGAAGAATAGGGAAACAGAATGCAATGAATACATGGAAGCTCATGTATCACAAATACGAAGTTTCAACCACTTGAGTTGTCAAGGCTGATTACATTATGTTTATATCACGAACAATATCTTGTTACATGTAAAGTAAATTCACCGAAAGTTATGGACTTTCTTTAAAATTTCATAGGTGTTACAAATGATTTTAAACGTTGTTACAATTTATCATTCTGGAAAAGAAACACAAATGCCAAAAGATTTTGTTTAAAACAAGTGCACTGTGAAATGAAAGTAAACATAGGTACAGTACTGTGCAAAAGTAATGAGAGCGAATTTCGTCGAAATTCGTGCTTTGCTCTCATCAGAAATTTGCCGATTTTTCGCTCGAACTTTTGCACATTAGACGTGCGAAATTTCGTAGGATTGTGCGAAATTTCAAACAGGACATCAAAAAATCGAAGGAATCACTTGAAATTAATATTTCAAGTGAAATGTTAGCGAAAATTCGTGCTAAAGGGAAAGAAATATCAGCAAAATTTCGCAAAAATGAGCCATGCGAAATTTCGATCAAACGAAATGTCAGCGAAAGTTCATGCTCAGTGGAACGAGACTAACGTGAACACGTGCTCAGTGAAATTTCGCAAAACCGATAAACTTACTTGTGATTTAGGGACTTGTTCAAATGTTGTTCTTTTGCTTAGCTAACAACAACAAGTTAATGTCTAAATCCTTTAAATACAAGTACGTTCAATCTCCATCGTGTCCATTTGTGTGAAAACAACCTCAAGGGAAAGTAAAAAAATCACACCTCAAACTCGGCGTCTCTCTTCCTCTCTTCTCACAATAGATCTTACCGATATGGCCGGCGTCGACAAAACCCGGATCAGATCAGATCGGATCACGGATCGGATCGGATCACAGATCGGATCGGATCACGGATGGGAAAAGAGTAATAAACACATTGGAGAAATGCTGACATATTGTGACATATTGCGTGACATATTGAAGCGAGTGATTTCCCGCCATGGAAAGTGATTTCCCAACATGTAGTCTCCTTCGCGGCTGTCGCCATGGACGAAAGCAAGCGGAAGGGACGCATCATTTTATCATTCAGAAATAATTTCTTTTTTTAATATCATCTCAAGTGTTTATTTACCTTTTCTATATTATTTTAGCATGGGCAAGAGAAGAGACGAAAAACGAGGTGGAGAGTAACGTTTTTTAGATGTGACGATTAAAGTGTTGTGTACACTAGCGATTTATTTAGTTAAATCCATGTTGGCTTCTTCCATGAACTCACTCAGCTCCTCTTAACCTAAATCGCAATTGTTACACGCCAAACGACTTAAATTCCACGAGTATATGGAACTCAGTGATGAACAGTTAGAGATCGCACAATAATTTTGGCCGTCTAGTTGTGAAATCATCACGTATTTTTCGTATTGTAATATTATAATAATCTTTACAAACCCCTTGGCTCTTTTAATAATTATATACTATAACCACTGTGACCAAAAATTACCCTGCGAGCAGAGGCCCTTCGATCTTCCTAGATAAGTCGGGAAGAGGAAGGAACCTCTGCCAGCCGCCTCGACTTTCCCTGTTGAGCATGCATCAAATTCAAATGTAACCGACGCTTTCATTAGCAATTAACTATTAATATTTTCTCGCGAGGTTCTTGCACGGCAAAATAGTCTCAAGGATTCGTTGCAAAAAAGCGAAGTATTTCCAGTTTTAATCCAGGCGATTCTTTTAGGGAATCGTCTCGTATTTTAGGTTCTTCTAAGATGCCAGGGAAAAAGGTGACGAAAAAACATGAACTGCAGGAAAAGATTCAGGGTTTTTGTTGTGCGGTATGTCGGCACGGAACGATGTACATTTGAAGTGAAACATCACACTGGCCTTCGAGATAAGTTACAGGGCATCTTAGAGGAAAATGTTGACTTAACTGTTCAGTCATGTGGTGTCTGTAGACCATGTGGCCGGCAAACGGAATCGTTGGATAAAAGGAATAGTGTGATCATTCAACAAATTACTGAAGCGAGCTCTGTTCAAAATACACTTCAGTGACTCCTTGTCCTGTCGCAAGACGATCAGTGTAAAGCGACTCACAAAACCAAGCCCATCGCCCAAAGCTTACAAGAAAATCCGCTCGGGTCGTTCATCGCTATTGTCGTCTGCCTGTAAAGATGACTTTACGGATTTCTACAGAGAAACGAATATCATTTTGTCAGTAGACGAGTGTAAACAATGAACCGCGGGCACGTATTTAGTCAGTAATTTCTAGCAAAGCGCATGCGTTTTGGGCCAAAACCGGTCTGACTGGTTTCTAACCGGACCGACTCATCCACTTCGGTGGATGAACGGCACATCAAAGAAAGTCGAGGCGGCTGGCAGAGGTTCCTTCCTCTTCCCAACTTATCTAGGAAGATTGAAGGGCCTCTGCTCGCAGGGTACCAAAAATATGCTCGTTGATAAATTATTTTATCTGGAAAGCGACAAGTATTTTTTTCAGCGGCGTGAATTCGCATGATCGCTGACCAGAACGGCGTCAGACAGGTCGAGTATGTGCGTTGCCATTACAGTCTGGAGGCTTTTGTCTGGGATGTTTCAATGACGGTCGACGAGATTTTAGACTTTAAGACATTTTTTTCGAAAACTTAAGACCATAAATCAAATTCTATTCTACACACTGAGAAAACTCATTTTAAGAAAATGCCTAGCCCTCCGGGGTTCCTAAAAGCTCCGCTGGCGAATTCGGACCACTGAAAAAAATAATTGTCGCTTTCAATATAAATAATTTATCAACGAGCATATTTTTGGTCACAGTGGTTATAGTATATAATTATTAAAAGAGCCAAGGGGTTTGTAAAGATTATTATAATATTACAATACGAAAAATACGTGATGATTTCACAACTAGACGGCCAAAATTATTGTGCGATCTCTAACTGTTCATCACTGAGTTCCATATACTCGTGGAATTTAAGTCGTTTGGCGTGTAACAATTGCGATTTAGGTTAAGAGGAGCTGAGTGAGTTCATGGAAGAAGCCAACATGGATTTAACTAAATAAATCGCTAGTGTACACAACACTTTAATCGTCACATCTAAAAAACGTTACTCTCCACCTTGTTTTTCGTCTCTTCTCTTGCCCATGCTAAAATAATATAGAAAAGGTAAATAAACACTTGAGATGATATTAAAAAAAGAAATTATAACTGAATGATAAAATGATGCGTCCCTTCCGCTTGCTTTCGTCCATGGCGACAGCCGTGAAGGAGACTACATGTCAGGAAATCACTTTCCATGGCGGGAAATCACTCGCTCCAATATGTCATGCAATATGTCACAATATGTCAGCATTTCTCCAATGTGTTTATTACTCTTTTCCCATCCGTGATCCGATCCGATCCGTGATCTGATCCGATCCGATCCGATCTGATCCGGGTTTTGTCGACGCCGCCGATATGGCGGCCAGGCCAGGAGTTCGTTTTAGTTTCATTCAAATGGCTGTAACCTACCATTATATATTCTCATCGTCACGTTTTATCATTGCAAAGATATTTTAACACTACGGCGAGTTCACAACTCAAATGTTTTAGTGTCAAATAGAGCATTTTAGCGCGGGTTTGTTTTTTAATTCAATGCGGGCAAAACTACAAAACGAAGACCTAAACAACTTTAATGTTTTAGCGCGAAATAAAGCGTTTTAGCGCTGGTCTTCGTTTCGTAGTTTGAGGCGGGCAAAACCAAAACAAAGGCCTTATCGATTTCAGCGTTTTGCCATCAAATAAAGCCTTTTAGCGAGGGTCTTTGTTTTGAAGATTGAGGCGTGCAAAACAACAAGACGGGGACCTAATCGATTTCATTGCTTTAGCATCAAATGAAGCATTTTTGTGCGGGTCTTCGTTTTGTATTTCGAGGCGGGCAAAACTACAAAATGAAGACCTAATCAATTTCAGCGTTTTACCGTGAAATAAAGCGTTTTAGTGAAGGTCTTTGTTTTGAAGTTCGAGGTGAGCAAAATAACAAACCGAGGACCTAATCGATTTCATTGTTTTAGCATCAAATGAAGCATTTTTGCGAGGGTTTTCATTTTGTATTTCGACGCGGGCAAAACTACAAAATGAAGACCTAATCGATTTCAGCGTTTTGCTGTCAAAGTGGGTCTTTGTTTTGAAGTTTGAGGCAGGAAAAACTACAAGACGAGCGTTTTTGCGCGGATCTTTGTTTTGAAATTCGAGGCAGGCAAAACCACCAAACAAAGATCTAATCGATTTCAGTGTTACAGCGTGACAGTGTCTCAAGATCAAAACACGTCAACACTCAATATAAGACTGGGTCATTTAACAGCACGACCATATCAAAACAAGAACCAGCTGTACCGAAACTCGAGTAGGTGCGTACGGTTAGCCAAATGCCGATAGAAATATGGTGCCATAAAACTGTAAATTCCAAACACTAAGCGATGAAATGATTACATGTAATTCCCGGTAGTGACATTTCAAGCGAAATTTCGTGCCACCAAATAAATTGCTGCCGAAATTTAGCTTCTTCAAACGAAATTTCGCTCTCCCAAACGAAATTTTGCTTCCCCAAACAAAATTTCGCTCCGCCTACAACGAAATGCCATGCAAAATTTCGCATGCCTGCACGAAATTTCGATAATTTCAGAACAATAGGTTCATCGAAATATCGCCGAAAATTCACTTTCTTTGAAATATCGCGCAGTTACTTTTCCACAGTACTGTAGGACAGTTTCAAAACTATAAATATCTGTCCAATCAGAAGTGCCAGTTCCCAAAGGTGAAACTGGCAAGAAACATAACTTGCACTTGTTGAGTTATTTGTGATTTACCGCAAGCAAAAATATTTCAAGTTTTTCTTCTTAGTTACTGCAAACTGCTTTCCAAATTCGAATAGCTCATATTTTTAGCTTTCTAAAGAGATAAAAATCATTGTGAACTATTGAATATAATGAGAGATACGAGTTCTCACGCAACAGACAAATTTGACAAAATTAAAGTGCACCTAACCCCAAATTTTTCTCGCCTACATAAATCTACTTATCATTCGGAGTATTTCGGCGAAAGAATTATTGGATTTAGTTGAATCCTCTTAGTCGTTGTAGTCTCTTTAGTACGCCAAGTATGAAAAGATAGGATAAGTTAAAGATGAATTACGGAAAGCTGAAGCTAAGGGAGAAAAGACCGAAATAAACAACTATTACGGAAAGGTGAAACCAAGGGAGACAAGACCGAAATAAACAACCAAGTGCGTTAACCGAAAGGAAAACCAAGAGAAACATTCAAGTACGTTAGTCAGACTTACTAAGCGAAAAAAAGGAAAAAGGTCATCCCTAAAACGGGCTGCATATGGAATCCTCGATTTTTTATAGACAGCCAAAGTCTCATTCAATTTGTTGCACGGCCGAGTAAATGGGAGTCTGGGTCCAACGAGGTTGGTGACGTCATTCCGGGAACGATTGAAAGATAGCGGTTGTTTACCATTTAAAAAAAAAATTCCGGAAATTTCGGTTGGGAATTTTCGTTCGGAAGGAATGGTATGTTTTGTTTACCATTTGCCTAAAATTTCCGTATTGTCACACCGCGCTCGCTGATTGGATAGATTACGCTCGGCCAAAACCCAAGAGGACTGAAACTAGTACGAAACACAGAAACTTCTAAATGGTAAACGAATTTCCATCGGGAACGTCCCAACCGGGAAAACAGGACTACCTTTTCAGAACTCCCGTTTGTCCCAGGAATTTTCCAGTGGGACGAACCAAAAAAAACGTTTACCATTTACATTCCAACCGGAATTTCCAGGATTTTGTGGTAAATGGTAAACAACCAGCATCTCAGTCCATCCCTGTTTTTGCAAGCGTTTGTTGGGGTCATCAAAGCACATATTGGAGGGTAAAAGCCCAGCAGTAGTCAAAATTGTGTTGGAATCATGTCCTCCTCGTCCTCGGAGTCAGAGTCAGGCTATGTGTAGGGTGAATACCAAATTAACTTCATTTCTGAAGTGGAACTAGTACAGAATCAGCGAGGAGCTCGAAGGAACCTCATGGTTATGAAGACCAGGAATGGACAGCAAGATTCGCGGAAGAAAGGAAGATGAAAAGGATTAACTTCGTTGATAAGTGTTATCTGCCGTACCTCGTGGTTCTGTGTACGCTGCTGGTGAGCAAAAGCTTTATTTAACATTTCAATCGTGAACGACCAAGTACCCGTGCATCAGCAATGGGAATCTTGCAGCGGTTTGAAAACAATAATAATATTGTTATTTTATATAAACGGCGCACATCCGACTTTAGATCGGTATTTTTAAACGAATATCAGCAATTAATTGTGGAAGTGCCTATTTATGGGAGAATCTTTATTTATGGTATCTATTCAAAGAAGGCAAAGGTAGATTTGACAAGAGAATGGAAAGTGAGCTCAGCCGACGCGAATTATGTGACTTGAGGATTAGCTGAACTTCTAGTTATCCTCAGGCAGTACTGTGAACGAAGTCAAGGCAAGGTAAACTAAAATAAATATAGCTTACTGCAATTAAAATTTGAGGCTACGTATCCATCTAAACTGTTGGTTAGAAATAAGCAAACGCAACTTCGCGATGCGAGAATAATTTGCATATACCTGATGTAAACAAAATGACACAAATTTAGACACAATTGGATATATTTTACTACATGTAGCTCCATTTGAACATGAAGTTCGAGTTGCACCATCGTCTAAATCAACTGAATTCGGTGAAGTTAATCAATTTGATTTGTAAACACTTCAAGTTTTCTTAGCAGTCTACAATGTAATTGATCAGTGACATGGGCTTCTGTTAGTGAATTAGCATGGCCTCTGAAATATATTTTGATTGTTGACCTTGGAAACCGGTTTTAATAGAGCGCTTGTGTCGAAGACTGTAGGACCCATGAAAGCCAAAAAATTTAAAGTAAGTTAGATTGATGAGGTTTTCCTAAAGGTACAAATCGAGGAACAATTATTTTACGTGCCATTACATTCTGGACTACTTTGTGTCGCTGCCGTTAAATCCTTTGTGTATCCGATATGCAGCACACCGAATATCACAATACATTGAAAACATGGTACATGTACATGTTTGGGTTGCATTACTATATATGCATACAATAAACGAGTTTTAAAGAGATCTTTTCACTGAACGGACTCTGACATTGAAATTTTCTGTTTTCACCACATAAAAGGGCATAAAATGCTTGTGAGATCAGCCGATGGGAATATGTTTATTTCAGGAACAGCCAGTCTGTTTTTGGCTCATTCCTTTGCAAAACATCAAATCTTCTCTTAGGAGAGAAATGTTACATGTGGCAATACTATGAATATAAACTAGTAGTAATCGTAGATTAGAAAGTGCGTTCAAGTATTGGTAGGTTTGGTATGTTAACCCTAAAACCACCATATGGAGGGCCATGTGGTCCATGATGATCTTTGAAGTCAAGTCAAGTTTAAGTTCAAGTTTATTAAAATGAACAACATAATACAAAACAACGCTAACCCGCAAAAAGCTAAGGCTATTCTAGGTGGGTAGCGGGTAGGACTATTTAAAGAGGAAGTATAATAATTGTGAGTATGGGATAAGTGAAGAGATAAAATACATATACAAGCACGTTGAATAAATAAATAAATAAATATATATATAGAATAAATAAACAAATAAACACTAAAAGCATATTGACAGCATCTTGGAAAGCCTCAAAAATATCAACTTTGACTAACACGATATTAAATATTATTGTTATTAATGTTTCTGAAAATAGATGTAGCAGCAACGAACAAATTATTGTAGAAATCGGCAATTGTTTGAGCTTTATCCAGACAGTAATCCCCAGACATTCCTTCAGCTCCTCAGGACTTGTTCCGACCCAACATGGTATGTTCCTTCGCATGGCATATTTGTTTGTTTCAGTGACGAAATCGAAATGACCGATCCGTGGTGTAAAAAGGTGTACAAAATATTTCTCAGACATTTGTTTATCCTGATATAACAAATTCGAGGTCGAGGTTGTTTCTTGAGAGGTAAGGTGGCAGATCATCCACTTCAATCGCCAATCGTCGCCACAAAGAACCTTCCCTGCTAGCAGAAGTCTCTGGCAGAACCCCAATTTCATCGTTTTCAACAACTCGATCAAACAGGTCTTGATTTCGAAACATTTCGTCGATTCAATTCCGCTTTTACTTGCTGAATTTTCCACTCATTGTAGTTGTATCGCCGCCATTTTTACTTTTGCCATTTCGAGGCTGTAGCAGCTCATTTAAGACATTTAGACACCACTTTTGTCTTCCTCGCCGACGGCCGCCATTTTGAAAGCTTTTCAGTTGGCTTGGCGATGATATCATTCTTGTTTGCCCCGGCAGATTGCAGGGGCAGCTCTTGTCAAGACCCAACCATTCAACCATTGTCCAAAAATCTTGATTCAGTCTGGATTAGAACTGCGTTCTGCGAACGCAATTATTATTATTATGAACCTTCCAACACGTCCGACAAACAGCGAAGCACGAGGCAGAATGATAAAGCTTGAACCTTCCGACACGTCCGACAAACAGCGAAGCACGAGGCAGAATGCTATGCGCAACGAAATTGTGACGTCATTCAAAATGGCGCCAAAAAGGTGAACCATGGAACGAAAAAACACGGGTCAGCTTTCGCTTGTGTGCACAGGCAACCTACGCGATAACAGGCAACCCAGAAGATTAGGAAGCGTTCTTCCTTCGTCGAACGCAATTATCGGTTAAATTCATGTCTTATTTGCCCTCAGAGTTAGAATTATTGAGCTTCCTTCAAACAACTTTGTAAGCGCAACGGAACTTCCATTCCCGGGATGACATCATACAAGCGCTGAACCCAATCTCCCCATAAATCGATCGTGAAACAAAATGGCGGTGTTTTTGGTCGTAATTTCGAAACTTTACCGGGGCACAGAAAAGCGAAGATTCAAACGAATCAAAAAAATTTTTCACAGGTGCACTTCTAATTCAGAGACGAATCATTGAAAATGAAAAAAATTTTGGGGTTAGGGGCACTTTAATTTATCCTCAAGTAAACACAGGCAGCTCAAGTGTACTGTCTGTGGAATCGGATTTAGTAAACATTTCTAATACATATGCATATTTCGGAGAAATAAAAGCAAATCTTCAATATGAAATCTGTTCATTTGTCTACCTGTAATAAATTGAGTCGACTTCAAGCCCCAGTGCTGGTGATAAAAATGTATTTATTTCTTCCTCTGGCCGAGCGGGGCACTGGGCAGGTGACGGACGAAACAACAAAAAAAAAGGGTAATTTAAGAGGCGGCTCGTCGCCATAGCGACGGCTGCTTTAAAAAACTGGTTATTCTAGAAGCGGCTCGTCGCCATAGCAACAGCTGCTTAAAAAAAAGGTAATTCTAGAAGCAGCTCGTCACCATAGTGATGGCCGCTTAATAAAGATTAAACACATTGCTTTTGGTATAAATGGTGGCTTCTAGGGGAGCCGTTTGTATCTTCATGTTCAAAACCTGAATCTTGCTCGCCAGTTGTTCTAAACTCTAACTGGCATGGAATCTCCATACTTCCACAAAAGATTTTTACAATGTTGTCTTCCACCGATCACATATTTTCAATACCACGCTATTCGGGAGAACTCGTGAGGCAAATGGCCAACCGTTTTGTTGCCTTTCATTACTTGCATGGTGTATTTATCCTTGGGTTCTTAAACTCTCGTTTAGCGACAGGTTTTTCTCTGACCGATGGCGTCTGTACATCTTTATAAACACTAATGTGAAAGCGAACCTTCCGTGTTGTTTTCTGATCGTTGTCAGCTACTCTGGCGTCCAGACTTCCCTCTGTAAATGTCTGTGTGGTTACTAAGCAAACGTTTTGAATCGTTCTCCTGCTCTTTATTTTTGATCAAATTTTATTGTTTTCATTTCAACTGTGAGCTTTACTAATGAAGACAACCGATATCAGTCCCAAGAATTAAGGAAATTGATTAAAGATAAGCTTGTAAATCGGTATTTTAAGAGTTGTTTAATGTCTTAAGGTCGCTGCAAATACACAGCATTAGATTTCCGCAAGTTTATAGATATCGCAAACAACTGCCACGAAACTTTTTTGCCAGAGTGATTTTTTCAAGTTCTTATTTTTTTTTCTCAAAATCGTGCTTGAAATTTGGGGGTGTGGCTTATCTACAAGTGCGGCTTATACACGAGTTTTTACAGTAATTATATTACATACATATTTTTCCATTTCTTTGAGTGCAACCCTAAACGAGACTTTCACGGCTAAATACAATGGCGTTTTGCTCACAATGCCCTAACTGGGATCAAAATGCGAATGCACCCCTAAGAGAGACAACGAGCATCACCATCCTTTCCTATGCATGTCCTCCCTTTCCCCCTTAAAAGTGTGTGACAACATTTACTTTTGTGGTAGTTCAGCATGACCTATCGACATTCAGTGAAGACCACATAGTAAAGAAAATTCTGGTGATCACTTTGAATTTGACTCTGCTTGCAGGCGATGAAATACACTAAAAGCTTTTAAGTTGTTAAAACAACTATCCGACGCAAGAGTATAAATAATATAATTGCATGTAGTGTAGAAAATACCTTCTCAATATCATTTTTGTGTTGTCATAACAAGCAGCTTGATGTATAAGCCTGTCACTGACTTGGAATGTGAAAATGAAGTAAGAAAATGACTTTTCCCCTATTGATTTTTTGCCAAGGAGCCCCTTCAACACAGTTTGTGACGCTATAGTTTACGGGTTTCAGCAGATCTGTACAATTTTGATGACAAGGTTCACAGAAGGATAGTAACAGAAACACTCTGGATCAAAATACACAAATAAGATGCAAGGAAAATTAAAGTCGAGGAAAGTAACCAATAGAGAGTGATGAAAATGGGCCAATGATTACAGTCAAAATACTCAGTGCATGCCGCCTACTATTCATCAACAGTTTTGATTAATTGCGAACAGACTGTATTATTCGTTCCAAACTTTCAAATTTAATTTAAATATTGCAATCATTCAACCGTAGCCTGAGTGCGACCTCATTTGAAATATTGATTGTTGATCGGTTTATTTCCCTTGTAGCTTGAACGCTTCGTGCGGTGTTCACGTCCTGTGAAATAAAAACCTACTGCACTCTGCTGAAAGAAGGCCTTTTGGTGGCTATTCCCAGCTTGCCAGATCTGAATATTATTTTTCTTGGTCCCGAGCGCATTCGTTGAAATTTATGCCGCTTGATCAAATAACGCAATTGACATTTGACCCTTTACGCTGGAGACGTTTCGTGGATGATTTTACCCAACAACCTGGAAATGTCCATTCCAAATACACTGTATTCGCCACTCTTTTCTACACGAAAACCATGTGAAACGATTGAGAAAATGATGAACAAGTGAAGAAGACTCAAAATGGCATCAAACTTTGCATGTGCACACTGCACGAAGCGTTCAAGCCACATGAGAAATAAACCAATCAACAATCGATAGTTCAAATAAGGTTACACTTGGGCTTCAGTTGAGTGATTACAATATTCAAATTAAATTTGAAAGTTTGAAACGAAAAGTCTGTTGACAGTTTATCAAAACTATTCTCAAATAATAGGCGGCACACGCTGAGTATTTTGACTGTAAGAGAGAATTTATATTCAACAAGAGGCTACAATTAGCCTAAGCTTGGGCCTGCACAAATACAGCGTGTATCACTAATTAGGCAGGAAACAAGACAAAAAGAGAAGTCTGTCTTCCTTACATCAGATGCATTGCGCTTATCATGATGTGCAAGTCTATTTGTTTGTACCCTGTCAACATATACCCCTTTAAAATCACAGAATTGCTTTACAGGTCAACCATTGCATTAATAACAATGATTATAATACTTGCAAAAAAAACAAAAAACAAAAATAAACAAACAAAGCAATAAAAAGAGTAATGAAAAGGATGTTGCTATCACTGCAATTGAAGGGCTCGGAGCATAACCATCCTATGTCGAATTTTGAGTCGTTTTTCGATTTTGCTTGGATTTGTCTGAATTTCTGCATGTGAACTGCAATTCGATGGAAACACATTGTATGGTATTTTTTTGACTGATTCATCCAGAATCCAGAAATGCATTTTTTCTTACGTACACCAAGAAACCAACCTTCCATGGGAGTGGTTTGCAAGTTGCATTACATCTTCTTAGTAAGAAAAAATGTGAAAATTATGTGAACATTTGTGAGGAGTACAACTAAAACTGGACGTGAAATGATTGACGGGTAGAAAGGATTGTTTGATAGTGTGACGTAGACTATAAATTTGGCGGTTAAAACATCGATTAAGCTCATCGCATACGAAACTTACGTGTTCCATTTCTGAAAGGTTGCGGTGCTAAAAGCTGGGAAAGCGAGAGTGGTTTTTGGACTTAAGGGCGAAAAGTGTATGTTTGAAGAGTTGTTGTTCTTCGTACTTGGAGCAGACAATGATCCCAGAATTCATTGCGGTCAAACAGGGCGCTGTCTGAAGTCAAAACCTCTCACGGGGGGGCGGTGGGTTGGGGCAGATTATTACTTGTTTTCAGTAAAAACTCTACCTTATAAAATAACTTTGAAAACTGTCTAGCTGCTGCACCGAGGTTTCCATTGTTCATTAATTTTGAAGAGCGCATTTTTTGAAACCAATCATGACATGAAATCGCAGCTTGCTTTTACTGTTAGCCGTGGAATAGTTAGTCGAACTTCGGAAACGCTACCGAAAATTCATTCGGCTCGAAGTGAAGTCTGCCCGTTTTCGATGAGTATCTTGAACACAATCCATGGAAAAGAGTTGCATTGGCGCACACGGCAAACATTCAAAGCAATATTAAGCGGTACTCCTCACGATTCGTCTGTGTGAATCAGATGTACGTAAACAACGGATTATAACGTGAACGATCGCCGCAGTTAGGAACACAACTTAAGCAGTAGTGAAACCAAATAAAAAAACAAACAAACAAAAACAAAACAAAACGGAAAAAAAAAACCGCTTGTATGGGATTCGAACCAACAACCTCTGCGAAACCGGTGAATTGCCGTAACATCCGCGCTTGTTGGTTCGTGACATATCCGTGACTGATGAACAAGTGAGAATGAATAGTAGGTAAACACGCTGCCGAATTTTAACACAGAAATCACTTTTGCGTTGATCGCCTCGGTTTTTTGCTTCTATGGAGGCTAATAAACTACAGCAAAAAGTATTCTCACGCGAGATAAACATTTGTGCGCGACTACAGTCATTGTGATGAGACAATCCATCACGCGTGATAAAGGGATTGAATTTCATGCAAATTTTTTTACGTTTTGGAGCCAAGTTAATTTCACAAAAGAGTTAAGTATTTCTGTCAAATTCTTTCAATGTCGTCATTTACGTTAATTTTAATAAGATTTTCATTCCATTGTTTTCCACTTGACGATGAAAATGAATCCATCAAAAACGTTTCAACTGACGAAACCACGCGCAAGTTTTAATTTACTACGCAACACAACGTTCTGAGTAAACGAAACATGACGGAAAACAGCGTACTCTTAGGACTCTTAATTTTTGCTCTAGGACATCTGATTAACTCAAATTTTTGCTGTAGGTCACCAATAGGAGTTGTCTTAGCAAAAAGTTTCTTCAAGTCAAAACAGCCGTCTTTAATATTTTGTGATTTTTCAGCCGTCGGCAAGCTTTTTGCGCACTGATTTAGAATCAACCGAGATTTTTGTACGCTGGATTTAAGACAAACAACCGACTTTAGCGCTGTGTTATATCGGCCAAAGCCTTTCCGAAAGAACTTAGAGTCAACCAAGGCAACTAGGCGCTGTTTTCGACTCGGACGAACCCTTAAGTCAAGCTGATTCGGACTAAAACAACCGCGCTTTAACGCTAGCGTTGACGTTAACATCAACACTAACCCTAACCATGTCCCTAACCCTATCCCTAGCCCTAGCCGACGCTCTAGCCCTAATGTTAAGTCCAACCTAAACCCAACAATAACCCTGAATCTCTTCGGAGTGAGTGCTGTTTTCAGGTCGGACAAAATCTTTGCGCGCTGACCTGAGATTAACCAAGGCTACTGTGTGCTGTTTTTTAAGTCAACCACGAATATTGTGCACTGTTTTCGTGCCAAGCGAGCTTGTCGAGTGTTATGATTCAGCAAAAACGACACATTGCGCATTACGTCTAACTGAACAGAAACATTCTGTGTTCTCTTAAATCGGTTACGAGCATTTGGCGCTTAGTCTTTCACGCAAAGAATACCCATGGGCATTGTTAATTAGCATACTCCACCATACTATTGAAGGGCTCGGAGCATAACCATCCTATGTCGAATTTTGAGTCGTTTTTCGATTTTGCTTGGATTTGTCTGAATTTCTGCATGTGAACTGCAATTCGATGGAAACACATTGTATGGTATTTTTTTGACTGATTCATCCAGAATCCAGAAATGCATTTTTTCTTACGTACACCAAGAAACCAACCTTCCATGGGAGTGGTTTGCAAGTTGCATTACATCTTCTTAGTATGGCCTAAAGGTCACTGTTCTTGCCTGTGACACAGCTAACCCGGGTTTGATGTCTTTTAGCTTTTTTAGTGGTATATATCACGGGCTTTATTTTTCTGTTTCTCTTTTTCTTGTTCTTTTAGAAATATTTTTTACAAGTGTTATAATTACTGTTCTCAATGGTTGAGCTGTATTTTAGAGGAATAAATGTTGATAGGGGTCTAAAGAAATAGACTCCAACACAAGCTAAACACAATGCGTCCGATGTAAGAAAGACAGACTTCCCTCTATTCTTTTGTTTAGCACTAAGTTAGGGATACAATACTGTTTTTTACAAGCCCGGGTTTAGGCTAATTGTAGCCTCTTGTGTTTATTTTCATTCGACAATGCTGTTGTTTTAAACAAAATCTTTCTGCATTTGTGTTTTGTTTCAGGAAAGATTAAATCTCTAACAATGTTTGGGGATGCTGAAAAAGAACTCTTCTGTGTGGATTACCCTTAAAATCATTTATAAGGCCCATAAAATTTTAGAGAAAGTCCACTTCTTTCCGTGAATTTCCTTATTTTTTCGTGACATAAACATTATTTACTTGGCCTCAACAATTACTAGTCAGAGTTTCAATGATTGGTTCCCGATTTTATCGAAAGACCCAATTTGGTTACGGATCACTGAATTTTGCCAACATGTTGACATTAGCAATTAACAAGCAATGAGAAAACTTTGCATTTCTCAACAATATGTCATTTTTGCTCCAGCCTAAAAGTACTCAGTGATCGAAACTTCATATTATTTTGTAATACATGTGCTTCCCTTTTGTGTTTGTTAAAGATCGTGTGTTCACAAGTTTGTTTTGAAGATGTTTACATTTTTCAAGTACTGAACTCTATTTTGATTGTCCACTATACCCCATTACGTAAATAGTTCTCAAACAAATAATCTTGACACCAAAACAATTTAAGGACTTTTTTTCGTGCATTTTACCACAGCATTTAATAATCAGAGCATTTAATTGATCACCTGACTATTGAAAATCACATCTGCAATCACAAATGCTATTTGCATTAGCAGTAACTGAAAATTTGAAGAAACACAGCAAGCTGAATTATTGAATTTGAATGACTGGCAAAAATGCCTTAGATTCTCAAAGCTCTCTTTATCATTTGCGCCCCTTCAAATTTAATGCCAGAGGCGGTTGAGTGGCCATTAGAATATTTCCACTCTATTCTCATATTTCAAAGGGTGAGCGAGCGGGTGACAAAAACTATTCCTTTCCTATCTCATCCCCAGAGCTAGCTTTACTGTCGATCAACACAGCGCAACACATACTTGACACTGATCAGAAACTGAAGCGAGGTTTGAGCAGTCCTGTCTTAATGTCCTGTCTACTCTTTCAATTCGTGCATGCATCACCAATCTTAATCTCTGATACATGTACTCCTTTAAAAGAGGCAATAATTTTGGATTGGCTGGTAGCGGAAACAATGCATCTGAACTAGCCTTTATTTCATTGGTTGGATGAAGGGCTGGTCCACCCGTCAACCCATCAACCCGCCCATCCACCCAAAAATGCTGCATGCCAACTAAGAGGCTATTTTGTATACAAAATAGCTCACAAAAAATACATATATATATTTTTCTTAACACCAAGAATATTCAATACTGACCTTGTCTGCACTCAAGACGATCAAGTCCTGGTAATCACTGGTGAGTTTAATCTGTCGTATCTCCTTTGGTCCAATACTCAACTCACTGTATGGTTCAACCTTCTGACTGCCATTTTGTACTGACACCTAATATATATAAGCAACATTTCTTCACTTGACACTAAATCTACAATCCAAGGGGCTAATAAATAGTACTTCTGGAATGCAAACATAATAATTAGTGCTCTGACAGAACACTAAAATGCCAACATGTTAAATGCACAATATGGATATATGTAATTTTACTAACTCAGTAATTCAAACAGGTTGTTTTCAATTGCTACCAGTTCTTTCGTAACAAGCACCTCAACAGCTGTGGTTTCTTGATCATGTACCACCTGCTATTGCCACAATTTATTTTGTTAGAGTGAAGCTTACATACTTACAGTATTTTAAGCCCCTTGCAAGATGAAAGTCACATCTTGAGACAAGAGTCTCGCCTTTCGTCCTTCAAGTCAAGAACCTCATATTGAGAGATAAGAGTCACATCTCACGAGGGGGTGGTAACTTACTTTTTAGAAGTACTGTACCTAATTAATAACATTACTGTACCTAATTACTGTTCCTAATTAATAACATTACTGACTTCATACCTTGAGTAGCTTCCCTTGATTGGTACCAATAAACATCACTGTATGATTGTGATATGGCATTGCTGTTATGGCGGTGAACATCCCCTTGTGATGTTCTACAATGGCACTTTTATTTAAAGATTTTTTCCCACGATATGGTTTGAACGTATTTTTTGGTGTTGAACGACAAAACTCTGGTGTGATTGTTAAACCAGCATCCTTTCAAACAGAAACAAAACAGCACATTTTAACTTTTTTATTAGGAACAATTCAATACTAGACATTTTTAGCATTTAAAACTTTAAACATTTGGAAGATTAAATCGTAGCACATCCTTATGGGGTTTATCACCACCACAATGTCATTTTAATTTTGTGGAGGTGTTTTCCATTCTGTTGTGGTAGTTGTCATTTCAGTCATGTTTGTCAACTTCAATTTTACCAATTCAATTCATCAGAATTCAACTTATCAAAATTCAATTCATCACAATTCAGCTCATCTAAACTCAATTTATCAAAATTCAATTAATCAAAATTCAACCTATTCATTCTCCAATCAATGGCTTTCATACGTCTTTATAACCATGATATCCAGCACACACAGCGGAGAGGGGACTAGGTGAATCGGCTTCTCTAGAAGCAGTAGCCACAAAAATGGTAAGCCCTTCTGTATCAATCCTCTGCATTCATAGCCCAACTCTAGCCAGCAAACCTGCTTGCAAACCTTTCACAAATTTTATACACGTAACCCTGTGTTGACTGTGGTTTTTTATCCTCTTCTTCAATAATCGATAAATGAGTAAGTTTCAGCATGCTGTTACAGACAATAATTATAAAAATATATTTCACATAAGGTACATGACTGGTCAATTGTATCAGTGCACATGGTGAACTTTGCAGGAACCTTGGTGAATGAAAGTTCTTTTCCAAGCAAAATTTCACATATTAGCTAATGAAACAACACAACTTTTTCTTAAAGTGTCAAAAATGCAAGGAAATATTGCCCTTAGTCCAGCAAATTATCACTTGAAACATCATGAATTTCCACTCTAATTTTTGTACGAGAACCAGGAATGAAATTTGTGCATTTTGCTTCCATTACTTTTTCACAATACTGCAAGTTTCTGGTTCTAACTTGTAACAAATAATTATGTTGTTTGACTACAAGTGTTTGTCTTTGACTTGTTTCCAATATTTGACAAGTATTTGCAAAAAAATTAAAGACACAACTAGCTAGCAAAGTTTCTGCGGTACAGTATAACTAGCATAATTTTTGGCATATGAGCACTGCCAGTGGCATCAATATGCTACTTTTAGGAGCATAAATCTGTCAACTGTTAATTTCATTTTGACTGATATTTTATTGTTTGTAATAATAAATATAAAGTGCATTAGATCATACAGTATATTTTAATTAATTTAATTTGCACTATATACAGTAAGTAATAAATTACTATTATTATTATTATTATTATTATTAAGTAAGGGAAAAACCCTAAAAAATGCTGGCAAGTCAGTTTGACAGCGCTGCAATGAGTTGAATAATGTGGTGAATTGATTTTTGATGAGTTGAATTCCGATAATTGAATTCCAATGAGTTGAATTGTGGTGAATTGAATTCCAACAAGTTGAATTGCAATTAATTGAATTCCTGACTATGAATATATGAAATTCACATACCGTTATTTAACTGCAGATTAAGGAATGAAGATGTGGCTGATCATCGCAGGTATGAACGCTACTTAACCCATTGGCGCCCAGCCGTTTTTACGTTTTTGGAGTGATTTTCCACCTATAAACGATCCATAGCATTTCATGACTCTTTATCGAAACTCCCATGGAAAAGCATGGTGCAGTCCTAAGGCACTGGAGGCTCAAGGTTTCTAAAAACGTCATTCTGACATAGCTATTTTTCATCTGTGGAGCTACAACGACGTCCCAAGTTCGGTTTGCTTGCGATTTTTGCTAAGTTTTATAACCATTTTTCATCTCTAGTGGCTGCCTGATGAGCATCATTAATCATGACGGTAGCTAAGAGTCCACTTTCTCAAAGAATCGAACAAGGTGATGTACTTTGTTGTCGAATTTGGCTTGTTACTCGACGAACTGGGAATTTGGTCAGTTGGAAACTTAGTACCTTTGGGACTCGACTATTGATGAATTTCTTGACCTACCGCCACATATTTTGGAATTTGTGAGCACTGAAGATGACCACAAGCACGAATTTTTGGCAGTAGGTCGGAGTGGCTGTAGACTTAGATTATATGTGAAAGAATTGGGGGAAGGAATGGGTGCTGTCAAACATTCTCGTTATTTCCCAGCATGCAATGCGGTCAAGATGTTGAAAATGGCGGAAAGGCCCGAATGCACTGGAACAAAAGGCTGTATCTACGCTCGGGAGAAGAATATGAACAAAAAAAGTCATTTCTAAGCTAGAACAACGACTGAATTTTGTTATGGTTGTTGAAGTTTGGTTTTTCGATGATGATTTCTTTAAAAAACATAAAGGCAAAAAGGGGCATTTTCGGGGTTTCTCTTTGACGTTAAAAACAGTCTGTTTCATTCTTGTCCAAACTCAAAGGGCCATATTTGGTAAAAATCGCTAAGTTTCTTGCGTTTATTGGATATCCAAATTTAAAGGACATTCCATTTCATGCTCACAACTGACAGTTAAGGCAATATTCATGCAATTGAGAAAGTTGCAATGTTTTGAAGCATGGCAGTCTTGTGCAGCCAGTTTTGGCCAGCAGTGACTGTCAGGCGCCAATGGGTTAAGCAGTGGTGAAAATAGAGCCTGTAAAATATTCAGGTTGCTTGTACAGGTCTCGAACCCATGACCTCTGCCATACTAATGCAGTGGTGTAACAACTGAGCTAACAAGCCAAATGGGAGCTGATCTTTTTGTTGGTTCATAATATACCCATGAGTGATGAATAAATGACCATGAATATATGAAATTCCTATATTTGAACAGCGGGTTAAGGAATAAAGATGTGGATGATTATCACAGAACTTTAGGAGTTTAATTGTGGTGAATTGAATTCCGGTGAGTTGAATTGCAATGAATTGAATTCCGATGACTTGACTTGTGGTAAATTGAAATTCCATGAGTAGCTAGATCAAATTTTCATGAATTAAATTTCCATAAATTGAATTTCAATGAATTTAAATTTAGTTAAATGTCATTTAACAAAGTTAACCGCCACGAGCTTAGCGGGCACCTCTGGCCAGCGGTAATCTGTTCAAGTGCAGGCTCACATGGTTCGTTGCAGCTACGTTTTTCCTTCAGCTCGTGTTCTTGTGATTTTCTAGCAGTCTTCTACAAGCATGCAGCGTTTATCTTTTGGCATTTCTTAGCGGTTTTCTTTGCCTTCTCACAGCAGCTCCAAGCGGTGTTTCTCAGCGTTCCCTCCCCCCACTCCCTTCCCCCTTTCTTTTTTTTTTTTCCTTCCACTGATTCATTCAGTGTTGACGGGTGCCTGGAATGGGGGCTCATGGCTGGGTTGCGGGGATTTGCCAGCCATGGGGGCGTTATTCTATCTAGGGGCTGGCTGGCCACAGTGGAAGCCCCTGGATACCCCAGGCACCCACCTTCCATTTTAGCGAGCCAGCGGTTAATTTTGGCAAATATTGAATTTGACAGAATTTGACTGAATTGAAAATTAATGACAACCACCACACCATAATGGAATTAAAACACCTTCACAAAATTAAAATGACAAATATGGTGGTGATAACCCCTCACACATACTCACTGCTTCAGAGCTCAAAATTTATTTTTGTCTTTGTATCACTGGGGCTATCACAACGACTGATTGATCATCGAAGAATAGTTTGTTGTCCAACACCTGACCTTTGCTCAAGGCATGACTCTGATAGTCAATTGCATGCAAACAACTGACTTGCCTAATGGGAAAACTAAGCCTTCAACCCTCATATATCAGCTTTTTCATGACAAAATTAATATAAAATGCATGAGGTTGTTTTCTCAACCTTCCTTATGCCCCAGAAGAACCTGCCACACAATAACTATTAATAATAGTAATTATTGTCGTCAAATCTTTGCTTAGCTAGGTTTCATCTGAAACATATTTTACTATTGTGTGTTTCCAGAAAATATCCATACCCCTACCACAGAGGGAATTTCGTTTAAGACACCCCCCCCCCCCCCACCTCCCCAGATTTTCCTTTTTTTCAAGAAATCGATAAATCCCCCCACCCCTCTGGAATTTCCACAATTATTTAAAACACCCCCAACCCCTCTGGAAAGTTTGCTTTTGACAAGAAAGTGTTGCAGACACTAATGTCAGTTTTCTGTTTGAACAAAGATACCTAAAATAGTTGTTTGTAAATTACCTTGACGGACAGAAATATTTTGAGCATCCCAGTTAATCTCTTCTTACAGCCAAACTTTTAAAATTCACCGCAAATTTCTTTGCAAATGCAACTGTTGCGAACAGACATACAAAACAATGACTACTTTTACCGATAAAAGAATTAAGTGCAATCGAGGAACAAGTTGTACATGTGCAGTACGAAATTCATTGCAAAACATAAAAAACTAGCAAGCCACGCTTTTCTCTGTCAGGAGAAAAGAAACTTGACAGTTAATCTTTGAATTTTTTCTCACATACTGGTGGTTCAGCGGAATATAAAATGTGAAAAGATGTCTCTCGTTGAATAATAATAAAATTATTGCGTTATGTGATGTCAGACGGTTTCAAGTTTCTTTTGACATATGCAAATTTCAGCATAGAAGACATAATTTGTCCTTCCTCCAGTAATCTTCCAACTTGGTTTTTGCTGCTGTCACGAACATCTTAAGTCAATTTTAATTACACTAAAGACTTGTTTTCAAAGTAGCAGGAGTTCATTTGGCAAATGTTTCAGTGCAAAATGGTAGAACCGCATAGTCCAGCTGGAATGTAATTCAATATTCTGTTCTAAAAACACTCTGGAAAGACTTCGCGGGAATCTTATTTTATTTTATTTTATTAACTTTGCTAGAGACCTGGCAGGGACACTACAACAGTGTGTGCCAATTACTGTAGGCCCGTAACTGCAAATCCCTCCCCCGTAACCACATTCTAGTAGAGATAGACCACCACACCGGGGAATACATCCCCTACTCTTTTCGAACAGTGCGTGGCTTCTTTAATGTCCCACAGAATCAATTATGAAGAGTTGTGAGATGGGGCCTACAGTTTATCGTCCTTATCTGAGAAGACTAGAAAGTCTAACCATTTGCAGATATCATTACAAAGGCAGCACTTTCTCCTCAATTATTTAAAGACCCTGAGTGTTGGTCTGGCCGGGGTTTGAACCCGTGACCTCCCGCACGGTAGTCCGGTGCTCTACCACTGAGCTAACCGGTCGTGGCTCCTTCCACAATTTTTCAGTAAACAACGAAAGATTGTCAGTTAAGGTTTTTACTGTAGTATATAAATCAAAAGCTTTGCAAAGACTTAGCGAATGAGCTTATTTCTTAGCGGATGGCAATTTATACCATGTAACATTTCTTGTTTATAAATCAATGCATGTGCGCCCATCAGGCAGTGTGACGTCGAATTTAAGTGTTTTTGCTCTAAATTTCTGAAGATTTCTGGTTCGATAATATGATTTCCTGCAACCTTCTTGAGTCTGTATCAGAGGTAATTTAACTTGGTTTTTGTCATTTTTCAGTCCTTTGTTCTCGTTTCTTGATACACTTAATTAAGTCGAAATGAAAGTTACCAAAATAATGAAGTTCGCATGTTCACTTCTGGCATATTCCTGCACTTCTAAAATAGGTTTCTTTTGTATGTTTTTCACTGTTGTGTTTAAAATAATTCTAAAGGCCAACAGTTATTTGCATTTTTGAGAACATTTGAGCAACCGTCTGGAAAAAAAATCATTCACCCCCCTCCCCTTCGGATTTTCCTGGGGCTTTGACCCCCCCCCCCCCCCCCCCCTTTGGAATTTCCAATTCCCTGGGGTGGGGGGTATGGATATTTTCTGGAAACACACATTTAAAAAGAAAACGCTCACAGTAATAAGGCCTGTGATAAGTCACTCTTGGGGAGTAAAGGGTTAAGGGAGATAGTTAACCCCTACGGGGTCTCCCTTTGACAAGTAAAATCGTCTGACGTTAGACAGAGTAAAATCTATAAGTCACTCTTAGGGAGTAAAGGGTTAACAGTACTTTCCAAAGAGCTGAGAAGATTGGCTGAGACTGGGGAGAACTTTACAAACCTTTCTGCAAGTGGATATGCTATAGATGTAATAATAATAATAATCATAACTAAGTGAAGCACGATCGTCCGGGTTAGTGTAGTCCTGAGAAGGACTGTTTGTGGTGACATTGACTGACGTTTCGACAACCTGAGCGGAAGTCATCATCAGAGTCAAGTGATTGGGGTAATGTCAGGAGATGGTATAAGTACTCTGGTCGTTGATGTGATTGGTCAACGAAGTCGTGATGTTATTGGTTGTCTGTCAGTTAAGCCGTGATGTTATTGGCTGTGAAGACTGTAAACCGTGGTTGGTGCGTTTCGATCCGTCTTTTGTTAGTCAAATGTTCGTAGGTGTATTGTTAGTCAAATTAGTCGGTGTGTCTATTGTTTGTCTGTTGTTGATATCGTCAATAAGTCGTTTGTAAGGTGCGGGAAGCTGTTGACAACGGTTCAGTGGTGTCTGTTCTAAGTTAGTAAACCAACTTTCCAGTGCGATCCGTTGGTGGTAGTTAGTACAGTAGGTAATGCATTTAGCAGAGTCCCAGTCGATTGTGTGGTTTGTCAGTAAATGGTGCTCAGCAATGTTATTGTTGATGTCACCATTTCTCGTCGCTCGTTTGTGTTCAGTCAGTCTTACGTTCGAATTTCTGCCAGTCTCACCGATATAAGTGGCCTGACAGTCGCAGCATTCGATCTTGTAAACTGCTCCCTGTCTGTCCTTTGGTTCGTCTTTGTCCTTAACGTTCGTCAATAATTGTCGTAAAGTTGTGATGGGTCTGTGAGCGACACGGATATCGTAAGGTTGGAGTATCCGTGCAATGGTCTCAGAAGTTCCTTTGATGTATGGTATAGTCGCTGTAGTGACTGGTGTCGGGTTAGCGTTCGTAGCGTTTGGTTCTGTCCTGTAAGTGTTGCGTCTAACAAAGTCGCGGTTGTAGTTGTTCTTACTGAAAACGTTGCCTAAGTATTTGCGTTCGTCTGCTAAACTGTTGCTCGAGTCGCAAACTAGTTGCGCTCGTCTCGTTAAGGTCCGTATTGTCGTTGCTTTGTGTGAAGTAGGGTTGTAAGATGATTCGTCAAGTAGTCTGTCAGTGTGTGTGGGTTTTCTGTAAACTGTCGTCTGTAGTTTGTTGTTGTCACGGCTAACAAGGCAGTCTAGAAAAGGTATCTTACCATTTTCCTCGATCTCCTTGGTAAACTGTATGTGGGCGTTCTGTCTGTTGAGGTGTTCGTGAAAATCGTCGATTTCGTCTTTGTGTACAGCTGTGAAAGTGTCGTCGACGTAACGTAGCCAGAGCGGTAGCGTTCGTTCGTAAGTCGCAAGGGCTTGTTCCTCGATGTTTTGCATGACGATCTCTGCTACAACAACGGAAACTGGTGAGCCCATAGCTGTCCCGTGCAATTGTTTGTAGTGTTTGTTGTTGTACTGAAAGTAGGTAGACGTAAGGCAAAGGTTCAGTAAGTCCATTAAGTCGTCTGTTGGTAGTGGCAGTTGTAACGTGGAGTTCTTGATGGCGGTCTCAGTACAATCTAGAGCCAGTTGGAGTGGAATACTGGTGAACAGTGATTTCACATCAAAAGACACTAGTTTGTGGTCGTCAGGTACTTGTGCTGTCTTAATGCGTTCATTTTGTCGTGATAGTCTTTCTTGTCCATAACAACAGTAACACGTCCTTTGTCAGCGGGAAGTATAACAATGTCATTGTCGTTTTTCAGTCGTTTAAGTGCTTGTCGTTCGTCTCTAGTCAGGTTATTGTCTGTGAGAGAGGCTGATTGTATAGTAGAAGACAAGCACTTAAACGACTGAAAAACGACAATGACATTGTTATACTTCCCGCTGACAAAGGACGTGTTACTGTTGTTATGGACAAGAAAGACTATCACGACAAAATGAACGCATTAAGACAGCACAAGTACCTGACGACCACAAACTAGTGTCTTTTGATGTGAAATCACTGTTCACCAGTATTCCACTCCAACTGGCTCTAGATTGTACTGAGACCGCCATCAAGAACTCCACGTTACAACTGCCACTACCAACAGACGACTTAATGGACTTACTGAACCTTTGCCTTACGTCTACCTACTTTCAGTACAACAACAAACACTACAAACAATTGCACGGGACAGCTATGGGCTCACCAGTTTCCGTTGTTGTAGCAGAGATCGTCATGCAAAACATCGAGGAACAAGCCCTTGCGACTTACGAACGAACGCTACCGCTCTGGCTACGTTACGTCGACGACACTTTCACAGCTGTACACAAAGACGAAATCGACGATTTTCACGAACACCTCAACAGACAGAACGCCCACATACAGTTTACCAAGGAGATAGAGGAAAATGGTAAGATACCTTTTCTAGACTGCCTTGTTAGCCGTGACAACAACAAACTACAGACCACAGTTTACAGAAAACCCACACACACTGACAGACTACTTGACGAATCATCTTACAACCCTACTTCACACAAAGCAACGACAATACGGACCTTAACGAGACGAGCGCAACTAGTTTGCGACTCGAGCGACAGTTTAGCAGACGAACGCAAATACTTAGGCAACGTTTTCAGTAAGAACTACAACCGCGACTTTGTTAGACGCAACACTTACAGGACAGAACCAAACGCTACGAACGCTAACCCGACACCAGTCACTACAGCGACTATACCATACATCAAAGGAACTTCTGAGACCATTGCACGGATACTCCAACCTTACGATATCCGTGTCGCTCACAGACCCATCACAACTTTACGACAATTATTGACGAACGTTAAGGACAAAGACGAACCAAAGGACAGACAGGGAGCAGTTTACAAGATCGAATGCTGCGACTGTCAGGCCACTTATATCGGTGAGACTGGCAGAAATTCGAACGTAAGACTGACTGAACACAAACGAGCGACGAGAAATGGTGACATCAACAATAACATTGCTGAGCACCATTTACTGACAAACCACACAATCGACTGGGACTCTGCTAAATGCATTACCTACTGTACTAACTACCACCAACGGATCGCACTGGAAAGTTGGTTTACTAACTTAGAACAGACACCACTGAACCGTTGTCAACAGCTTCCCGCACCTTACAAACGACTTATTGACGATATCAACAACAGACAAACAATAGACACACCGACTAATTTGACTAACAATACACCTACGAACATTTGACTAACAAAAGACGGATCGAAACGCACCAACCACGGTTTACAGTCTTCACAGCCAATAACATCACGGCTTAACTGACAGACAACCAATAACATCACGACTTCGTTGACCAATCACATCAACGACCAGAGTACTTATACCATCTCCTGACATTACCCCAATCACTTGACTCTGATGATGACTTCCGCTCAGGTTGTCGAAACGTCAGTCAATGTCACCACAAACAGTCCTTCTCAGGACTACACTAACCCGGACGATCGTGCTTCACTTAGTTATGATATGACTCCTGGGTTCAAACCATTTACGATAATAATAATAATAATAATAATAATAATAATAATAATAATAATAATAATAAACCGCGAGGGTTAGAAATACCAAGTTGAGGTCTGGCGCGGGATAGCCTCTCTCCAGCTATGGGTCAAATAGCATCTTCACCAATATGAGTAGTAGAAATGTAAGGAATTCATACCACATCGCTCGTCGCGCGGGTCAACAAGGAGCGTGTCCCTCAGTGAGTGGTCAGGCTGAGGTCGAAAAGTTGTCTACTGATCTACCCTCTCAACCTGCAGTGGCAGCCAACCCATCTGAGAGTCTCTCCCAACAGGGTCCTTCCACACCAGAACAGGCAGGTACCAATACAGATAAAAGAAACACCAGACAGAAATGGACAAGAGAGGATTACATTGAAGTCATGTTTTGCTATTACAAGGCAAAGGCAGACCCCAGTGAAGGTGTAACAAAAGATACATTTAGAATATGGAGGGAAAGAAACCCAAATGAAAGACCTTACAGATGTACAGATTTAATGAAAAACTAATCAAGTTCATCAGAACCTCAATGAGCAACTGGAAAACTATGATGAAGCTATCTTACAATGATGGATGTATCACAACAGATCAGATCAAGATCAAAAGAGGGATCTTTCAAGGAGATTCATTCTCACCTCTGCTATTTTATCTAGCCCTTGTGCCTTTAACATTAGAGCTGGCTACATCTGGGTATGGTTACAAAATCTTAAACACAAGTGCTCCAATCATCAATCTGTTTTATATGGATGATCTAAAATTGTATAGCAAGAACGAGCAAGAACAAGTTGGAGAACTGAAAATAGTGGAACAATTCAGTGATGATATTGGTATGGAATTTGAACTTGAGAAATGTGCCAAAGCCATTATCAAGAAAGGTAAACTGGCCTCAACTGGAAACATAGTAATAGATGATGACACAGAAATTCAAGAGTTGGACCAGGAAGGAGTATACAAATACCTGGGTGTAGATGAAAGTGATGGTATCCAACATAGCAAAATGAAAGAGAAGATAAGAAAAGAAGATAATAGGAGAGTAAGATTAATCCTAAGAACTGAGCTCAATGAAGAAACAAAATAGAAGCTATCAATAGCCTTGCAGTCCCAGTTGTGCAATATAGCTTTGGCATCATTGACTGTAAAACCTGAGAACTGAAGAAGATTGACACAAAAACACGCAAACTATTGAACATGTACAAGATGTTACATCCTAAAGCAGATGTGGATGTAGAAACAGCATTCAAAACAGCAACAATAGGGCTTGATCACTATCTGAAGCACAAAGAAGGGCAATATCCAAAGCAGATGCTTGAACATGAAAGATCTATTAAAGCCAAAAATTCAATATCCAAGAATGCTACTAAATTCAAAAGGGAAGTAACAATGCCAGAGATTGAGAACAGAGAAGATAAATCTGCCTCTGAAAATGCTAAAGCCCTGAAACACGTGTTTAAGTCCAAGATGAAGTCAATGAAAGAAGAAAAGTGGAAAAACAAAGCATTGCATGGCCAGTATCCAAAGATTCTAGAGAGGCCTCATGTAGACACAGTCACCACCAACAAATGGTTGTCTAGTAACTTGAAAGGGGAAACAGAGGGACTACTTGTAGCAGCTCGATCAAGACCAGGCAATAAACACCAGAAACAACCAGAAAGTAATATGTGGCCAGCAAGTGGAGAGCAAATACAGAATGTGTTCGCAACATGAAGAGACAGTGGACCATATTGTATCTGGATGTGAGGTATTAGCCAAAACAGAGTACAGTACCGCTCAAAAGTAAGTTACCAGTCGCGTCGCGTTTCCTGCGCTACGCGATTCGCGTCGCGCGCTACGCGAATCGCGTCGCGCGCTACGCGATTCGCGTCGCGTGAGAGTCACTAAAGCGGAAATTTTTGGCATAAATTTTGGGTGATTTTGCAACGTGACATCAATTAAATTCGCGTAACACTTTCCAAATGGAGCTATTGTTCTGTCGAATGTGAGTCCTTCATAGGTGTAGTTCACTTCTGTGCAAATAAATATAGCATCATCGAGGTCATTACAAATCGAAAACTTGTAAACAAACCGATGCGAATGTCAAGCATAATTCGTTACTCCCGTTAGCGCTGAATTTAGTTGAATTTTTATCGGTTCTGTCGTCGATACATTTAAATGGTCGTGTTTTCTAAATTCGTTGAGGACATAATCAAGAGCTAGTTCGGCACAAGCAAATGACCAATGACCGGCCGGGTTTTGCTTTCGGATCAAATTTGCATAAAACCGCAAAACTACTGTCTGTGTAATTTGAAACCTTCCACTCAATATGACCGAAAAATTCATGAGAAGCCAAGGAATAGAACCCGAAACAGAACGGAGTTTATTTTATTTCCTTCTTTGTGCACGAAAAACTTTATCATGTAGAAATCTGAAGCTCATTCTGCCAAAGGTGAAGACGCAGAAGTTTGGGTAGTTGTATGTGAAATGTGTTGTTTATTCGACACGCCGGCGCTCAATCATATATTTTCTACTTCGAAAGACCAGAACACATTTTCCTGGCCATATCTTTGTAAACTTGTGCAGATTTTAATCCAGTAGAGTTTGTCCGTGGAAAATAGATTTGCAGAAGAGTAAGTAGTTCGGAAGCCTCGCACGTGCTCCGCTTAATTACGCCGGTCTTCTTATCTACGGCTCGATCTGTTTTTAATTTGCCGCTTGAAACTCCGTGGCAACTCGCAACATTTTCAATTTTTTTAATGGCTAGTTGTCAAGAATCAGATGAGTAGAAAACTAACAAAAAGTATCAAGCATCAGTCATGGCTCATGGACGAGCCGAAAAATTGGCGGTTTGATGTACAGTGTAGGAAGAAGCTCGTGTCGAATGAAGCGAATTGAATGCGGCGCGACGACGGTAGAATTCCTCGGAATGTCTCCACTTCAAAAGACCGAAAAGCATTTTCATGAACATCATATTGTGTATGTAGGTTTTTTAAAGTTAATAATATGTCGACCTCTGTCTATTAAAGTTTCGAGGAGAAAACAGTTTGACACGGAATTTAGAAGCAAAGCACACGCTGCCCTTCTCCGGCTATGATTGATCGATTACGCATATTCATTTCTTCTTAGCGGGCCTTTGCGAACACTGGAAATTGACTATTGAAATCGACTATTGTTGCTTTACAATGGGCATATTAAATGGTGAGAAAGCTTCAAGTCAAAATACTTACAGTTTCCAGGACATCGCGCGCTACGCGAATCGCGTAGCGCGCGACGCGATTCGCGTCGCGCGCGACGAGAATCGCGTAGCGCGCGACGCGATTCGCGTCGCGCGCGAGGGTGGTAACTTACTTTTGAGCGGTACTGTACATATCCAGGCACAATAATGCTGCAGCATATCTCCATTGGAGCATCTGTAAAGATCATGATATAGAGACTACAGACAAATGGTATGAACACAAGCCAGAGACCATGACGCATGTGCAATAAAGATAACAACATCACCATCATGTGGGACATGGCAGTCAATACTGATAGAACTATAACAGCAAACAGACCAGACATCATCGTTAAAGATTCAGTGAATTCCACCTGCAAACTGATTGATATGACTGTTCCATCAGATAGAAACATCGCACTGAAGGAAACTGAAACAAAAAAGCAAGTACAAAGACCTAGAACTAGAAATACAGAGAATGTGGCATATGAAAACTGTAGTGATCCCTGTGGTTGTTGGTGCGCTTGGTACAGTGAAGAAGGGTATGGTAGAAAACATCAAGAAAGTATCAGAGAGAGCTACTATGACAGAGATTCAAAAGATCTGCATGCTGGGATCTGCGCAAATCCTCAGAAAGGTGCTCAGTGTGACAGAATGATTGACTTGAGTGACTGACGCTCTAGGTGCATGGTTTGCGCTCGGCTGATGCACAAAAAGAACACCAGCAAAGACTGTGATAAAAGAGACAATTTTATAATAATAATAATAATAATTGAAATATTTATACAGGGTAACCACTTGCTATCAGTGTGGGCCCCGTTTAAATAATGCAGGCTGCAGTGCAGTTATAAACCAAACTCATGATCACTTTACATACTTACAAAATGCTCCAAACATTATCATGGATGGGTGGAATGGAAAAATCCCTTACCTGCACGTGAGCCAAAGTTCTTGGAAGACTGTTTATAGATATAGGTTGTGCTTAGAATTTTGGGAAAACATGCAGTTACCATAAAATTAGCAAAATGAAACCCATGAGAGGTACACTTAATATTATTACTTACAATAACATTGTACCCTTTTTTTCCTAAGCAATGTTACTGTAAATAATGATCTTAAGCTTGGAACGTGGTGTACATTCTGTACAACAAATTCCAAGCTCCTTGTTCCATCTAGGAGTATATTATGTAAAGCACTAAATTTTATCTCAAGCTTCATTAACATCAGTTAGTTCAGCAATAAACTTAAAAAGAAACACTCTCCAAGTATGGCATAATGAACAACATGCAAGTAACTGAGACCTTTGTTACTTCACAGAAATATTGTATACTTATGGAAGTGCATGCCTGCTTACCCGTACCTCTTTAGCACAAGGCCCATTACCATTACTAACCCATGGTAATCCTAACGTCTTCCCTTTGTAGTTTCCATTAGCACATTTCTGTTGGTCATCTGCTAGTGCCTTGTTAATTTCTTTGACTGGATACATACAAATGGAAGAATTTTGAGAAGATCCATCCAAGCCTGCAGCAATAACTAGCACATCATCAGAGGCCTGAAGTCCAAATGACTTGGATAAGGAACTTCCAGGTTTTGTTACATAAGCAGACTGTGCTATATTGAAGTTTATTCCACTTGATGATTGACATTCCAGAGGTAGCTCCACATATGTCTCATAACGTGTATCTTGCTGGCAAAGACGAATAATAAATGTCTTCAACTTTTCTGGGTCACAATTTTTGTCATACGACTCAGTTGTCTCTTGTACTGTTACAAAGTAGTTAAATTTACCAGATGAAAATCCATAAATATATTTTACTAAATATTCAAACACGTTAAACTGTAAATAACTGGGTCCAGAGAGTCCTTCTTCAGAGATGTCAAAAAGATTAGGGCCATCAATGTTCCGAGTCGAGACAGAATATTTCTTTAGTAACTGAAGAGATTTATTTTTAAGATCCCATGTTGTTCCAACATACAGAGCATGCTTTCTCAGTTCTGGCTTATTCCATGGAGTAATCAATGCAACTGCTGGAAAATGACCATTTGACACAACAGCCAGCCCATTATCAGTACTCATGTTTGTTTCCAATAATGAGTCAAGACTTCTCAGTTGACAAACTCCATGCCCAAGGCTTCCACATGTCAAAAGATATCCTTTCGTATTGTCTACCAGTAAGACTTTGTTTCTGTTATCCATGATTTGGGCTTTACAGCCACCACCTGGAAGACAATTGTAAAAATCTGACTTGGGCCCAGTTGAGATTCGTTTGAGTTCTGTTACATCAGGTGATAGTTTTAACAATATGTTTTTGCCTCCAATATAAATGTTATTTGTGGTGCTATCCGTGTCCAAGTTAACCAGGTCATTACTCAGTTTCAACTCTTGATACTTGCCAAAGGTTGAACACAGCAGTGATGAAAGAACTGCAATAATAATATTTAATACACACATCCTTGTACTGGCCTTGAGTTGAAGAAATAGCCTGATGAAGAAATCGATAAAAATAGGTTACAGAAAGACCAAAGTCATCTGATTCAGTAATTATCAAACCTGGATCCCCCAGTACAGTTTGTTTTATAATAAAGAATTTCTTAATTTGCTCATGCATTTGGCTAAAATTTTCGGAAAACTTAATCCTACAAGTGGCCTCAGCTGTACATCTGTACTCTGATATTAGGCATCCTAAAACTAACCAATCATAACCCTTGTTAGAATGGTTCAAAACATTTTATTGGTTACACATGACTAAAGCTGTCAAGATGTCAAACCATCAAAGTTCAGAAACCATCAGAGTGCAAGTAGCTGTTCATCTGAAATTGGGATCAAAAAGCAAACTGTTCAGTAAAGTCTGGCTGAATTGCAGCTCATGCATTCTCTAAAAAAGGTGTAAAGATCAAGAGCTAGTTTTAAAAGATAGTCAGGAAGGGAGTCATAAAAGGAAGAGCAAAATATTTTTCTTGTGAAAAACTTATAACTTGGATCGACCATTGCATGGCACCAGGTGTAGCGGGACTGTGTGGTTGAAAAACAAAATAATTCAATGCATCAAGGGCTTTTATAGGCTCAATTTCCGCCGCTCACTCGGGTCCGGGCTTTCCTCTCCGAGAGAGAATGGCTGGACGCATGATCCGGTGACCTTGTCTTGTGTAATTTGTGAATCTCAGATATCACCGGATGTGAAATCAGACTCCAAATATTCCTTATTTATTTCGCGCACAAATACGCGATGTTGCAATGGACGACGAATGTGTAAGCGAGGAGACGTCCAAACAGTTTCAAGCGAATACTGGATGGGTATTCTGTGGTCGTGAGCTTGCTGACTCTAGGAAGAGAACTAGATTAAATGGAAAAGTGTCTGATTTGCGAAACAGAATTTGCAACATTTTGGATGCTCCTCTGTCGAGTGTAAACATGGACAGTTACATCTGCAACGAGTGCTGCTATCGAGATGTTAAGTGCCTTGAAAAGATCCGAGAGGATATTAAAATTCTCCAGCATTCATTGAAAGAAAGAAAAGTTTACAGCAAATAATTGGGATGAGGTTAAAGGGGGCATAACTCCCGCTGTTTCGTGATGTAATATAGATCTTTGACCTTTAGAGTTAAGCTCTAACAAGTATGTCTTTTAGAGATTTCCCTCTCCTGTAGGAGATGAGAAGTGGTTCTCTGTATATTTCTCTCAGCATTGGTTGATTTTCGATTAAATGCCACTTGCTCATTAAAATATTTTTAAGGTTAGGCACTGATGGATTGTACTGTGTGACAAAAGGCATTAATCCGTTTTGAACTTTTTGCGGTTTTTGTTGAAGTGGCAACTTTGACTTCTGCGAGGACTCTGTTTACCAGACTCGGACACGCAAGCGTGATCTGAAATTTTTAACGCTTTCTTCAAATGTTGCTTTTGAAGAGTTGGTTCTAAGAAGCCTAAGGGCTTTGCCTTTGATAAATCCTTTTTTCACGCCTGGAGCTTGACAGGAAGAGAAATGCGTGTATTGAAATGTCTCAGTCGGTTTAAAGTGCGTGCGGGTGTCAAAGATTGAATCTTTGTAGAATCTTTCACCTTTAAAGATAGTAGTGTCTAGGAAGTTTGTTTTCTCTTCTGATATTTCAGCTGTGAATTTTATGGTCGGATGGTGCCTGTTTGCTTCTAAGATAAATTGGTCTATTTCCTCTCTTTTTGTGTCCCACACTGAGAACATGTAATCAATGTACCTTTTCCACTTGAGGGGTTTTATCTTGCTTTATTGATAATTTCTGTTTATGCTTAGCATAGCACGCCATCGTTTTGTTAACAAAAATGCCTCTGGTGAGCCATGCACGACCTGACATTCCCCGTGTTCTACCAGTTGTATAGCCTCATCACTCTTCTGCTCATCGCCGATGAACTCCGCACTGATTCCACAAGACTTAAGGTACCGTACTTGGTCTTGCATAAGGGAAGCAAGAGGAGAAATCACAATTACAATTGACTTCGCATTGGTTGACAAAGGACTATACACTGTGTCGAAACAAATCGGAGCGGACTGAAAAATCAGGGACTTTCCCGACCCAGTTGTTTGAAAAACAAAGACATCTTGGCTGCTAATCAACTTTTCCAGCGTCTCTCGCTGTAAATCTTTTAAATTCTCAATGTTAAATGTCATCAAAACTCGCTCGTAAGCCACATGCATCCTCTCCACATTGTCCGCCATTTTCCACAACTCTATTCTGATATGATAATTTATCCGACAACATTGCCAGACGAAAATCTGCAGGCGGTAAGCTCATTGGCTGAAAACAACAATGGTTAACCGGCGCGTCCAGCCGTTCTCTCGGGGAGGAAAGCCCGGACTGAATGAGCGATGGAAATCGAGCCTAGGGCTTTTACTTCACCACGACATCTTGCAGCTTAACAAAAAAGAACACAGAGCAGTTTACCATTAATGGGAGAAACTAGTAGCTCAAACTTGGGGGAAGTAGTTCATGTTTATGGACGCATGTTTTTAAGATATCTATTTCAACATCTAAACAAAATAAATTGAAGATTTGGACATTTGGTTTAATCATTGTTAATTTGTTGAGGACTAAAACTTGTATTTATCACTCAACTGGATGTAAATAATCATCTACATTCATTTTGTACGCAAATTAAAAAGTAGTTGAATTTGAACCAGAGATGCCAATTTTGTTTGTTGTTGTGACAACCGGTTTTTCAGGGCTATTTCATGACTTTTTAATAAAAGCTGGTTTCATAGTGTAAGCAACATTTATGTTAAAGTGAAGTTTTAGCCATTAGTTGAAAAATGGAGAAATTGAAGAAATATATATATATAAAAACAAATATTTAAATGGAAACTGAAAAACATAAGGACATTTAACCCTTTCTCTGTTGACTCCTAGTACGTCTTTTTTTTTTAATACAGAACAGCTCACAGACAAGTGAACCAAAATATACACAAAAAACATGGATACAACAGACACATAGACGAGTCAGAAAATATGCAGATGCATCTCCGGCTGTAACAGTCATGCCATTTGCTCCTTTCCGATTGGAGGATAAAATTTCAAATTTCGAATTTATGAAAGGGCATTGTTTGTTATCATGTAATAAAGGAGCCAACAGCGTGACTGTTAAAGCCTGCACATGAAAACCCAGCTACAGCTCCTTCAAGCCTTGATTGCTATATTTCTCGATATTATTTGAGGTCTAGCACGTCAAGTTTTGGAGGGATTTCGAATTTAATGGTTCAAGAAGAAACCTCTGGCTTTCAGCTTGTCCAGTACAACAAAAAAAACAAAAGCTCTAGAGCCATACGACTTGAGATTAAAGTTGACAGGACTCAAGCGTAATGCCAGAAAAAAGTCAAAAACTTAACAGAACTCAGGCATAATGCGGCATACATTTCAACTAAATTCAAAATACCCAATGGTCATACAGTTTGTGTGGGTTTCCTGTGGCACCTTATTAAACTTTTGCTCATTGTGACCTTGCTCACCAGCAAACTAATTCTATAAATTACACTTGTAAAGAAATTACTATTCAATAAATGGCACATCATAATTCAGCATTTAAAACAAAGTATTTTGCAGTTTCAATCGTCTCTTTGAAGTCTGTGCTCCCATTAGAACCAGAGATATCACATTTTGTTTGTTGTGACGACACAAATTCATGTTCACCAGTGAGCAATGAAAAGATAAACACTTGGAAACTAATTGCCTCCAAAGAGACAACTCGTCAATAACCAGTGCATCATAAGCACTTTTCTAACAAAATTCAGCATTTAAGACAGAATATTTTGCCGTTTCAATTGCCTCTGTGTGCCTTGTGCTCATAACCTGCCACGGCAGTTCAAATTCTCGTGGTGTGGCAATTCTAATTAAGAAAGGCGTTGATTGTACTATACAAAAAAAAATTGTTGATCCTTTGGGACATTATATTGTTCTAAAAGCTAAAATCAAAGATAAGATGTATGTGTTAATAAATGTATATGTGATAAACAAGGATAAAGACATTGTTACCTACCTCAACAAACTACTTATTACAGTACAAAATGAGGACCTAGACTCCGAATTTTATTGAGCGGGATTAGATAGCATTAAAAAACTTATTAACATTTGGTCCTCGAGAGGTTTAATAATATCTGTCTACGGCAAGGTGACAATAATCAAATCCTTCCTTATGCCAAAGTTTGTTTATGTATGCTCGGAACTGCCTACACCTACAGAATTAATGAAAGAATTGAATCAACTGCTATTCAAATTCCTTTGGAATGGCACGAATAAGGTAACACGCGTTTTGGTAATAAATGAATATGAGGAAGGTGGATTAAAAATGATCGATTTAGATTCCATGGTAAAGTCCTTAAGGTTGGCATGGCTAAAGCGTATATTTGAAGGCCAGAATGGAACATGGAAAGCCTACCTACAGCACTTGCTAGAGCCCATGGGAGGTTTTTTTTTCTTAAACTGCAACTATGATATTAAAAAAAGTAAAGTCTCTTCTAGGTTTTATTGTGAACTACTTTCTTGGTGGTCAGATTTTCGTGACTCTTTTGCCTCTCAGAGAGACTGGCAAAATATTATTTGGAATAATAAAGAGATTCGTCTTGACAAAAGACCAGTCTTCTTCAAAAATTATTTTGAGGCAGGAATGATCTTTACTCAAGATCTACTTTTCAGTTGAAATATCAAAGACTCTTTTAGCCACTGGTCATACAAGATTTCCAAAACTAACTTTTTGCAATGGGCTGGCCTTCCTCTTTAAAAATTACTATTCCCTGTCCATCTCTCCACTATTTTCAATTGATGACAACATCTTTGATGCCAGGAAAAAGAAATCAAAGGACTATTATTCATTACTTATACGCAAAAAAGCACAGCTTCCTAATATTGTTCGTAAATTGCAGAATGACTTTAATTTCTCGTTTGATCAGCTGAGACAAATCTTCACTCTGCCACATTCTGTTGTACTTGAATTATATGTAAAAGGATTTCAGTTCAAAGTGATTAACTATTTTATACACAAATTCTAAATTACATAAAATAGGCTTCAAAACGGACGATTTGTGCTCATTTTGAAAGGCAGAATCGGAAACCTTATACCACCTCTTGTATCAGTGTTCTTTTGTTAGGCAGTTCTGGAATGAATTTCAAGGTTACTGGCACCAACTCTCAAATCAGCAAATTAATCTTACTCTTAGAGATGTTTATTTGGAATAATATCTAAGCCATGCCCTTTACTTAACCTATTGAATTACTTTATAATAATTGGGAAACTGTGAATGATATATGAAATGAATCATATATGAACTGTGGAAATGAAATCAAATGAAGAATGATCCTCACAGTTATGAACGCAATTTATGTAATTGCTAAAAGAAGCCTGAAAAAAAAATTCAGGACTTCAACGGGGTTTTAAACCGTGGCCTTGCGATTACCAGTGCGATGCTCTAACCAACTGAGCTATGAAGCCACTGATGGGAACATATGAACCCACAACTGACCTGCTCCCAATGTCAGTGGCTTCATAGCTCAGTTGGTTAGAGCATCGCACCAGTAATCACGAGGTCACAGGTTCAAACCCCGTTGAAGTCCTGAAATTTTTTTCAGGCTTCTTTTCATAATTACATAAATTGTGTTCATAACTGCGAGGATCATTCTTCATTTGATTTCATTAATTCCGCAGTTCATATATGATTCATTTCATATATCATTCACACTCATTTCTTTCACGGGAACATATGAACTCACAATTGACCTGCTTCCAATGTCAGTGGCTTCATAGCTCAGTTGGTTAGAGCATCAAACCGGTAATTGTGAGGTCACCAGTTCAAACCCCGTTGAAGTCCTGAATTTTTTTCAGGCTTCTTTTTGCAATTACATAAATTGCATTCATAACTGCAAGGATCATTCTTCATTTGATTTCATTTCCGCAGTTCATATATGATTCATTTCATATATCATTCACACTCATTTCTTTCACGGGAACATATGAACTCACAATTGACCTGCTCCCAACGTCAGTGGCTTCATAGCTCAGTTGGTTAGAGCATCGCACTGGTAATCGCGAGGTCACCGGTTCAAACCCCGTTGAAGTCCTGAATTTTTTTCAGGCTTCTTTTAATAATTACATAAATTGCGTTCATAAATGCGAGGATCATTCTTCATTTGATTTCATTTCTGCAGTTCATATATGATTCATTTCATATATCATTCACACTCATTTCTTTCACAGGAACATATGAACCCACAATTGACCTGCTCCCAACGTCAGTCGCTTCATAGCTCAGTTGGTTAGAGCATCACACCGGTAATCGCGAGGTCACGGGTTCAAAGCCCGTTGAAGTCCTGAAATTTTTTCAGGCTTCTTTTTGCAATTACATAAATTGCGTTCATAACTGCGAGGATCATTCTTCATTTGGTTTTGAATTGGGAAACTGTTTCTATGGGACTGCAGAAGAACCCAAATTCGACCCAAAATCCAAGGATTTCAAAGTAAAATAGTCATCAAATATGCAGGGCTTCTGTTAGGTCGCAGAAAAAAAAGTTAAATTTCACGGGATTTTCAGGGGGCAAATTTGCGGAAAAATCGGCCAATATAGCAGAGTTTTCACTGGAAAAAAGTGAAAATTTGCAGAAAAATTGGCCGATTTCGAGGGATTTTAGCGAAAAAAGTCAAATTTCACGGAAAAATTGGTCAATTTCACGGGATTTTAGTGGAAAAAAGTCCAATTTCAAGGGATTTTCAGGGACAAATTCCAGTGAAAATCGGCCGATTTCACGGGAAATTTCGGGGGCAAACTTTGCCGAGAAACAATCAGTAAAAAAATCTGATTTCGCTTGATTTTTTTGGCAAATTTCACTAAAAATTGATCAACTTTGCGTCGATATGACTAGCGTTGTTTAACATTTTTTAACTGAGATAATCATTTGCTCTTTCAACAACAATGTGCTGGAGAAATGGACCAATGGCAAGGCGTTTCACATAGTGGCCACAACATTAATCTAAGAATGCCTGGTAGTTTTGGGACGTTGTTTTCTCGTCGCAGTTTCAAGATAAATTTGGACGTTTTTGGTGTATAAAACAGGTCTAATAGCCAAGATAAGTATCAAATATGTTTTGTCGACATGTATTTGGTAATAATTCCGGCGGATTTCACGGTTTTTTTGCGTTTTTTGGGGAATTTTGCGGGATTTCGTGGCTTTACCTGAATTTCGCGGGTCCGCGAACGTGCGAAATATCAGAAGCCCTGAATATGAAACTGAAAGAAAGATCAATAACACAAACTTTTTAAAAAAAAGTGCGTACTATCCCCAGTTAATTGAAGATTTGCATTACAAATAGATTTTTGTGTGGTATTTACAATCGTAAGTGCAACTGTAACCCATTGTAAGTCTTTTTCTTGTTTACTTCGTTAGTAGCAGCATTTAATTTAATATTGTAACCATTATGTGCAACTGTAACTAGTAAGTGATTTTAGTTTTGTAAATTAGGTTAGTAGTTTAAGTTAGTATTGTAAGTATTGTACGTAGAGTTAGTATTCTAAAGTTAATAAAAGTGGAGAAAAAAAAGATTAAACATATTGAAACCTGTTGTTGGTCATTGTTTTCGGTACAAATGGTCTGTATCTTCAGGTAACCTGAATCTTGCTCGCCAGTTGTTATTTCAAGTGTTTCATTTGGACTTCACTTAAACAGCTTAGCTCTAACTGGCATGGAATCTCCATATCTCCGCAAAGCTGCTTAGCGACAAGATCTTCTCCAATCAATGGCTTTCATACGTCTTTATAAACATGATATCCATACACAGCTGATGGGAAAGCAAACCTTTCCATCTTCATGTTGGTGAAATTACATGTCTTAGCCCAGACTTCCCTCTGTAAATGACTGCCTGGTTACTAAGCAAACATCTTGTATCGCTCTCCAGTGCTTTATTTTCGTTCAAATATTTCATCATTTTCATTTCAACTGTGAGCTTTAACAATGAAGACAACTGTTGTCAGTCCCAAGAATTAGGGAAATCAATTAAAAATAAGCTTTTAAAAGGTGTTTTAAGAGTTGATTAACTTCTTAAGGTCACTACAAATACACAGCATTAGATTTTGGCAAGTTTATCACAAACAACTGCGAACAAACAACCTTTTTCGCAAGTGTGCTTTTTTCAAGTTTTGATTTTCTTCTCAAAATCATGATTGAAATTTGGGGGTGCAGCTTATCTACAAGTGCAGCTTATACACAAGTTTTTACAGTAACAATTATTTTGTTTCCGAAAACAATTACATACAAAAAGAACGTATGTATAAACGACATGTAATTTTAGATGCATCAAAGAAATGCATTTGTGTCAAAAAACATGTGTATATTTTGCATCTGCATAGTTCGCTTATCTCTGAGCTGTACTGTAATTCCCGAAGGTTGGAGGTCAAGTCAATTTCATTACTCCATATAAGGGGTTACCACGGATTCCCAGAATTTCTTTGGGTCACAAAGGCAAAAATTACAGACCAATGAGTGCAAGTAAATCAAAAGTGTTATCAGTGTCGCACTAAACAAGTCAGGTGAGCTGGAAAATGTGGAACAGATTTCAATAAGTGGAATAAAACTTGGCTGCCAACATAGAATTTTAGCTTCAAAAGATATTTTTGTCCGAAAAACTTCAAGACAATGTTGCTTATTTTTTGTGTTGTCAAAGGGCATTTAAAGCCAACATTTTTGGTTTTGTAACAAAATAAATGGTCATAATGAAGAAAATTGGGAGTTTTGGTCAGTTTATGGAGTGGTAAAGTCTACATTTAACTGAGCATTTGGTAATAAGAATGGTTCATTTCAACAATAGCACGGGATTTGGGAGAGTTGCAGGTTTTCAAAGCACTAACAGTGTTTATGGCAGTGAAAGGGTTAAAAAATGGTTTGGAATAGACCTTTCCTTGGTTTATGACACCATTTTGACTGGGGGGCGTCGTGCCTTCTTTAATGGCCTTATTTTCTGTTGCATGAATGATATCAATAAAACTATTTAAATTAGTGGCAAATGTTGGAAATCCACCTCTTTGTAGCGGTGTTACAGTGGTTCAAAGTAGGCCAAAATCTCATACATTTACTGTAATTTTAGCCATGTTTGCCCCCAGTCAAAATGGCATCATAAACTGTGGAAAGGTCTATAGGGCTGACCAAAGTAGTGGGAGTCACTTCGATGGATAATTAACGAAACAATAATTTTAAAATACATTTAATACTTGATTAAAAACAAAAAAATCACGGGGAGAAATAAGGGATGAACTTGAATGAGTTGGAGTAGTTACAAACAAGGACGAGACAAGATCCCCTGCTAACTACTAAACTATTTCAAACTGTTTATAGATAAACAGCTTGTTCTGATTAACATGAAACCAGAGGAAATGAAGCACCGTCTAAAAAGCCATGGTTAGTATGTAGATGTTTATGTCATAATCCGTATATATATAATTAAGCTTATAAGTTAAACTTATTAAGCTTAAGTTAAATAAACTTTAAAACAATAAACTCGCACTGTTCTTTTCATAGACTAGCGAAAATTATAATGAACCTTTAAAACAATACATTCTTGTTCAATAATTCAGAGTGAGTGAAATGGGGCTTTTTGAACTATCGTGGTCGCTATATTTTGACAAGTAACGTACGCCGGCCGAGGACGAAGCCTCACCTAGCCGCACTGTTACAATACTAGAATACCCCAGGTTTTTTCGGTGAGATTGCTTCAAGGGAAAATGGGAAGTAAAATATGTTTAGAGGAGAGAAGATCTGGAACCTTCATTCAACCTTCAGTCAAGATCTCTACAGTGCGACTTCAAAGAAAATGCCTAACATTGTTAGAGTAATGCGCGTAACATTAAATTATGATCAAACACAACAGGTCGGTGCCAAGGAACAGTCTTCAGGTTAAGACTTAAAAAGACCAATGGGATTTCTTAGAAATAAGATTAAGCAATTGTATAGATGTAATAAAAGTAAAAAATATGCTTACCAGCGACGACACACCTATGTCAGTCTTTTTTCGTCCCTTGAAGGTATTCTGAAGAGATAGGCGACTGAGGGCCGAGTGATGGACTGGAGAGAGGCAAGCCCAGCCTTGTCAGTTTGAAAAATACGTCATATAAAATAAATGAAATTTTACCCCTCTTGGTGACTTATCTCGGGTTGTTTCTTTTTACTTACCGCTTACTTATTCTTTGTTTCAGAGTCAACCAGTGATTACCGAAAAATAATATACCACTTACACTTGTTTTTCTGTTCCTCTCACTCTCCGCCTTTTTCCCATTTTGGTTTTCGTGCAGCTTTAACGCCCGAATTGTTGCACTGATATATCTATGGGTGTGGACGGCCGTCCAAAATTCTAGATTAAAAAAGAATGGCATTTCTGGGCTACAAATATTCTCAAAAGGTCAAAGAGATAAGACATAATCCAACACAGACAAGACTGTTCATGTGTTCGGCCAGGAGCCCATAATGGGCTCCTGGTTCGGCATAACGCTTGGAAATGAATTTGAGGACAGCTCGGAAATATAATTATCACGCAACTCAAATCTTCCCACCTTATAAAACTTACGCCAGAGGATTTCAGACCCCTAAAAAGCCCTCAAATCACAGTAAAAACTGAACAGAGAAGCGGGTCTTAGTAGCTCCCCATCACCAGCATACTTGACGGGGTAGAGCTGTCTTCTCTTGGTGCGTCATTCAAGTTTCCTTCGAAGCTCACAGTTCCGGCTTAAAACCAAATCTCGTCTGACCTTTGGATATTTCCATCCAACACAGTTTGTTTCAGTTTGCTGGGCTTTGATGGGTGTCAGAGAGTTTTAGTATCTTTGTTGACGTTTGGTCCTATCACTGTTCTTGTAGCCGGTTATTATCTTGTCGCCAAACAAGTCTTCCCATTTTATTCTCAATTCTATTACATTTAAGTGTATGCATTGCCTTCCCCATTTTTTTAACGCTTTTAATAAGATAAGAAAAGACATTGAAAACATAATCCATTATCAACTTCACCTGGCATCAATGGTAACAATCAACGATAACTTCAAAAGTGATAAGAAATCAAAAACCTCAGGCTAATTCGTCATACGAGTCGATCTTTTCCTTCTGCAACCAGCATGACAGATGCTTCTGTTAGAGGCTCATGTATGTTTTCTGTTGATTTATGTATAAAATAACACTGATGTTATAAAGTGGGTATCGTTTATTTTGTTATAAAGTGGGTATCGTTTATTTTGTGGCTTGCCACTTCGGTAACTATTACTGAGTTGTTTCCTTTTCTTATTAATTGTTAGCCAAGGTTGGCCAACACGTGTTTTCAGTTCCAACTTGTTTCGTCTTCTAGTTTGATTGTCGTTGTGGTTTTTCGGCGTATGCATGTTTGGGAATTCTTGCAGAACTTGGCTGGGACCTCCATACGTTGAAGTTAAGTCCTCTTTTACTAGTCATGCTTCCTAAGTTTTCATTGGAAGTCACAAATTAATGTGATCAAGTAAGCTGAAGCCACCGACAAAAGGCACTAAGGCCACAAGGTAGCGGGCATTACCCCTTAAATCTACCAAAGCAAAGATTGAGCCCAAGCATTAGCAGCCATGGACAGCTTTTTCGGCCTTGTTAGGCCTCATCAGCATGGCATAGCTAATGCTCAGGCTCAAGTACCCACATATTAATAAATAAAAACAAGCAATGAAAACGTAAAGCTTGTGGGATGTTGCTGGAGTGACAAGGATACTTCACAAATTAATGAGATCAAGTAAGCTGTCACTCCAGCCACATCCCACAAGCTTTACATTTTCATTGCTTGTTTCATTGGAAGTCCCCGACTTAGCCGGATCGTTTGTGTGGTCTGTGTGGTCCACGCGGTTAGCATTTTTAGGTATTCCCGCAGAACAAGTAGTGTCTATCACTACATGTTCCCACAGTGAGCAAACCCAAATATGTCTACTTTTTAGGTAATTGAGCTTAACTTTAGAGTGTGCCATGCTTGCGGCCGAAATGTTAAGTTCTACGAATAAAGCCATTTTGAAGAGTCTTGGTACCTCTCTGCTGGCCAAGCGAGTGCCTTCCTTCTTCGCGCTTCTACACTTCTAAGCCGTTTCAACATACAGGCCGGAAAGCAACCCTTTTCAGACCGAATCATAACGAGTAGTTGTCAATCACATTTGCAGCTTAAGCACCGTGAAGTAAACGCATTACTAGTGTGTGACGTTATAAAGAATTTGGTTTTACGTGCATTGATCAAATTTTGCTTATCAACAAGAATGTGCCTGTTGAACATATCGCATGTCCGTCCGTTTACCCAAATAGAAAAGCGGCCAAGACAGTTTTGAGTTGCCATTTATGTAGACTGTTCCCTCGAGCAGGATGGGCTCCTGCCTGAGGTGAGTGTCTAAACTACTAAGGGGGGCTGGAATGGGGGAGAGAGAAGTGGGAAAATAGGGCAATTCTCCGCCAATGTGGAGATTCCTTTTTATTATGAGCACTGATTACGGCCTTTGGCAGAAGGTGCTTACTGGTATTGACCGAGGTTCGCCGATGGATGATTTCGCCTTGTTTTCCTAACCTGATCAAGGGACAGTCTAATTTTCGCGGGTCGCGTATCGCGGGTAAATTGTCGCGGTGAGAAACTAGTAATCAGAGCGCTCGTCTAATCTTGTTGCTTGCTTGAACTTGCTCGTGTCATGTGGAAGTGACGGAGATAGAAGCTAAACTTGAATGACTTGAATTTTTAAAATTTTTTAAACTTGAATTTTTAGTGTAACAAAGTACCTAAAATAATTGAGTAAGTAAAACTTCAAAGACTAGCGTGCACTACAACAAAAGGTCATGTGTTAAGGTGGGGGTAAAAGTGAACTTTGAGTGACATTTTAAGGAGTTTGAAGAAGGGATGGAAATGGGGTAAAAATGTTTTGAAACACCACCAGACACTTGACCACCCTGCAGGCTGCTGGGGAACTGTTTGGTGACCGTCTACCTATTTCTAACTTCAACCTTAAACCTTCATTAAATCTTCAATATTTCCTATTTCCCCAAATTTAACCAATCCTTTGACAAAAATCATTTATTCCTGAATAAACCCAAAAATCACCACACAATTCACAAAATATCCCACAACATAGCTTCGTGTAATGAGCTAAGAGATTTTTGATTGCTTGAAACGCGAACGAGTTATTAACATTAAATCCATATTAGGCGACCTAAAAACGGTGTTCAAGTGTACCTCGCCTTAATCAGATTATACACCTGATACAGTTGAACAACGGTCACATCTCGACGTCGGACACTTTTTTCTCCCAGCGGATACACTCGCTCACTCGCGACCACTCTCTACAACAGCCACTCAGTATCTGTATTTTTAAAAGAAATAAACTGAACACGGACTTTCTAACTGTTCTTAATTTGACTTCTTTGACTAAGTTCCAATGGCAAGAATAATCGGTTTCGAAGTTTATGAAATTTCCAACTTGTAATTATTTATTTTTACGGGGGATCGTGCTGCGTCAATTTTTCATACTCGCTTAAGGCTTAATTTTAGCGCTTTAAATTATGATCTTTTTAAGAGGAATTGTTCTGTTTGATCTGCTTGTGCTTTGTGCGATGCACCTGTCGAAGATGCCAAACATTATTTCTTGTTTTTCCCGAGTTTTTGCTGCTCTGCGCGAAATACTTTTTGCCTCCGCTGCGCACTTGTTGGGGGATAAATGGCTCTCTGCATATAATAAGAAAATCATTGATTGACTTTTAAATTAACTTTCAAATTAATGTAAACTTGTTTTTTGCTGTTCAGTCTTTTATCTCCCAATCAAATCGTAATTGAATCTATTTACTTATTTATTTAATTATTTATTTTTGTTTTAGTCTCTGTTTTTGTTGTTGTTGTTGTTGTTGTTGTTGTTGTGTCCTAGCTTTGACCGTGAATAATAATAATAATAATAATAAAAAAACGGCATAAGCTCTCTTGATGAGCACTATCTGCTCTTAGAGCAAATGCCGAAAAAAATATTGTTTAAATTAAGTTCCAATAGCTTAAAAGTGGGGCTGCTGTTATTGAAGAAATATGCTATAGTGTCTCTCCTATTCATCCTATTCATTCCACCCCAGGCTGGACAGTCAACTGTCCAACCTAACCCCCACCCCTTCCTTCTCTTTTTGTACCTGTCAGTCCTGAATTCAAAAGGTAAGTACTCTGTTTAGTTTCTTGAAGAACTATTTAATATTTCACGATTTTTCTTACCACAGAAGGTCACTTCTAAGTCCGGCGAATGATACTCGACTGAAAACTAGACTTTCATAAGTTTGCCTTCGAATTATCACTGTTCAGTCTGTTGAAAAGGTTGCAAAGAAGCTTTGCCTACGTTGCAAAAAAATTACAGGGGAGAATACAATGTACATCAATATTTAAATTAGAGTCATTAAAAGTTGCAAGTTATAAGGTTACTGTCAGGATCCTTCAGATCCTTATTAAATCTTCCAAATTTCCTATTTCCCTCAATTTAACTAATCCTTTGAGAAAAATCATCTCTTCTCAAATATACCCAAAAATTACCAAAAACATTCACAAAATATCCCACAACGTAGCTTTGTGAGATGAGCAGAGGGATTTTTGATTGCTGGAAACGCGAACGAGTTATTAACATTAAATCCATGTTAAGCGGCTAAAAAGCAGATTTTAACGGAATTTAGCGAAAATGTTCCTCACACGTTACCGCACCATATTGTACGAGGCTTTTACAAATTCTACGACTACTATTGGCCAACTTTACAATGCATTTTCTCATACTGTAAAAGCCTCACACACTTTATTAGCCTATTTTCTCCTGAATGATTTAAGAGAGATTCTGTTTCAATGCGTGACTTCAGGAAAACCGATTCACCTTATTGTTCCTAAAACTTTTCTAGTAACTCATAAAATGATTTAGTAAACTCACAGACTGAAGAAAAACTTATCATCTTTGAGCTCTCAACGTAAAAACCTTATCTTTTAAGGACTTTTCTTACTTTTTTACGTTTGACCGCGGTTAAATATTCGGGGCTTAAGATTCGTGGTTGGTTCTAGCCGGCCGCCATGTTTGTTTTCATTCATTCGTTCACTTCTATCTGAGCTGAGAAATCGTCTTCAAAATTACGTTTCTATGAAAAAGAATTCGATAATCAATAAGCGAAAGAGTTCTAAAAGGTAGCATTTCCTCTCAAACGTGGGATTGTGATGTTTTAGGGTGCAAAAAACCTTGCGGTAAATCACTTACCTCTAGAGTGTGGTCTAGCCGTACAAACGTGAACCTCAAACCGCAAACCTGACGGCAAGGCACTGGTCACGAGACTAAAAAAGCATGACGTTACGTCAAACGGCAAAAATGAAAATTTGCCGTCTGTCTTCAGCTGTCTGCACAGTAGAGTGAAAATATTTTTATTTGCGCTAAATAGTAGGAGACATTTGTCCATTTTTGTGTGATTTATTTAAGGATTACAAGAAGAGAATAAAAAATAAACAGTCAAATGACTGCACGTGGCTACTGCTGAAGCTTTCCATTTTCGCGAGAAAGGGAGACGACACGTTTGTCAGTTGTTTGATGTTTGAGCTGTCACTCGAGTCACGCAAGGCAAGCTGTTTACAACCTAGCGCGTATAGCGTTATCTCATCATAGACTTTTTTCGAAATTTACCCTTGTATACAATGCGCAACCTGCCTCCTCCGGTTCACATTTTGGTCAAAGGCGAGCGCGAAACGCGAGTGACTGGTGACGAAGCGCGAGGGACCACGAGGCAGATGCGCAACCGTATATAATGCGCGCCCTATTTTTCAAGCCAATTTTCCAAAAATAAAATAAATAAGCAGTATACCTATCCGTTCAATACCCACAAGATGAAGTTATCTACAGTAGAACCTCGATTATCCAGACTCGTTGGGACTGAGTTGAACAGTCCGGATAATCGAGAGACCGGATAATCGAAAATATGAATATTAATGAGCTAAAACTAAAAATGAATGACTGAACTATTGGAAAAAGAACACTTGAGCAAATCAGAGCTCAGTGAAATACATTGCCATGGTATGGCGCGCGTGAGCTCAAAGTGCGTACAGAATTGTGTTTTGAAGCGAAATAAATTCAGTTTGAACCGGAGTTTCGTTCCTTAATTTGAAGAGAAAAAGTTTTGCTGCGGATCTTAAATATGGCTAATTAATATTCATGAAAAACTGGGACCTGCTAAGCAAGTACGGATCGAAAAGTCCGGATAATCGAGGTCCGGATAATCGAGGTTCGACTGTACTTGCGAAAGACAAATTATTTGCCGGTTTGAGTAAAGTCATCGGTTTCAAAATAACTCTCATTCGTTCTAGCTAAAAAGTTTATTTATCTGATTTTAGAAAGTGTAGTATTGAAAGACGGGCGCCTTGTTGTGTTTCGTGTGCTGGGAAAACTATTTTATCTAACAAGAATACCGTATTCCCGAGCGTAGTGACGGCATGTGAGAATGATCCAGACACCCGTATAAGGAATACTCTTATACTCATAGGCTCTTCGTGGTTGCTGTGTAAACATTTTCACTTTCATTCGCTTACAAAAAGAAGCATCCAAATGTCTTTTCGCGCATCCGATGTTGGCCGCCCGAAAAGGTAACAAATAGTCGTGATCAGGTGGTCCCAGAATGTAAGAACTTGAAAGGGATATTTTTGAAATTGAAATATTCTGAGAAGCTCATCGACGCAACTATCAACAGCTTTCAGCGCCTTCCAGAACCGAGTCACTATCCCTATCAAAGATAAAAAATCTGCCGAAGTGATTCACAGACGACTTCGTGACCTCGGAAGAAAGATCAACCATGATCTACAACCAATTTTCATCAGTAGAAAGATAATAATGATGATGATGATGATGATTATGATGATGATGATGATGATGATGATGATGATAATAACTTTATTTACCCAAGGGATCCTTATCACTAAAAAGTGGTCTTCTAAAGAGCCGTGCGCATTAAACCTAGTACTTAAAAGCTAAGACTTTAAAATTACAGACATTGTTAAAAAATCCTATAATAAGTGTTAAACTAAGTTAAGAAATTATAATTGACGAGCTACGAGTTACGGAATTAAGGCCTCCCTTAGTGAATCATGAGTGCGTAGTCTACGAATTCAAATGTGATTTGTGTGATACAAATTATATCGGTTACACGTGCCGCCACCTCCATCAGCGTGTTGTGGAACATAAACATTCCGTAATCGGAAACACTTTGAGGACGAGCATAATTTAAGGCCGTCGAACCTGCGTGAGAATTTTAAAGTAAGAACTTGAAAGGGATATTTGTTGCGGTTTATCATCCAATTTCATCTTGACGATTTTCAGGCTTATTTGCTGGAATTCGAGAACACTTCGTTTACGTATGCTAATAGACGTTTTAACGTCTTTTTTCAATAAATACCCAGCGTTATCTGATCGGAGATTTTATTGGAATCTTCGCTCATTTAGTACAACACTCATCTGTTGCCTAATGCAAAGAAATACAAGGGCAGTTGTGGAGAATCATCGGATAAAGTTGCGCATCAATATAAATTAAGAATAAGCTTAACTGCGAATTCACACTCCTAGTGGAGTTTATTCAACATAAGCTTAACATCTCACCAACCGAACAAGAGTCTTTCAATCTGGACGAAAGGAAAAGAGAAACGCGTGCTTTGAGCTGAGCGATTCCACCCGATGACTGCCGATCGACATTCTCAGTACACCACCGCAAAATTTCATGCTAAAATACTTTGTGGTGAAGTACTTGAAACACTGAGTGAGAGCTGTGCCTAAGTTTAAGTGCAAATGAGCGCCAAATCATCGGATATTTTAAAACAACTTACCTTCTAAGTGCCAACCACAGCCTGCTTGAATCGCTGGACGAAAGGGAAACGCAGAGCACATGGTTTGAGCTTAAGCGATTCTTCCCGATTACTGATCGAATTGCGCCGACGATAAGCGTCCTGAACAAAAACCAGTTGCCAGAAGGAGTCGTTGATTGATCGAATTTCCGAACACTTTCCGATTCCTACCGAACTAACTTACTTACTTACTAACACGGATACTTCACAAATTAATGTGATCAAGTAAGCTGAAGCCACTCAAAAGGCACTAAGGCCACAAGGTAGCGGGCATTACCCCTTAAATCTACCAAAGCAAAGATTGAGCCCAAGCATTAGCAGTCATGGACAGCTGTTTCGGCCTTGTTAGGCCTCATCAGCATGGCATAGCTAATGCTCAGGCTCAAGTACCCACATGTCAATAAAACAAGCAATGAAAACGTAAAGCTTGTTGGGATGTGGCCTTAGTGCCTTTTGAGTGACTTCCTTGTCACTCCAGCCACATCCCACAAGCTTTACGTTTTCATTACTTACTAACACGAGTCGGAGCAATGTGTCTACCGTTGCTAAGCAACAGTAGCCACAAAAATCAGAGGTACTCTATGCTGTTTGCCGTCTGCCGTAAACGTCATGATTAAACTGTCTCTAGTCTAGTTTGTTTGGATGTCCGTAGTAACGTAAGGGCTATTCAGTTTGTCGTTTGAACGCTTACGCACAGGTGCGATTTCCCGAAAGGCACCCCTGAAGGTTTACAGTAACTGTAACTTCAATGAGCTTGTCGAATTCTGCGAAACTATTTTATACCGGGTGATAACCTTCTGTTTATACAAAATTCCCTGAGGTCAAAGACTGATCCTGAACAAATTAGTGTTCTACGCACACAGACTTACCCGCGACCCGCGACAATTTACCTGCGACCCGCGCAATTCACCCGCGACCCGCGACAATTTACCCGCTACCCACGACAATTTACCTGCGACACGCGACCCGCGAAAATGAGACACTTTCCCCCTGATCAATGATTTTAACATTCTCTCAATAGCGTTTACTTGATCAAATTCTGAGGTCGCAGTTCTGGTATACTTTACTTTCACTCCAAAGCGAGGTGATCGTTAGGTCTCACTCGGTGGTGATGGATGCACGGGGTAGTTCAAAAACCTACGTCGAACCCAGAATGTTTTCTGAAGTTTCTCAGACACTCACACACCAAAGTAGTAAAACAGTACATATACGTTATTTACCGACCTGGAGGTCCGCACTGTCCGCACAACACAGACACGTTTCTTTGTCTACAAAAATACTGGTAAAAGGCATACACAATTTATATACGCAGTAGCCCACTACAAACACGACAGGGGACTGGGGAGAGTACTGTTGAACATCTATCTTATTCAATAAAGGATCACCCATACTTCTTCTTGCCAAGTTTCGCTGTCGATTACGTTGGGCCGTAGTGGTAATGGTAATGGGTTCATATACCGCACATATCACATAGTTTCATGGCCGTAGCATGGGAAGGGGACGGGGGGTCCCCCCCCCCCCCAATAATTTTGACAGGCACCTTTTTACTCGGGCTTCGAAGAGCGCCCGAGGTTTAAAATGCCGTTCGTTCTTCTTTTTATTCTTCTTTGTCGTCGTCGAGTTTCATCTACAAAGCTCACTTCCGGCGTTTCTGCGCAAGCGCTAACTAAAAGTAACAACTCACAACAGCAAGAATGATGCCTATTGCCACGTATCCGTAAACGTCGATTCACCTTGTGTCTTTGAAGTCTCAACAACTAATATGTTAAGAGAAGTGTCTATACGAATGTTTGCAAGTTCAACTGCGAGAAGAAAACTTTAACATGACCAAACTTAACTCCAGATGGACTGCCGTGTTTCCCCGTGTCCGCTCCATTGAGATGTACATTTTGTTGAATAACTCAAGTACGGAATATCACACACCCCTGAGACTTTGACAGGTAGTTTATTTACTATTTTTCCACAATATTTCAATTTATGGACATTAGTTTTTGAATGATAAGCGATTAGTTTTTTTCTTGCATGACTTGAAACTGACCGCAGAAACGTTCTTTTCTTATGTTTCAAATGACCCTGGATTGACGTATCTGTAAAAAGTTGGACTCTGCCGATTATTTTTCTCCTCACATTGCAGCGAGACTCCGTTAACGTTTATGCGAAAAAATCCTACATCGTTCGATAAGCGTTTCCTTTCTCAAATTATCCATCGAAGTGAAACAAGTGCGCTTAGTTTTTTTTGGAATCAATATACTATTTTTATCATGTCACATGACGATGAACCTCTGTGGCCTAGAGGTCATTGTTCCTGCCTCTGACGCAGCTAACCCGGATTCGATATCTATTAGTGGCATATATCGCAGCCATTTTTTTTTTTTCGTTTGTCTTTTTCTTCTTATTTTAGAGATCTTTTTTACAAGTGTTATAATTATTGTTCTCAATGGTTGAGCTGTAAAGCAATTTTGTAATTTCAGAGCCTATACGTTGATAGGGGTCTAAAGAAATAGTGTCCAACACAAGCTAAGCGCAATGCGTCCGATGTAAGACAGACAGACTTCTCTCTATTCTTTTATTTAGCGCTAAATTAGGGATACAATACTGTTTTTTGCAAGTCCGAGTTTAGGCTAATTGTAGCCTCTTGTTTCTTTTAACTGAAAGGGGTTTTGTAAAAGAAGGTCTTAGGCTTCTGAAGATAAACTCATCTAGAATCAAAATTCAGAACACGCCTCACTTCTAGGAGATATCCCAGTGATCTGGTGGATAAAAGCCTCTTAGAAGTTCACTTCAAAACAGAAAGGCAGCTCTTTCACAGAAACAGAAAGCACAAAAGAGAATTCTGCTCTTTTACGCAACTGCCACCCAACATTGAAAGGTTTTGAAGAACATACTAATTGACAAATGGCATTTAATTCAAAATCAACCAACACTCAGAAAGAAATTAAAGAAACGTCCCCTGATCTCTTGCATACAGAAAAGGGAAAGCTTGTTAAGGCAAAACTATTTGAGATACACAATGTATTCACAGCAGGAGACCTGAGGTGCCTGTAGCCCGAATAAGCCCTAATGGTTTCTATATGGGCATCCTTGCCTAATTCTTTTCTCTTATCGATTATTTAATATCTCTTGTAGTTAAATACATATTTATCTTGTAATTTCAAATAACAATAAGTGGCAAAAACTAAACTGAAAACTGAAACTGAAAACTGGCAAGTTGGTCTGTCAATCCCTTCTTTTACATGCATAAAAATTTACGACAAACGATTTGCCCCGAAAGTTGTCTTTGCTCTTGAAGTTAACTCAGTCAAACATCCGAACAAGACGCTCTATGAGCGTTAACTCGGGATACTTTTGTGCTGCAGAAGCCAGACGCACGCTTTCTGATTCTCGAAACTATCCGGCTAGTGGTTTGCTTCTGAGTTCACATAAGGCCTTTTTGCTCACGTACGAGCAAAGCTCGTTAAACTGTTTTGGAAGTTGCCATCCATATTTGTTGTCAGCTGTTGTTTACTTCTAAATTAGGTGGCAACATCTGGAGTTTTTTCTTTCTGCGAAGCTTGAAAACATTCGCATAGACACTTCTCTTAACATATTGGATATTCAAAACTCGAAAACACAAGGCGAATCGTTTCCGTGTATGTGACATGTTTCTTAGAAGCAATCCAGATGTCACGCACTGTAAAAAGAACTCGAAATTCAAAATGCTCTATTTTCAAAACAAAGCGTGTTACTTGGCTTACCTGATGAAGGTAAAAAATCTAAATGTTTAATTTTAGTTTTTTTTTCCTGACGTCACGTGAAAACCAAAAATTCGCAAACTTGTCTCTAAATATAGACCTCTCACAGCGATTGAGTTGAGGTATAATCCGGATCAAATTACATCAAAACAACTTTGCGATTTTCTAAATATAGAACTGTCACAACGTTCTAATTCGAGTCGATACTCACAGCACGTGCGAGGCTTCCAACCTTGCCCCGGCAAACATTTTCACGCGGACAGTCTTAACTGTATTAAACTTTACAAAGATATGCGCAGGAAAATTTGTTCCGGCGGTCGAAGTGGATTATTTAACCTTGAGTGTTCACTTGCGGTCATGTATTAAATGGAAGGTATCACATTACGAAAACAACTTTGTGCAAATCTGTAATTTTTCTGTCACAGCATTCGAATTCGACTTGTGATATCGATTAGCCGATAAGCTACACGTGCGAGGCTTCCAACTTTTTCTTAGCACTCGGCAAACCTTTTCACGGGGACAGACTGTGCAGCATTAAAATATCTATGAATGTTGTGCCGCGTAGCACTAGGAACACAAATAGTGGAATAGAGAATTAACTCTAAAGTGTAAATTAAAGTGCTACTTAAACCCATGAATAACCCACTGGGCGTTAGCCCTAGTAAAGGGAAACAGGGAACCACACGAGGCAAAGAAAAAATCTTTTGACCTCGGTGGGAATCGAACCCACGACCTCCGGATTAGATCTACCGTTGCTCTGCCGACTGAGCTACAAGGTCGCACAGAGAAAGTCGGGGACGATTTTAGATGGTGAATCGCGGCAAAGAGAAAGTAAGGGTACATATGAATGTTGTGCCGCGTAGCACTAGGAACACAAATAGTGGAATAGAGAATTAACTCTAAAGTGTAAATTAAAGTGCTACTTAAACCCATGAATAACCCACTGGGCGTTAGCCCTAGTAAAGGGAAACAGGGAACCACACGAGGCAAAGAAAAAATCTTTTGACCTCGGTGGGAATCGAACCCACGACCTCCGGATTAGATCTACCGTTGCTCTGCCGACTGAGCTACAAGGTCGCACAGAGAAAGTCGGGGACGATTTTAGATGGTGAATCGCGGCAAAGAGAAAGTAAGGGTACATATGAATGTTGTGCCGCGTAGCACTAGGAACACAAATAGTGGAATAGAGAATTAACTCTAAAGTGTAAATTAAAGTGCTACTTAAACCCATGAATAACCCACTGGGCGTTAGCCCTAGTAAAGGGAAACAGGGAACCACACGAGGCAAAGAAAAAATCTTTTGACCTCGGTGGGAATCGAACCCACGACCTCCGGATTAGATCTACCGTTGCTCTGCCGACTGAGCTACAAGGTCGCACAGAGAAAGTCGGGGACGATTTTAGATGGTGAATCGCGGCAAAGAGAAAGTAAGGGTACATATGAATGTTGTGCCGCGTAGCACTAGGAACACAAATAGTGGAATAGAGAATTAACTCTAAAGTGTAAATTAAAGTGCTACTTAAACCCATGAATAACCCACTGGGCGTTAGCCCTAGTAAAGGGAAACAGGGAACCACACGAGGCAAAGAAAAATCTTTTGACCTCGGTGGGAATCGAACCCACGACCTCCGGATTAGATCTACCGTTGCTCTGCCGACTGAGCTACAAGGTCGCACAGAGAAAGTCGGGGACGATTTTAGATGGTGAATCGCGGCAAAGAGAAAGTAAGGGTACATATGAATGTTGTGCCGCGTAGCACTAGGAACACAAATAGTGGAATAGAGAATTAACTCTAAAGTGTAAATTAAAGTGCTACTTAAACCCATGAATAACCCACTGGGCGTTAGCCCTAGTAAAGGGAAACAGGGAACCACACGAGGCAAAGAAAAAATCTTTTGACCTCGGTATTCATGGTTTAAGTAGCACTTTAATTTACACTTTAGAGTTAATTCTCTATTCCACTATTTGTGTTCCTAGTGCTACGCGGCACAACATTCATATGTACCCTTACTTTCTCTTTGCCGCGATTCACCATCTAAAATCGTCCCCGACTTTCTCTGTGCGACCTTGTAGCTCAGTCGCAGAGCAACGGTAGATCTAATCCGGAGGTCGTGGGTTCGATTCCCACGAGGTCAAAAGATTTTTTCTTTGCCTCGTGTGGTTCCCTGTTTCCCTTTACTAGGGCTAACGCCCAGTGGGTTATTCATGGGTTTAAGTAGCACTTTAATTTACACTTTAGAGTTAATTCTCTATTCCACTATTAAAATATCTAGCTTCACAACTCAAACACGATGAATTTGCATGACTTCAAAACAACCGTCGCGTGATGTTAGCCTTTCGACCTTTGGACTATGTGGTTTGCTTTAACCAATGAACACACCGCCACGTGCCTGCTGTTGTGCATTGGCCAATCTAAACACAGGAACGTAATTGTATTGTGCATTTTGCTGTACAGGAAAAAAAAATAAAAAAATAAGACTGAAATTTGACACATTTTATAACTCGGTATACTTACAGTATCCAGAGTAATTAGGCAAAGAAATGTTATAGTCCATGGGGTCTATGAAGTGGTTAATTTATCACACGATACTGACAAGTTGTAAGTTGCAGTTTGTATAATAAATAATAAAACCTGTTCAATAAGAAGAATACAGCGTTGAAGTAACATATCCGACCAGTGGTTTTGTTTGGTAAAAAATTGCTGGAAACTACTCTCGGAAGGCCGGAAATGCTTTTTCAGAGGCAACCCTGATTTCAAAATCTCCCGTGGAACATGTTCCGGGCCCCTCAGAAACTGGCGCCTTCAGCGCTCGTGATGTGCCCCCACCCACCCCAATAAATTTAACCCTGCTACGGCACTGTTAAGTGACAAGTCATCCACAATTACACGGCGTTTCGTAAGCCTTTCCAATCATTTTCACCAGCCTATCACTTCCCTTCTGTGAAAAATCTCAGACGAATGAATACACCATTTTGCTAATGATCAGTTCCTGGTGAATTGTGGGTAGATCCAGTCCTTTGTGGGGGCAAACGGCCATTTTAGGACATAATTTGAAATTGTAATTTTCACCGTTTGCACCCACAGAGGAATGGATCTACCCACAATTCACCAGGAACTCATAATTAGCAAAATGATGTATGTATTCGAATGGTATGGGTAGCTGAGCTTATGGCCCGCTCTTCTCAGTCCTCCCTCGTCTGAACAATGGGTTATAAATCAACATAGCTGACCTCTGTCAGCATCAATACGTTGATTCAATATCATTTTGTACTACACAGTGCTTTACATTGGCAGTAAATGGATCAGATCACTACACGGATCACCGCAGCAACTTCCACTCTGTTTCCACTTTAATATGTAGTTTTAGTATCTGCTTTTCTTCTTAACTTTTTAATTATAAATTATTATAAATCATTAAAAAAGATAGAAAGATATGCATCTAACAACCGCAATACAGCTGAGCTCCACTCCAACTTGCTTCGTTCTGAAACCGTGGTACGTTGTATGGCCTCCATTCGACCTTTGGAGATGCCAACACCAGTCTCGGAAGGAAGACTTATGATTTTTCCATGTAAATTACAGTAAAAATTCAATCTCATAAATATCTACTTTCACCGTGACCTGTTTGTTATATCCAAGATGCCCAAAGTGTGCTGTTCCTTGTGAAATGACTACAGCATATTTTCAATTGGCTATTAATGCAACCTGGTTCGCAGTGCCCACTCTCCTCCTCCTTCAAATACTTCGATTGAAGTTGTAACATTAAAGGAGCACGGTCATGATATTTGGGTAATTGTTAGAGAGACGAATTATCTTTTTGAAAAAATTTTCAAAAAGGTAATTTGTAATCTGTTTCAATCTTCTCCATCCATCACCATCCTCGCTATATTTGCGTTTATTCTTGTCTCTTTGGTGCTTGTCTTCCTTAAAAATTTGTTATTTCACTGTTTCGCATTATTTAAATGCATTTTTTATCTCTGTAATAATGACCCAAAATATCGTGACCGTGCACCTTTAACCTTTGCATATTTGACCTTTTTGAAACTCCCTTGATAAATCACGTCTTCTGCAGGCCAGATGCTAATCGTTACGCCATATCATTTGCATTTCTTCTTGTTTTGTGTCCGTTTGATGTTTGTCGTGGGTTGTCACAAGATTATGATCAGCTGCAAACAAAGTCCTTTCTCAATGGACGAAGAAGGAAGCCTAGGAATAAGGTTGCAATTCAAGAATGTTCCAGAATCAACTGTAGGTCATAAGACATCTTTCTCTAACAACTCACACACGTGTTTAGAATTCGTGGTACATTCATTTTAGTTGTCACCATAATTACCAAGTGATGTAACAAAATTGTAACTTTCCGGCACACTACACAACCTTCAGTAACACGTGTTCAGTCCTCCTTGGGAGTAAGATTGTTTAAATCCGGCTGCAAATACTCTTGCACAATTCTGTTCACGATGTTTTGAAGAGTTTCTTTAGCAGTTGGTACATCCACACTAAAACAAAGAAGCGAATAAAGGTGTAAAAAAAAAAAAAAAAAACGAATCAAAGGATTTTACACTAATTCGTGCATTTAGGTGTTAGTATCTGATGTATGGGGTGTTCATAGAGTTTGGGTTTCGTTTTTACTGACTCCCGATGTTAAACTTTGATGTCCTCCTTTAATTTACATTCCTAGTCCTTTCGTAGTAATAAAAAGTCAGCTTTTCTAAAATTACCTGACTAAGTGGTCTGCATGATAATAAGGAAGGTATCCCAAGAAAAACGACGGGCACACGATGGTGACCCGTTTTCTAAATGCCCTCAATGAACAGACGTGCGGCTTGCTCGAACTCAATCCTCTGCCGTTTCAGGACACAACACCACACGCTCTCTCACTTGTATAACCATGAGATCATTACATGTAGCAGGATATACATACTTATCATCTGGTCTGCATGCTAGCTCCGTGTAATATTTGATCTTAGGCTCAGTACCGCTGGTCCGAAGTGTGGCAACACATCCATTCTCAAAATAGAACGTGATCATTTGACTTGACTTGCTTACAGGAAGGATCTAACAGGAAGAAATAACATTAACTCAATAGGTATGTTGTAAATTTTAAAGACAGAATTGTATCGCCTTTATTATTACAGTTGACTGAGGCAGTTGAATCTGATACATTAATAGGACAATTTCATGGTGACGTCATCTGACCACAGCTACAAGAGTTTTACAGTTTTTATGCTCGTTACGGCAACTGCCATTTTCACCCCAATGGGATAAGAAAATTTGGATAAGAAAGGAAAAACAAACTGAATTCTGGTCGTTGTTGTCAACTGACGCTATCGGGAAAGTTGTCCATCAGGCGTTATTTTCACTACTGCTTTCTTTCTTTAAATCCGCAGTTCAAATATACGAGTTTCATATATTCACAGTCATTCAAACTCCAAGTCTACCAACATGCATATTTTTTCCTCCAAGCTTGTAAAAACACAGCCACTCACCGGTTTGTTATCAGGCTTAGTGCTATCATAACCAGCTGTCAAGTCTCTAATGCCAGACAACTTATAAGGACCACATGCAGTAGGGTACTGAAATTAACCAAATCCATACACTGTAAGGTACAGAACTCGACAAGCAACTAAGTATACCTCACAAATTAATTTGCCTATGTAAGCTAAAAGCCGCTCATTTGGCACTAAGGCCACGTGGCAGCGGGCATTACCCCTTAAATCGACCAAATAAAGTTTGAGCCCGATTAGCAGCCATGGACAGGTTCAAACCGCGTTGAAGTCCTGAATTTTTTTCAGGCTTCTTTTCGCAATTGCATAAATTGCGATCACAACTGTGAGGATCATTCTTCATTGATTTCATTTCCGCAGTTCATGTATGATTTATTTCATATATCATTCACACTCATTTCTTTCACGGGAACATATGAACCTACAATTGACCTGCTCCCAACGTCAGTGGCTTCATAGCTCAGTTGGTTAGAGCATCGCACCGGTAATCGCGAGGTCACAGGTTCAAACCCCGTTGAAGTCCTGAATTTTTTTCAGGCTTCTTTTCGCAATTGCATAAATTGCGTTCACAACTGTGAGGATCATTCTTCATTGATGTGTTTCGTCCCTGTTAGGCCTCATCAGCATGGCATAGCTCATACCCAGGCTCAAGTACCCACATGAACAAAACAAGCAATGAAAATGTGAAGCTTGTAGAATGTGGCTTGGAGTGACAAGAATACCGCTCAAATGCGTGGCTTTCAGCTTACCTAGACACATTAATTTGTGAGGTATACTTGTCCCTTCAAGCCACATCCCACAAGCTTCACATTTTCAAACAACTTATAAGGACCACATGCAGTAAGATACTGAAATAAACGACATCCCATACAAACAGCAAACAAACAACTTCTGCACAAAAATAACTGGCCAGTTTAGTGAGTTCATATAATGTCAGTGAAAGTTTACGTTAATAGTGTCTCAAAATTAGGTCATCATTCGTTGGCAACAAAACCAAAAAAACTTGGTCCTGTAGAACCATTTAAATATAGCAAAAGTTAACAACTGAAAAACGGTCTATTCTGATTATACACAGTTACTAACCTGACCATTCTCAAGAGTCCTGATGCGATCGAAAATACTCCTTATTGTTGATGGAGAATAACACAGGTAATATGAATTATTGGACACATGGACGCCATACCTAAAAACACCAGTGAGCAGACGGATTATGACTAATGTTAAGTTGAGCAGACCAGAAGGGTGGGGGGGGGGGGGGGGGGCAAATGCAAAAAGGAGTAAAAAAAAACAACAAACAAAGCAGAAACCTAGCAAGCAAGACATTCAGAACTCATGTCTTACCCCACCCCTTCAAGCATACAGATATATACAAACACATGAACAACTAAAGCTACCCAGCAGTTAAGAAAGAAAACAAATGTGCGACCACACTAGATAGAATGCCAACAAGCAACAAAAAGGAACTAGAGGCCATATAGGCCTTCACTCTATTTTCCAAGAGGCAATTGGAAATTGCAATTTGCTACTTCAATGATTCACCAACGTGGTTCTAATATTACGACAAAGTTAGTATAAGGAGGTCTGAATTCCTTTCCATATTTTATGTTCACTACGGCATCATGTTGATCATGTACACATAGTTCTTGTCACAGGGGCAAATTTGATATCACTGCGAGGATTTCGGTGTTTGTAATTCTGTGAATTAAGACACAGAAAAACTGGAAAATAAACTTTTATATTTTAAATATTGTTTTTTTGGCATTTGTTCTGAGAGCACACAGTGCTCATTGAGAGAGCTAATGCCATTTACATTATTATTTGAACACCACGGTCAAAGAGACCTAAAAAAACAGAAATAAAATAATAAAATGATAAAAAAAATAAATAAATAAATAAATAAATAGATGAATTCAATTATGAGAAATGATTTGATTGGGAGATAAAAGACTGAACAGCATAAAACATATAAAACATTTAAGGCTGTCAAACCTGCGTGAGAATTTCAAAATTCTTAAGAAATGCAGGAACAAACTGGAAATGCTCTTGATTAAGAAGAAAAGATCGAACCTAAATACCCAAAGTGACTATTCGCGCGAAACTCTGTGTGTGAACACTAGACTCTCATGATATTATTTCATTACTTGCATTCTTGTCATTCACATACACACCTATTTCAATTATGTTAATATCTCCACATTCGACAATGATGACATGAGGTCGTCGAAACATCATGTCACGTTTTTATCGTTAATTTTCTGTTCAATTTTCACCTCGGATAAATCTGCACAAAGGCAAAGAAAGCAAGTCAATTTGAAGCAGAATTTATTGACTTGAGCTGAGCACATTTTTCACAAATTTTGCTATAAGTTGCTTCGAATACAGCTAATTGGTCAATTAAAGACAAAAATTGACATTCAAACCTGGAATTTCGGAGAAAGTCCACAGTATTTTAATAAAATCCAACATGGCCGCATTGATGTTAGCACTTGCACAGAAATGCTAGAAGTGAGCATCGCAGATAAAACATGACGAAGAACAGAAAATATTTTTAGACTCGGACTTTCTACAGGAAATCTGAGTAACAAGCACACAAAACAAACAAGAAAGCCACAGACTAGCAAACAGACAAGCAGAAGCAATCAAACAGTGAGGCAAGTAAACAAGATGTCCAGAAAGCAGGAAAGTAAACTGATTAACAAGCAAATGACAAAGCACCCAAACAAGCAAAAGGAATGAGGAAGCAAGTGAGCAAACCAGCGAGTAAACAAGTAAGCAAACAACAAAACACAAAAACAAAAAGCATAAGAACAAGCAAGCAAAATAAAGCAAAACCAAGCAAATGAGACAAAAAACAAGTAGAAAAACCACAAAGCACCAGAACAGGCAGAGATACAGTAAGCACACAAGAAAGTAAGCAAAAAGTAAGCAAAACGAGTGATCAATCAAGAAACTTACATACCTCTTGTACAAGTTGTTGAGCTGGTCTGTTAAAGTAAGTCCATGACAGCAGAGGTAAGCAGCCATCTCTGCCATGACCACTGTGGCACTGATCCCATCTTTATCAAGAACATTGGTACCAAACATAAATCCTACAACAATAACAGCACAAGAAGACTCTTCAGCAGCGGAATGACTGTAATCTATGCACTTCTTTCAAAACCTTTATTTTGTAATTACTATGAGTGGAGAAATAAGACAGAAATGAAACAAAAATTGTCTGTTTATTTCTTGACATGATATTAGGGACAGCGCGTCACCCAAGCCAAAATTGCTGAAAATGTATAAGGCACAAACACTAGGTACCAGCCCTCCCTCTAACCCTAACCCTAATCTGAACCAATCCCTAAGCATTTTCAGCTTTGGTGATGCACTGTCCCAAATGGAATTTTATTTCTTGGGGTTCCATTAATTACTATCTTATGCTTCTCCAAGTCAATATCTTTAATTTATTCTTAAATTTGCTGACCTGAGCTTTTAAGTTGAACACAAATTATTCCAGTCACAACTTATGATTAATAAATACATGCACAACATAGGATCACATTACAGTAAGAATTTTGAAAGCTCTAAACTGTAAACCATAATCTAGAATGGACTGGGCACACCACATAATTCCTTTAAGCCCCTGAAGTCCAATGTGCCCCCATGTGCCCTTGCAGATTTACGTCCCTTCCGCCACCTTTGATGTCATCAGTTGTAACGGTCAGAGGTAGTTTTGTCCACTAACTTGTACAGAAAAAACAGATCTTTAAAACCATACCAGATCGAGCATGATTCAGTCAAGGAAGCCAGAGGAAAAGGCAAAAAACCAAGCAACATGAACGCAAAAATTCCCATTAAAATCTGCCTCCACCACCCACGCACCTTTCCTTTCATCAAATCCTAGGATCCCAAACACTTTTCCAAAACCTTTGCTCACTGAAACAAAGCCCATTCAATACCCAGCAAAAACAAAAAAAATGAGGCAAGAAAAACAAAAAACAAAAAACGAAGGAAGATGAGATTGCTTTCTGCACATGCCTGAACTTTGGAAGCTAATGTTAAAAGCTTAAAATGCAATTTTCGGCAAAATTTCCGGAAGCCAATGGGTTAAAGGGAACCTGCACTCCTACAACAAATTGACGCTAAATTGTAGGCAGCAATAACTAGATTTCAAATTTTTTTTAAAACATGATTATAACATTTCAGTGTACAAAAAAATGGTTTCATCATTGCCTATTTTTGCTTTTAAAATTTCCCAGGCGTGCCCATTTTGGATTTGATGACGTATAATGGTTGCCTATTGTTTACCACAAAGGATTTTCTGCTTTATTTGCTTCCTGACAATAGCTGCAACCATTACACGTCATCAAATCCAAAATGGCCGAGCCCAGGAAATTTGAAAGCAAAAATAGGCAATGATGATGTCAATGAAGCAAAATGGAACAAGATTAGAAAATAGAACTCCAAAGAAAATAACCGATGTCAACCGAAAAACTGACCTCAAAAGACTGCTCTGCAAATAGTTGTTTTAAGTTAACAGCATGTCACAGTTGAAGAAAAACAACAACTCGAAAAACAGCAAACCAGCTCAGTTTGTCAACAATATCAAGTGAATACTCACCTTTTTGAGAAATAACCAGGGCTTTTACTCCATTGCTGTTTTCCTTTCACTTAATTGCAAAGTTTTGTCGGCGAAAGTTGTATTTTAAGAGGAAAAATCCAATGTTTCGTTGCACTGTAGTAAAATAATTTTACTTCAAGATTTCCCGCCAATTCTGGACCGGGCAAGCCAGTCCGGATGGAAAAAAGCTGGACCGGCTAAGAGCGCATTATTAGCCAATCGGATTCGAGGATTTAGGATTCCGGCCTGCAGAGATGCTTCAGAAAAAAATAAATATATGTTATTCACCAGTCAGGAAGGTCCGTATTGGGAGAAACTGTGCCAAAGGTCTTGAGTTGGCCTCGGGCAGGACTCAAGTCCGAGGGCACGGTTTCTCCTAATATGGACTGACCCAGGCCAGTGAATAACAATTTTTCCTTGAGAAGGACGGCAACACTTGGTAAAAGAAACCTATAGCTGCAGTCACAGGACTGGCTGATTCTCTAAAAAATAGGCACCATAGAGGTGCATGTGACTACTGCTTAGATTATAACATGATTATAACATTTCAGTGTACAGAAATATGGTTTCATCATTGCCTATTTTTGCTTTTAAAATTTCCCAGGCGTGCCCATTTTGGATTTGATGACGTATAATGGTGCCTATTGTTTACCACAAAGGATTTTCTGCTTCATTTTCTGCTTCATTTGCTTCCTGACAATAGCTGCAACCATTAAAAAATAGGCAATGATGGTGTCAATTTTTTTGTACACTTAAGTGTTATATCCACATTTCAAAACAAAATTTGGAAGCTAGTAATTATTTCCAATAATTTAACGTGAATTTGTTGTAAGAGTGGAAGTTCCCTCTAACAAACGTTCTTCAGGTCATTGGTGAAAATGAATTGATTAAGTTTTGTACTGTATCAGCACTGGCCACATTCCGAGAACACACAACTGGGACATATTTTTGAAAACCTTTGTCATACCAGAGCAGCAGCAGCATGCTAGAGCAAACTAGCTCAAATAAAACCCAGCTGAGGCATCTTAATTGTTGTTGTCAATTATTGTAATCATAAGCAGTCATACTAGTTGGTCTTCCGATAACTGTAACTAGCTTTAATCGTAAAGCGTGTTGTTGTTGTTGTAACATCTGTGATCATTATAACTCAGAGGTTTAGAAAAAATTTTTGAACATAATTCCATCTTAAAGATGCTGTTCCTACCACTTGCTAAGCAAATGCATTGTGCAAACTTTAACAATCAACTGAAGAAAGCTGTTAAGCTGGCTAAAACATCTTATCAATGGAACGAAAAGTAACTGCCAAAACACATTCAGAATATTCACGACTGTATTTTTAAACATTCACCAGCCAACCCACTCACTGAGCAACCCATCAATTCACCAAAAGATGGATCGACCAGTGACAGTTGACAACCCAGCAACATAAGCAGCTAATAAGCCAATAATTATAAACTGTCTTGCTGAGTAAACAATTGACCAACCAAACTTCTAATCTTTGAGTCTTTGAGTTTTTCTTTTACTTTGTAGTCTCCCGTTATCTCACCTATTGCTTCTTCAAATGAAAACAGAACTGTTTTTCCTTGAGCCATGAGATCAAATGCAAGATTGCCCATCCACTTAAAGCCAGTTAAGGTTTCCTGGAAAAAATGTCAATAAACATCACTTTATTCAGGTTTCATATCTACAAGCTGGCCACAAAAGGTCTACTAACTGGGGACGCTTTCAATATATTGATTCCACAAATGACAACAATCTTAAATAGCAAAACTGACAGATTTATTTCAAATGACATAACTGGTAAAATTACTATTAAAGCACACACTAAAGTTCAGTGGTTCTCAACAATGATAGCCTTTACAGAAATTGCCATGAATGACTAAATTAATGTATATTGTCACATTATTTTACCATGAATTCAAGAGGCTAACTGATGTCTTTTCATCAGTAGAAGGCACAAATGAACGGCTTTTGTTGCCAAAGAGTACCTTAGTACACTGAAACTATATACAGTTGTCTGCTGCTGTGGATGGCAAGGATGGAAATGAATTAAGTGGCAGTACCGCTAAGAGTGGTCATACTCAAGGCTGAGGGCACAGTTTTTCCCTATACGGACTGACCTAAGCCAGTGAATAACAGCTTTATTTTTTCTTTTTTTTTCCTGAAAATGAACAAGGAAAACTGGTGTGCAAAAAGTCTCTCTATGCATGGTTCATCACACTGTCACAGTTTAAAAATTTAGCTTATAGAAAAGCAGTCTGCAAATCTCAGAGAAAAATGGTAGACTAACGATAAAACAAAACTTCTTATATATCTTGGAGCAATAAAAATAAAAAACAAACAGTGACATTTCATACACAGAGAGATAAATTAAACAAACTAAACAAAGATCTTTGAAAAATTCACACAAATATATTTATTGCTTTGTCTTGTTGACAATGAAATCACACTTTCAAGTTCGTTTTCTGAATGACACATCGTAAAACACGAGGAATTATTACCTTTAGTGAAAAATACTTAAACATCTCAGTCTCTTCCTTGATATATTATTATTTCAAGTATTAATCTTCGTTATTCTTCAAAATAACTTCACAAATCAATGCTAAAATAAGAAAACTACACAAGAAAAATGTGTTGACATTAATTCATGCAAACTGCACAACGTTGCAATGTGTTTGTTTGACCATTTTCTTAAATGAAGCAAAATGGAACCAGATTAGAAAATAACCGACCTCAACCGAAAACTGACCTCAAAAGACTGCTCTGCAAATAGTCGTTTTAAGTTAACGGCATGTCAACAGTTGAAGAAAAACAACAACTCGCCAATTCCGGACCAGGCAAGCCAGTCCGGATGGAAAAAAGCTGGACCGGCTAAGAGCGCATTATTAGCCAATCAGATTCGAGGATTTAGGATTCCGGCCCGCTGAGATGCTTTAGAAAAAAATAAATATATGTTATTCACCAGTCAGGAAGGTCCGTATTGGGAGAAACTGTGCCAAAGGTCTTGAGTTGGCCTTGGGGAGGACTCAAGTCCAAGGGCACGGTTTCTCCTAATATGGACCGACCCAGGCCAATGAATGACATTTTTTCCTTGAGTAGGACGGCAACACTTGGTAAAAAAAAACCTATAGCTGCAGTCACAGGACTGGTGGATTCTCTAAAAAATAGGCACCATAGAGGTGCATGTGACTACTGCTTAGAAGGTGAAAAATACGAAAAGTAGAATTGTGTGTTTCCAGAAAATATGCATACCCCAACCACAGAGGGAAATGGAATTCCGGAGGGGTGGGGTGGTCAAAGCCCCAGGAAAATCTGGGGGTGGTGGAAGATTAGTTTTTTCCAGATGGTTGGCTCGAATGTTCTCAAAAACACAAATAGCTATTGGCTTAATGATTTTAAACACAATACTGAAAAACAAACAAAAGAAAAGTAATAACATGTTTCTTGAAAGCGCTTTGGATTAGAAGGACATGAATACACAAGAGGTAGAGCGTATTGAGACTATTGAGGATCAAGAAACAAGAATCAAGGACTGAAAAATGGCAAACACCAAGTTAAATTACCTCTAATACAGACTCAACAAGGTTTTAGGAAATCATATCATCAAACTGGGAATCTTCAGGAATTACCATAACATCGTGTTGAGTGTACGCGAGCATTGATTTAGAAACAAGAAATGTTACAAATTACCACCCGCTATGTATTTGCAAAGCTTTCAATTTATAGCCCAACTGGAGCAATTGCGATTTATTTACTACAGTATTCAAAACCTTAATGGACGAAAACCTTTCATTGTTTACTGAAAAGTGGAAAGAGTCATGAAGCCTTTCCAGAGTAATTTTAGAACAGAATATTGAATTACATTTCAGCACAGACTACGCGATTGCAATATTTTGCAATGAAACTTTCACAGAATGTACTCTTGCAATTTTTTTAGTGTAATTAAAATTGATTGAAGATGTTAGTGAAAGTAGCCAAAACCACTGGGGGAAGGTTAAATTTTTGTCTTCTGCATTGAAAACAATACACTAATTTGCATATGTCAAAAGAAACTTGAAACCGTACGACATCACGTAATGCAATCATTTCATTTTACCAATCACACCACGAGGTGGCGACAATTTTTAGTTTGTCATCGAGGACCATCGGCAAATCAATGTTAATACAAAGTGTTCACGAGAGACCACAAGATAATTGTGCTGATTGACTCCAAAGCATATTCTATTGTTACTTACTTACTTTTGGAAAGTCAAGATGATGGCAATAGTGACTACTAGCACAAGCACAGTAGTCACAAAAAGTAAAACCAAACACTGATAAGCCAACTTTTCTTTCTTCTTTATATCAGTGATAACAAAAAGAAATAAAAATAAAGAGACTTGAGGTCACAATTCTGATTATTTATGCAATAATAAAGGTCACTGAATGGGCTTTGAAGGAAAACTTGAAATCATGTTTACAATGTCTGACACCTGTCAATTACAAAGAGCCCTGACAAAAGGCGCATGTTTACTTCTGAATGAAAATCAAAAGTTGACAGAAAACTAACTCGAGCTGAATGAAAACAAAGCTACAAAGTTTTGGTTCAAAAAAAGTAAAATAGCATAAAAAGAAGTTTTTTTGCAAAGAACTTGGATTAAGTCCAGTTCACTGATCAGAATCAGAGTCATCACTGATTATGATTCTTCTCTTCTTGGGCTTTGCAGACTTTCGCCTTTCTGTTTTGGTTTCATGGTGAATGTTGAACACTAAAGAACAGCCTTCAATTTTGCTGATGCAAGCACCTGAGAACATTCCTAGCCCCAGTGACTCCTTAGGATTAACTGCTTGGTAAGGATTCACGAGAGGAGAGTTGCTGTCTTAGACAAGGCTGCTTGTTGTAGATGACTGCATGCTCTGTTCACTGGTGTGGCTCAAAACATAGGACATTTTTTGCTGATGCTCAACCAACGTGGCTTTGTAAGAGTCAAGGCTCTTGAGATTTCTGTGACCACTTAGCTATGCCGCGTATTTGACTGGGACTACAGCATCCATGAGATGAGAAATACACGTTTTTCGAACAGAGTGTTTAGTGATATTCCCCTGCGAGCTTGCTCCTCGAGCTGCTGTTTTCATTAACTTGCCAATCTCGTTCTTGCCGAGTGGTGCCTCCATGTACCAGATGCTGTTGTTTGGTTTCCTTCGGTGATCAATTGATGGCCAAATAAAAGGGGCTGTCGGCACTGTTCATTTCAGCAGGATGGTGACTTCAATCTGACTTTCTCGTAGTAAAGCACTGGACAACGTTCATTGTTTGTTGCCTGAGTGGTAGGATTGAATGCTTGTGTGTCACCATTGCCACGGCACGTCTTTGATCCTCTTTCTGAATTCCAAACAAGAACTTGGTTGCCAGTTTCAGTGTCTTTCTGAAGAATTATGTCTCCTCGTTTCACCTTTCTGCCTTGGTCTCGTGCATGGAAACCAAAGTGTAGTGCTAATAGCCACCAAACAGTGCACTGGAAATCTTCACCAGAACGATCAAACAGTAAATCTTCTTCAGCATCAGTCAGTTTTCTCGCGGCTTGAGGGCAATTTCCTTTAGCTTCTTCTAGTACCAGCTGTTTCCTTTTAGAAAGAAGAACTTCCTTGGATTTTTGGAACTCTTGGTCTTTGAGAATGTTTATCTTGGAGTTCTTGTCGTTTAAGTAATGCTGTAGACTTCTCTGAAATGAAACGAGAGTTATTGGCTCATACGCACCACCATCATCCTTCATTGGGTTCATCATAAAATGGCAAATTGAGATATTCAGCTTGTCTGCAGGTAAGTCTTCAATTTCTCTGTTTTCACCTGCATTACAGAAAAACCTCTTCCAGACGTTCAAGTTGTACTCTGTTTTTTGAATGTGTTTTCTGCTTGTTGGGCTAAAATGTAGTTTTGCACATTTGCCATTGTAAAGAGATCAACTTTTTGCTGGTTTTTTTCATTACCTACCGCACCGACAAATTTTCTCATCTCATCGGGATAATAAAACTCACTTTCACTGCAGTAGCTTTCGTCTGAATCCATGTCAATAAGCGAGAATATAAATGTTTATGTGTTTAAAGAAACCATTGGAAAGTAACAAACCGGCAGTTAGCAGGCAAGATCATAAACAACCGCCCACTCCTGGAACCAATCAGATTGCAGGATTTGGAGAATTCCACCTGCTCACAAACTTAGAAAAAAAAATAAAAAGGTTTTTATGTATTTGAGGTCTACAGAGAATGTAGGCTATTCACGACAAGTTCTTACATAAGGTTTTATTTTCTTGAAAGCAAAATGTGTGTGTTTCTAGTCTAACAGGGGACCTAAGGTCATTCACATCCTTGAATGAGTTCAGAACTAAAATATGCCAAATTTCTTTCGGACATCAATGCAATTGTTACTTATGTAAATAGCAGTTTAATGTACTGTATATAATATACGATTTTATCTTTATAGTGTTTTTTCTTTCTCAGAGAAATTAGCTTTACAGCTACTCTTGTAAATCCAAGGTGAAATAAAGGTGATTAATGTGGTGCAGTGATGTGTGAGTTCTTATATGAGTGTGTGGTTCCTTCCTTATGTACAATATACATTCCCTGATATCTCCCCGACTTTTCACTGACAACAACCCAGTTTTCACTGACCATCCAAGACAAATCCTTCCGCAATGAAGCCAGCAATGAAGCCAGAGAAATAAATTCCTCTGCAGGATTTATGAAAACAACATTACCTTTACTAACAAGGAATGATCCCTCCCAGACTGACTTACAATATGGAATTTCCCTGACTTTTTCCCAACCTTGTAAAAATCTGTTTTCCCCTAATTTTTTCTGACCATGGAAACCCTGTATAATAAGACTAACCTGTTTCAATTTCTATGGCCAAAAGGTTCTTTTAATGCCAAAATGTTAGCCTACAGATTCTTAATCCAATATTGATTTGTATATGTGGGTTATTAGTGTAGCTGTGACCAACTACATGACCAAAAATATCAAACTCATAAATAAGGAAGCCTGAGTTCCTCAAGTTCTAACTTGATAGTGATTCTTTCCAGAGATTGACCATATTTGTTAGAAGTGACTGACCTCAAACATAAAGCCCTCTTCCTTGGCCATGGCTTGCAGCATTTTTGTAGAAACTGTACTTGCAATCATATACACAGATGAACCTGTTAACCCATAAAACAATTAAGGCATGTGCACACATTGAACCTTCAGGTATGTCAACTTGGCTTACAAATGAAATTATCAAACAATGATAAACTGAGAATTAAAGGCAGCCTTTGTATAACCGGCATTTCAAACTAAGGGTGCTAAAATTCCACATATGTGGACGGTTTAAGGTTTATATTACATAGCATATCAGATTTTTTTTACAATACTGCACCCTTTATTGACAGAGGTACCTTATTCTTACTATTTACTTATTTTCTATACTATGTACTATGTACTTATTTTCACAATTTTCACAATTTCAAAAACATTAGGAGATTTAATACTTGCTAAAAATAGAATGCATGAAAATTAAAATTTCCAAATTCAATACTATATTATATTACTAAAACAATACAAATTTTACACTTGCTGTTTTAAAGAAATGACAAAATTAAGTATTTGCAAAAATTAGTAAGAGCAAGGTACATAAAATAAATACAGATTAAATTAAAACTAAAGATGAATTGAGTGTCACAGAAAGGAAATCAATGGAAAATAGAAGTCAAAATTTTGGACTTTTATAAAATAGCAGAAAACAGAAAACACAGACAAGTATAAATCAGAGCAAAGTGTTTTTAATTGAAGGGCTCAGTGGAAGAAGGGCATAAGTGACGATTTTGGTCATTTTGCTGACGTCCTCCAAATGAGCTGAAGTTTTGCATGTGGCCTTTGATACATTAGAAAAACATTGCCCTATATTCTTTTCGCTTTTTTTACGCTCAGTTTTCCAGAAAACGCGGACCAAAATACGTATTCTACGCGTCACTTAGCACAGTTTTTCCTGCTTGAATTACTGAAACTGGACATGAAATGATTGGCAGGGATTTATTGTTTGATAGTGTGACGTAGACTATAAGTTTAGCGGTTAAAACATCGATTCACTGATACGAAACTTACGCGGTTGAGGTCAGCTCGATCGGTACTGAGTTCCATTTAATCGCATTACGCCCGAGTGTTTGCCTGCTCGCCTGGTGGTAAAAAAGACATCATGAAGTCTTGAATTACCCGCAAGCCACTAGCTTCTCTGAAAGAATCCAAAGAAGTTTTCTCTGTGCTTTCCAAATCATGAAATCCCTCTGTTTTGGAGTACAGATTAAGGGGCCAGGCGATAAAAAGTCTGAAAGCAACTCTCGTCTTAAAAGCGGCCCTCCGTTGCTAGTCTCGGACCGTCTGTCAAAGGTTACCGTGCTAAAAGTTCGGAAAACGAGAGGTGTTTTTGGGGTGACTTTAGGCTGAAAATCTCCGATGTTTGATGAGAGTTGTCCGCGCTTGGAGGCCATAGTTTTCTCTCACAATCAATTACCAATTGGAATCTGGTTACCGGTTACCGGTTACCGATTCGAAGATTTCAGTTACCGGTTACCGATTCCATTTTTTGCATCCAAATTTCATTTACGCAAGCCAAAACACCGAAATATCAAGACAAAAGATATAATACTACCCTTCTTTCGGTCATGTTAGTAAATAGAAGAGCTGACACAGAATATATTACTAACAGTAACGCACTCTACTTTGCGAATGTCATTCCCTGTCCGCAAAGGTTTGTTTTACTAGAAAAGCAAGTTTGTACCCTTATAACGTCTAGGAAAATAATTCAAAAAAAATATCTCTCTCTTAACATCATAGTCAAGTATTTGCTTGTATCATCGCACAGTACGCGATTCCCATCGCAACAATTCTTGTAACAATAAACGTTTTCAAACTTTGACTTCAACGTCAAACTGTCGTTATTGTGCCATATTTCAACACGTAATAACTTTCCTTCTAGTGAGTAAAATAAAACGAAACAGCACAAATCCACACAGAAGTTGCTGTTCTTTACATCGCAACAAGCTGTATGTTCATCGCAATAACAATTAGTGATTTATTACGTAATGAAAACGACACCAGAGTTACGTCCACTTCCGGTTTTACTATTTCAAACCCTACTTTATCGTTCCATAACTTCAGTTTGGATTGAAATCTCGCAGCAAAATAAATAGCATCTTTACCTCGCAAGGTGGTCTACTCATCGCAATAGTAACAGACTCCATTGCATTAGCCGTAGTGAAGCAATCTTTCATTTAAATCTAGACCTTAAGGCACGTGACCATCGCCAAGCGCCTCCTTCAAAACGTTATAACTTACTGCGCATTTGTTGGGATGAAACGAGACAGCACCAATCTACACAGTATTTGCTGCACTATACATCGCAAGTCACGGCGTGATCATCGCAACAACAACTAGTGATTTATTACTTAACCAAAACGACACCTCAGCTATGTCCACTTCCGGTCTTACTATTTCAAACCTAACTTTATAATTTATTAACTTAAGTTTTGAGTCAAATATCACCGCAAAAAGAATGCAATAGTTAGCTTGTAAGGTAGTCTACTCATCACAATAACGACAGACTCCATTTCATTGGCCATAGTAAAGCAATCTTGCCTTTAAACCGAGACCTTAGGCCACGTGACCATCGTCGAGAGCCTCCTTTAAAACGTTATAACTTTTTGTAGATTTGTTGGAATGAAACGAAACAGCACCAATATACTCAGAATTTTCTGCAGTATGCATCGCAAGTAGCAGCATGCTCATCGCAACAACAATTAGTGAGTTATTAATTAACCAAAAAGACACCAGAGCTTCGTCCACTTCCGGTATTACTGTGTCAAACCCAACTTTATCTTTTTATAACTTTAGTTTGGAGGCAACTATTACCGTAAAAAGATTGCAAGTTTTAGCTCGCAAGATAGTCTTCTCATCGCAATAGAGACAGATTCCATCGCGTTGGCCATAGCAAAGGAATCTCTCCTGTAAACCGAGACATTAAGCCACTAGACCGTTGCCGCGCGCCTCCTTCAAAACGTTATAACTTATTGTACATTTGTTGGAATGACACGAAACAGCACCAATATACACAGAATTCTCTGCTCTATACATCGCAAGTAACTGCATGATCATCGCAACAACAATTGGTGATTTATTAATTAACCAAAACGCCACCTCAGCCATGTCCACTTCCGGTCTTACTATTTCAAACCCAACTTTATCATTTAATTACTTTAGTTTACAGTAAGTTATCACCATAAAAAGAACTCAATTTTTAGCTAGCTATGTAGTCTGCTTATCGCAATAGTGACAGACTCCATTGCATTGGCCATAGTAAAGCAATCTTGCCTTTAAACCGAGACCTTAGGCCACGTGACCATCGTCGAGAGCCTCCTTTAAAACGTTATAACTTTTTGTAGATTTGTTGGAATGAAACGAAACAGCACCAATATACTCAGAATTTTCTGCAGTATGCATCGCAAGTAGCAGCATGCTCATCGCAACAACAATTAGTGAGTTATTAATTAACCAAAAAGACACCAGAGCTTCGTCCACTTCCGGTATTACTGTGTCAAACCCAACTTTATCTTTTTATAACTTTAGTTTGGAGGCAAATATTACCGTAAAAAGATTGCAAGTTTTAGCTCGCAAGATAGTCTTCTCATCGCAATAGTGACAGATTCCATCGCGTTGGCCATAGCAAAGGAATCTCTCCTGTAAACCGAGACATTAAGCCACTAGACCGTCACCGCGCGCCTCCTTCAAAACGTTATAACTTATTGTACATTTGTTGGAATGACACGAAACAGCACCAATATACACAGAATTCTCTGCTCTATACATCGCAAGTAACTGCATGATCATCGCAACAACAATTGGTGATTTATTAATTAACCAAAACGCCACCTCAGCCATGTCCACTTCCGGTCTTACTATTTCAAACCCAACTTTATCATTTAATTACTTTAGTTTACAGTAAGTTATCACCATAAAAAGAACTCAATTTTTAGCTAGCTATGTAGTCTGCTTATCGCAATAGTGACAGACTCCATTGCATTGGCCATAGTAAAGCAATCTTGGCTTTTAAACCGAGACCTTAGGCCACGTGACCATCGTCGAGAGCCTCCTTTAAAACGTTATAACTTTTTGTAGATTTGTTGGAATGAGACGAAACAGCACTAATATACTCAGATTTTCTGCAGTATGCATCGCAAGTAGCAGCATGCTCATCGCAACAACAATTAGTGAGTTATTAATTAACCAAAAAGACACCAGAGCTTCGTCCACTTCCGGTACTACTGTGTCAAACCCAACTTTATCTTTTTATAACTTTAGTTTGGAGGCAAATATTACCGTAAAAAGATTGCAAGTTTTAGCTAGCAAGATAGTCTTCTCATCGCAATAGTGACAGATTCCATCGCATTGGCCATAGCAAATGAATCTCTCCTGTAAACCGAGACATTAAGCCACTAGACCGTCGCCGCGCGCCTCCTTCAAAACGTTATAACTTATTGTACATTTGTTGGAATGACACGAAACAGCACCAATATACACAGAATTCTCTGCTCTATACATCGCAAGTAACGGCATGATCATCGCAACAACAATTGGTGATTTATTAATTAACCAAAACGCCACCGGAGCGACGTCCACTTCCGGTCTTACTATTTCAAACCCACCTTTATCATTTAATAACTTTAGCTTGCAGTAAGTTATCAACATAAAAAGAACGCTGTATTTTTCATCGCAAGTAACGACATGCTCATCGCAACAACAGTTAGAGATTTATAAATTAACCAAAACGACACGACACGTAAGTTATCACCATAAAAAGAACTCAATTTTTAGCTAGCTATGTAGTCTGCTTATTGCAATAGTGACAGATTCCATCGCATTGGCCATAGTAAAGGAATCTCTCTTTTAAACCGAGACCTTAAGCCACGAGACCATCGCCGTGCGCCCCTTCAAATCGTTATACCTTATTGTACATTTGTTGGAATTAAACAAAACAGTACCAATGTACACAGAATTCTCTGCTCTATACATCGCAAGTAACGGCATAATCATCGCAACAACAATTAGTGATTTGTTATTTAACCAAAACGCCTCCGGAGCGACGTTCACTTCCGGTCTTACTATTTCAAACCCAACTTTATCATTTAAGAACTTTAGTTTCCAGTAAATTATCAAGATAAAAAGAACGCTACTTTTAGCTAGCAAGGTAGTCTACTCATCGCAATAGTGACAGATTCCATCGCATTGGCCATAGTAACTGTTAACATCAATAACTGTTAACAGTTGTTTCTAAAGCTACTAGCCGGCAGTTAATCACTGTTATTTTTAATATAGGTAGCCAATGGAACCGCTCCAAAGTCATCATGAAACACCCTGAAAGAAGTAGCTAGTCTAATCTCTGTCTTTGATTCCGAAAGTCTTAGCGAGTCTTTCAATGCTGGGGCAGGTTCCGGAAAGGTGTAGTAACTCTATTCCAGGGATAAATCTGCCTAATTCCAGGAATACTTATTGGAGTAAGGCACATTTATCCCTGGAATATAGTTATTACACCTTTCAGGAAACGGCCCCTGGTCGTTAAATTATTCAATTATTGATATTTTTGGTGCTACTTATGCGTATGAGGGAACTCCTAAGATGACCATTTAAGTTTTGGGTCTCCATCATTTTGCTATAACAATAACAACAATTTTACGCCTTGGCTTACTTGTTTTTCAATTTCAGCCATTCCCCTTTCAGATTCCAGGAGAGCTCCCATCTTCTTTTCTTCCATGGAATGACTTTTCCCATTTTTTGTTGGACGTTTCCCTATTTCTGGCTTGTCTGCCCCTTTCCGTTGTTTCTTGTCACAATTTTTTTTTTCGCTTTTCTTGCACTACGACCTGTTTTCCTTCCATTTTCATTAGCAGCAATTTCGTTCAGCTTGTCAGGAAGCGGATGTACAGGAGACTGTTGAAAGCGACCAAGGTGAGGAAATTTTCTACTCTTGTTCAAACTAGCCCTGATTCTTTTGTTCCATTTTTCTTGAATAGGCTTCGGAGTCTTCTTCATATGTCTGACTTTCTTCAAGCTTCGAACGTTGAGACTTGTCTTCAGACGAGCCACTTGGCCTTTGCTCGGTTTGGAACCCTTACTCTGAGCGCGCATGACCCCTTTAAAAAACAGCCGCTGTCTGCCCAAGGTCATCTGGTAGCGCTTTCTTGCGTAAATGTGAAGAGGCAGCCGTTTTTCGCCATTGAAATCTTCCTCCTTCAAGGCCTTTATGGAATTCTCCATCTTTCCACTGGTCAGTCTTGTAATGGACCGTTTTCCGTCGTGATTTGTATCGCAGAGGTACGTCGGGAGAAGAATACCACACCATGAGGGAGCAGTCGGCAGATATTCTTCAACGAGTATTTTACAAATCGTGGGTAAGAAGAACGTGTTTTGTTCGTAGGCTTTATCACAGGATCTCAGGATCTTCTCCCATAGGTCCTGAAAGTGCCGGGCAAACGGTGAGCTGGGTGAGCGTCGTAAGGCTTTTTCCTCGTTGTTTTCTTTCTCTTCCGATTCTTCTTTTTTTGTCTTACTTTCAATTTCTCCATTAAGGAAATCCTTCATGGTGACCTCTGCGTTCGACTTTTTTTCTAAGGAAGTTATGCCGTCTTTCAAGAGTTGATATGCCTCTTCAACTTGGTCGTGAATATGCTTGTTTCCTAGAACAACAAGTCCTGCTTTAATGTACTCAGTCTGTTCAGACAACGAGGAAGAATTAACACAGACAGCAAGGGAATGCATGATAAAAGGAAGCTGCTTTCTATTGGTGATTAACTTCTTCACACGAACGTAAAGCCTTCGCATAAAATGACTTGTGCAGACGTGGACAGCTATCTTCTTAATGTCCCTCTCTGAATTCGTCTGGGTTGAAATTCTCCATGCACGTTCCAGAAAATCAGATAAGGACTCCCCGTTGAATTCTTTCAAGGCGGCTAAAATGAAAACTAGACTAAAATCGCTTTCCATCACTCGTGGCATAGCCACGTTCCTATGGCCAAATAACATAGCCTCAGAGTAGCGAAAACGTGAAAGGAAATATTACAGGGATGACATGGAGTGATCATTTGAAATCATTTCCGCCACCATGAGCGGGGTTCCGATTTAGCAGGGTGGTCTACTAAAATGAAGTAGTTGAGAATTCGTCTGTCTTGGCCGGGATCTTTCTTGACCATAGACCCAGTAGCATCCCAAAATGTACGCTGAGAACCACAAAGGTCAGGCCACAGTCGAATTGCAGCCTCATTCCAAAGAAGAAGTCTTAGCGGCTCAATGTGTATTTCTTGGATAAATCCGAACAGGGATCGGTTGGCAAAGTGCTGGGAAGAAATACTTTTGGCATTTTCCATGTCAGATTTCCGCATCTCTTGTGCAAGCTGTACCAACTTAGCACTGTCGTTCATCTGGATTGACGCGAGAGACGGATTTCGTGCTTCTGATCGAATTTTGCGCAGTGCCGGAAGAGTACCAAAGTCGTCCTGATTCCCTGCCAAAAAGGTGTTAGGAGACATAGTGTTGAGGCTCTGGTGGTAAAAAGTTGACGGCTTGACATGAGCGAGTTTTGAACGGAGTTCCTCACGTTTTGATTTAGAAATGGGACGTGCGAGTTCCGAGTCAAGATTGTGGCGCGAGTTACCATTGTACGATACATTCACCTCCCTCTCCACTTCTTTGCCGTGCAAAATAGTAAGGGTAGCCAGAACACCACACTTACAGTGCGCTTTCCCAAGAAGTATGGCCCCGATCTCTTTTGGGGGTTTGCTTTAATTCGGTTATATTTGAAAGTAAAAGAGCAACTAGGATTGGATGGCTTCATCTTTTGGCTGAAGAGGTCGGTCCAGCTACCTGTAAATGCGAACCCTCCAGAATTTCGGGGTTGTGGTTTGATACTCTCCCACTCTTCATCAGTTACATGGAAGACAGTATCTCGAAGAGTTGTTTCTATCACTCCATCCTTTGGGACATCTGCGCGTGCTAAGGCAGACAAAGTTTCCTTAGATAGACCTTTGTTACATTTCTGAAAGGAAAAAAGGAAAAAAAGACAATCAACGATTCCAGCGTTATTTTTCGTCAGACAGAAGGACACAATTCCTTGTTCATCCTCTGCCTGTCATTGAATTTTCTTGTATAGTCGCCCCAATATCAAACACCGATATTTAACACACTACAAATTAGCTGTTAGGAGACAAGCCGTACTGTTGTTTATAGGCCTGGTCGTGGAGGTGAGAGCAGGGCTAGCGTAAATTAGTTCAAACAAGTGGCCAAGGGAAATTAAAATATGAATCCATCTTATGCATGTTTACAATACCTCGCACTGTGTATATGAATTTATTGGATGAGATTCCGTTCCGGATTCCTCAGAGTATGTTTCTCCCTCGATCATTTTGCCAGATTCGGATGAAGTAGACTCTTTTGCAACTTTTCGTACGTCACTTCTGTAATCGTCATCACTGTTTAATGCGTCCGCCAAGTTCTTTTTCCCTTTCGGCTTCTTGGGTCGTACAATGATTTCGTTATCACTGGTGTCATCCTCAGATCCGTCGGTGATAACAACATTGGATGAGAAGCATCCACCATCTCCGCGGTTGGTATTCTCCGGCTGCACCATGTACAACATAATTGAATAGAGAAGCAAAAAGCTTTAAATAACTCATTCTCTTGGTGTAGTATTCACTAAATAGCATGCTACCTATCTCTTCTTGCGGGCTACGAGATAGGGTATTCATAGGCAACTGTCAATAGTACCCGCGCGGGTTAAAAGTTCTCAAATACGGCACCAAACAACCTAGGCCGTCAACATAGTGCTAATTTAAGACTTGTTGCCTCGAATAAAGTTGTGTTAAGATCAGTTTATAATAAAGGAAATCGCTCACCTGGGAAATCAACAGCTTCGGAATACACTGGCCACAAACGAAACCACCGTCCGGACTATTGCTGTAATTCCGGACATCTTCTACAGTTCTCAAGTGGTGTAGCCCCAAACAGGACGGGTCGTAATGGCGGTAACAATCTGGTCCGTCTGAATCACATATTAGGTACACAGAGCTAGAAAAATATGAAGATGCTGGTTCTGATTGGTCACCACTAGCGCAGGAAAAATAACCATGACCATGGAGAAAAAAAAGTAATTGGATATACCCACCCATCATCTTCCCTTTGACAGTAGCAGTACAGCCTATTTGGCTTGCTATCATAATCCGCGGGCGTGAATTTCTTCGGTTTCTGTATAATCAAAGAGAAAAACAATATGTAGTATTTTATTTAGCTTGACACCCAGGAAAAAAGGCAACGATTTTGTCAAATCACTCGCTGAAGGTTTAGACGCTATATGATTAAGCTACTGTTCATGAATGGATTATATTCTTTTACTTATCAGTAAATTAAAAACGTTGGCAAATTACTTGTTTGTTTTGAATAATAATAATAATAATAATAATAATAATAATAATTTCATTCTTATATTGCGAGCTTTCACACAAGTATGTTGCGTGACACCCGGAAAAAAGTCATCGAATAGCGGCAATAGAGTGGTGTAAATTCATCAGTTGTTCAAATATCTCCCACCAACGTCACTATTATCTCTTGAGAGAAGATTGGACTGACAACTTTGGTGTAAAACACGCAACTTTGAAACACCCTTCGAAGCAAGGGAACGAACAAATCGAACTCAGCGGTTGCCGCTACCTACCTTAATCACTCTTCCTGGTCTTCTTAGTAGAAGAGGAGTACACGGTTCCGAAACCTTTTCCTTTTGTAGCAGAAGCTAATAACGAAACAGAAAAGCGTTTAAAAATGTATACAATGTAGAGAAATGTCGGTCTAATTAAAGGCGGCAAGGTCACCTCAAGTCTTGTGTTTTCCCTTTGTCGTCGAAACTTCTCCTGGATTCCCTCTTTATTCCTTCGCCAGTAGTCGTAGATGGACTTGGTTTGGTTCGGACCCGGCTTATCGGTGTTGAAATAACGCCGACATACGCGGTTCCAAAACCCATCGTACCGACATAGAGATTCGGCTTTCTTCGGAGAGACATTACCCTCAAGGGCGATAGCTTTTATTAAATCCTTACAGAGGATCGTATGCTTTTCTCTTTTCTGGTAAAGTGAAGGGGAAACGGTTCAGAGTATACCGATACAAAAAAAATTAAAGAAGAAAGGGATGCCCAAACACTACAAAGAAAAGGTTACTTACCTTATAGCGCACCATTGTTCGCGTAGCTTGATTCAGGTACAATAAGATGTTAAAAAGGCGATTGAGATACACATGCTATTTAAACACGTTTGTAGAACTGAAGAAAAAGATGGACTGTAACTCCCAAAGGTTTCAAGGGAGATGCACGCCAAGTGAGAATAATTCGAAATGTGTCCACGTGGACGTCTTATCATTTGTGTCATGAACGCACCTTTTGTTTTTTCAGTGTAGACCAGAAGTGAAGTGAAATGGGTTTTTGTTAGAAAATAAATTGGATTTATTAGACTCAAGTACTGTATACGTGTTACTATTTACGTAATTGTTAAGGGTATAAGTAGCTCCGAACAGGATTTATTTAACACTGACCCTTGAAGCACGCAGGAAAATAACGAATTACACACAAAACATTACCCATACTACCGAAATACATAGCACAAGCAATTCGATATCTTGTTACGCAACGCGCCCTCTGAACATTCGCGCTATGTTACTCTGTCACGCTGGCTACACAAGTGAACGTTTGCACCTTTGATAATCGTGAATAATTGCAGATAAATATCCTTTCTTTTTTCTTTCTGAGGTGACACGTCTATACAAACTGACGTTATTAATTGACTGATAAAGTTGGGTTAAAAACAATCACACCGGACCCAGTAACACCGGAGGTGGACGAAGCTCTGGTGTCTTTTTGGTTAATTAATAACTCGCTAATTGTTGTTGCGATGAGCATGCTGCTACTTGCGATGCATACTGCAGAAAATTCTGAGTATATTGGTGCTGTTTCGTTTCATTCCAACAAATCTACAAAAAGTTATAACGTTTTAAAGGAGGCTCTCGACGATGGTCACGTGGCCTAAGGTCTCGGTTTAAAGGCAAGATTACTTTACTATGGCCAATGCAATGGAGTCTGTCGTTATTGCGTTGAGTAGACTACCTTACAAGCTAACTATTGCATTCTTTTTGCGGTGATATTTGACTCAAAACTTAAGTTAATAAATTATAAAGTTGGGTTTGAAATAGTAAGACCGGAAGTGGACATAGCTGAGGTGTCGTTTTGGTTAAGTAATAAATCTAATAATAATAACTAATTGTTATTGCGATGATCACGCCGTGACTTGCGATGTATAGTGCAGCAAATACTGTGTAGGTTGGTGCTGTCTCGTTTCATCCCAACAAATGCGCAGTAAGTTATAACGTTTTGAAGGAGGCGCTTGGCGATGGTCACGTGCCATAAGGTCTAGATTTAAATGGAAGATTGCTTCGCTACGGCTAATGCAATGGAGTCTGTTACTATTGCGATGAGTAGACCACCTTGCGAGGTAAAGATGCTATTTATTTTGCTGCGAGATTTCAATCCAAACTGAAGTTATGGAACGATAAAGTAGGGTTTGAAATAGTAAAACCGGAAGTGGACGTAACTCTGGTGTCGTTTTCATTACGTAATAAATCACTAATTGTTATTGCGATGAACATACAGCTTGTTGCGATGTAAAGAACAGCAACTTCTGTGTGGATTTGTGCTGTTTCGTTTTATTTTACTCACTAGAAGGAAAGTTATTACGTGTTGAAATATGGCACAATAACGACAGTTTGACGTTGAAGTCAAAGTTTGAAAACGTTTATTGTTACAAGAATTGTTGCGATGGGAATCGCGTACTGTGCGATGATACAAGCAAATACTTGACTATGATGTTAAGAGAGAGATTTTTTTTTTGAATTATTTTCCTAGACGTTATAAGGGTACAAACTTGCTTTTCTAGTAAAACGAACCTTTGCGGACAGGGAATGACATTCGCAAAGTAGAGTGCGTTACTGTTAGTAATATATTCTGTGTCAGCTCTTCTATTTACTAACATGACCGAAAGAAGGGTAGTATTATATCTTTTGTCTTGATATTTCGGTGTTTTGGCTTGCGTAAATGAAATTTGGATGCAAAAAATGGAATCGGTAACCGGTAACTGAAATCTTCGAATCGGTAACCGGTAACCGGTAACCAGATTCTAATTGGTCAATTCATTGCGGCCACAGAGGGCGCTGTCACAGTGAAAAGTTCCCGCGGGTGACGTAACGGGATTAAATCCGCTCAGACTACGCGTACTATAGATTATTTTCACTTCGGAAACATTACGGAGAAATCATTGAAGACAGGGAAACCGGCAAGATGAAAAGTCCGTCCGTTTATGACGAGTATCCTGAATTTAATGCAAGGAAAAGTTGACGCGTGTGGCAAATACCAAAAGCGAAAATGCATTCGTTATCGTGTGGTGTTTTGTAAACCGGTTAAAACATGCTGGCGAATATCAACACATAAATCACTTTGCCGCGATGACCTCGGTTATTTCGCTTCCGTGGAGGCTTGTAAACATCACCAAAGAGCATTTTCATGCGAGCTAAACGTCAGCAAGAAGTATTTTCACGCGAGATAAACAGCAAAATGTATTTCAAGTTGTGTGACGCATGACAGGACATTAACGATTCAATTTCAGAACATGCAAATAACGCCGTTAAGTCTAACTTAATTAACGTTAGCGCTAACCCCTTGAATGCTGTTTTCAAGTCAGACAAACTCTTTGCGCGCTGACGTAAGGTTAACCAAGGCTTCTGTGTGCTGTTTTAAGTCAACCAAGAATGTTGTGGACTGTTTCTGAGCCAAGCAAGCTTGTTGAGCGCTACGATTAAGCAAAACACGGCTAGTAACACCTGTAGTAAGTGCCGCATTCAAGAAAACAAGTAGACCCGGCATATTTCCAAGTCAGCTGGGCACCTTGTGTGCTGTTTATGAGTCAAAAAGTCATATAGCACATTATGGCTTATTGAGCAGAGACGTTCCGTGTTGTCTTAAGCCAATTACGAACATTTGGCGCTTGGTTTTCATAAGAAGGGCTTGGTGGAAGACTGTGCTAAGTGACGCGTAGAATGCGTATTTTGGTCCGCGTTTTCTCGAAAGTTGAGCGTAAAAAAAGCGAAAAGAATATAGGGCAATTTTTTTCTAATGTATCAAAGGCCACATGCAAAACTTCAGCTCATTTGGAGGACGTCAGCAAAATGACCAAAATCGTCACTTATGCCCTTCTTCCACTGAGCCCTTCAATTATAAGAGGCCCAGACTGTGTGGCAGGCACTAGAAAGGGAAAGGGAAGGAGGAAAGTGGGCATGACCATGAGGCAAGAAGAGAGAGCACCCATTTTTTCCCTTTCTAGTGCCTGCCATGCAGGCTATAGAGACCATTCAGCATTAATTTCAAGATACAGAATGCTGACAGACCAGGTTGAACTGTGATTAAATAGTGCAGTATTACATACCAGGATATAACTCTGGGTGCTGTTTCTTGTGAAGCGTAAATGCCCACCAACCAAACATGATCCCTGTTTCATTTCCAGTAAATACTTTCCACTGACCACTTCAGTTGCAAATTGATAAAATTTACATAAAAATAAAATTAATATCTGTACAGTTTAGATATTTTTATGGGTCTCTTTCTGTCTTTTGACTGCATTTTCAGTAGCATCTGTCCACCCAGATCATTGTATCAATGATAAATGACCAGTAAATTCATGCTCAGGCTTTACTTTGTGTCTTTTTTGTAAAACTGGGTCTCTTGCATCAATCTCAAGACCAATTGTTACAGTTTTAATATGATCATAATACTTCTTCTACTCACGGCTTTCCCTTGGGACCAATATAATGTAAGCTTTAAGTTATGACTGCTGTATCACCGCATTGTGAAGACTTACTGGGGTGATGGCATGCCTACCTGGGCTGTTTCTCTGCAAGAGCCATTCTGTCAGAGTCAGGATCATTTGCCAGTATCACTGTACAGTGATTCTCATTAGCAGCTTTCATGGCAAGGTCCTGAGTAAAGTTTGTTATATTAATATTTCAAGAGCTTTGATGGCAAAAACAAAAAAACACAAAGTCTAGTAACTAGACTGAAAAACCACCGGCTTTCACAGAGAACTGTGAGTACTGCAACTAAGTGCACTGCCCCCAACCCACCCACCCACCCAGAGAGAAATTTTGATGCATTCCCCTTTCTGCTGTACAGATGCATTCTAATTCGCTGTATAAAAGGATACACTATGCTCCATTCTGCTGGCACTAAGTAGTAAATCACCACATATATGTTTGGTCTGCTAGGTCTTGTTGTGACCTAAATTAATAAGGTGTCTAATCTAAAGGTAACTTTATATAATGTCTGGTGAAATTAATGAAAATTATAGAATAGTTTGATCAAACTCTTTATACTCAAAAGGGATGACCTTAAAGGAGTAGTGCAGGGCTGAAAATAAGGGCCGGTCAAATGTCTGGCCACATTAGAAATTTGACTGGTCAAATTTTCTATTTGCCGGTCCACGCTTGTCTGTTGTTTGCTATGAGTTAAAGAAACATTTGTGTCGCCTAAATCCATATTGTCAAACTTTAAACTGGAATTAAAATAGAACCATTGTATGACCCTTGTTTACAAGATTCGCAACTCGTATCATACATCGGCATTACTTCCAGTCTCAGAATACCTCAAAACCAGAGAATCAAAGTTATACTTAAAGACCCATGTTCATCCAAGATGCATTGCGTGCTCCGCTGAATTTCCCACAGACGGAAAATACGCAAATCGCCAGTGAGCGCTATTTTGCAAAAATATCCGGCTTATTTCTCCGAGTACCGCATTTTTTTCTGTCGTTGTGGTTTTGTTAACATCCTCTCTCTTCATTTGCGTCAATATTTTCAACAAGAGTCGTCGTAGCAGTGAGGAAAAGACCTTGTAGGCGGGTGGCTGTGTTGTTGAACTTCTCGTAATGCGAAATTATTTGTTGGCAGGCTCTTGTTAAAAAATCTGTTTAGTTTGGAGTCAACCTGAAGGTAATTCTTCACAATTTTTTTGGAATATTGTATTCTTGTCAGGCTGTTGTCTCCTTGACAGTGACAGTGCTGTACAGTTAACCCGAAGGAAGACGCCTGTCTCAGACTTTGCTTAGGTAGTATTTTTAAACAAAGAAAAGGGATGATTTGATACTTCCGAACATGTATCTGTCGTAGCAATATGCCAGATTTCAACTGATGTCCGACCTTGGGGAATATTTTGATCATGCGATTCTAATTTATCTGTGAATGAGCCGGACTCGAACGTGGTTTTGTATCCAATAAATGAGCATCCTTTAAGTGGAACGCTGTTTATTTCTCTTCCCAGCAATTTCTATAATGATAAGGTAAGCCTTGTGGAGCACTAAAATTAAAATATATGGACTAGGAGTATTCAAGGTGACATAACTTATTTATTGAAATCCTTTACCACGTCGCTTTTAGTTAGCCATACTAGTAAATGCAAGTGAAACAATCAACTTCCCTCGCTTCCTCAGTCACTGAAAGTTTTACACGATGAACCGCACTTATTTGCTGCGTTTTCAGAGGAACTGATGTCTTTCGTAGGCACAAAGAAGATTCGAATAAATCAAAGCAATATAGAAAATTAAGTCAATTCTCATTTCATTGTTTTGAGTTGTGTCATGCCACTGGAACTCAGTGCATGGGAAATGGTATTGGTAAACCAATCAGATCACAAGAGTGAACAATAGAGAAGGTTGAAAACAATAACAAACGTGCACAAGACCTCTTGGATGAACAAGGGTCTTTAAAAGGAACTACAATTAAACCAATCTTTCAGAGGGTTGTCCAATACTCACCACTTGGGCATGTCATGAAGTCTATCATTCAAGTCCTAAGACTCATATGGGTTGTAAAAAAGACTTAAAATTGGTACGATTGGTTCAAGTGGCGAATGTGGTACTTTTCAGTGAGATAAAATATTAGGTACTACTTGGAACTTTGCATGTCACTGAAGACACTGAGAATATTTCAGCTCATGTTTAAGGTAGGGGCCCTGACAACTTGTATGACTTGTGCAACTCGGGCAACTGGTGAACTATATCTCATGCATTATAGACACTTAGTTTATTTCATCCTGAGTTTAAGGTAGGGGCCTTGTCAACTCATACGACTTGTGCAACTGGTGAGCTGTATCTCATTATAGACACTTAAGCCCTGGCTACACATTCAAACATTGTTATAAAACATTTGTTGGATGAACAATGTTAGAACGTGTAGCATGCATGTTTGATGTTTGTTCAACATTTTTTGTTGGAAGAATGTTTTGATTTCGATGAAACATTTTCTCCAACGTACAACAAATGTTGAAGCGTGTAACCGCCCTTTTAACAATGTCGTATTGCAAAGACCAATCAGAGTTAAGGGCACAGTCTCCAATCTGAAAGCCTAAAGGCGGAGGTGGAAATTATTGAAGTCCGAATCCCGAAGTGACGTGTTTCCAACAACGTTATATACATATCCAACATTGTTAGAAGCATTCTTACAACAATGTTGGGACGTGTTCTTCTAACAATGTTACAACGTGTAGCCAGGGCTTTAGTTTATTTCATCCCGAGTTTAAGGTAGGGGCCTTGTCAACTTGTACAACTTGTGCAACTGGTGAGCTGTATCTCATTATAGACACTTAGTTTATTTCATCTCGAGTTTAAGGTAGGGGCCTTGTCAACTTGTACGACTTGTGCAACTGGTGAGCTGTACCTCATTATAGACACTTAGTTTATTTCAGCCTGAATTTAAGGTAGGGGCCCTGTCAACTCGTACGACTCATACAACTCGTGCAACTGGTGACCTTTATCTCATCATAGACACTTAGTTCATTTCAGCCTGAGTTTAAGGGCCTACCCGTGGCAAAACAAAAGCTGGCCTTCACATGCAACCCTGGGGTGATGGGGTGAGGTTTAAAATGCTATCGCGTGGTCGCTAAGTACGTATATCAACAAAGAATTCAGAGACAATTGCCTGGATGAACATCACCCTACCCCACCTCCAGCATTCACATGGAGAAAACTCACCCAGCTAAGCAAGTTACCCGCCCCGGGCGGCTGACCAGGTAACCCGCCTTGGTGAAGTACCCCACTTCACATGTGATCAAGAAACAAAGAGAGATTGTATGGAGAGACTGGTAGCCCCACAAAGGCAGGGTACCTCACCTTCCCGGTGTCCCCCACCTCCTTGTGAACAGGCCCTAAGGTGGGGGCCTTGTCAACTCATACGACTCGTGCAGCTGGTGAACTGTACACTGTATCACATTAAAGACACTAATTAGTTTATTTCAGCCCAAGTTTAAGGTAGGGGCCCTGTCAACTTGTACAACTCCTACAACTTGTGCAACTGGTGAACACCTAGAATATTTCATTTCAAGTTTAAGTTAGGGGCCTTGTCAACTCGTACAACTCATGCAACTGGCGAACTGTATCTCATTATGGACACTTAGAATACTTCAGCCCAAGTTTAAGGTAGGGGCCCTGTCAACTTGTATGACAATGTGTTCTTGAGTCACAAAATTGAAGTCTTCTTCTGTAAAGTGATGCCTGCAAATATCCTAAACTACCTTATTGCTAGTGTACTTCATAAGTTTCCCAGTTAGAATGTTTGTTTCACAGTACTATTTTTATAATCAACAAAAGTTTCGCATACTTTCGTGTCAAGCTCTTGGAAAGTTTGAGGCGACGCAAAACCGGAAGAGACCTAGATTTTTGTGTTTGACCACTGTGACGGTGCGCACAGCATGGTACAGTTAGTGTATTCCTTCGATAAAATAAAACAATCAGTGAATATCTGAAACAAACAGCACAGGATTTGCCTTCTGAAAGCAATTGTGACGTCCTAGGCAGTATACCTGTTTGTGCCACGAAAATAAATTGCTTTTCACTGATGACATTATAACACGCACCCGTTTTTAGCCACTGTTGCGAGGTATGTAACATTGCACTATCTGCAATTCACACATTCAATTGCAAACAAACACTAAAAGTTCACATCAGTGTTATGTTAAAATGGGTTTTGGTTATAGCTTAATCAGTGAGACAGCTAATAATGTGTATTTAATTAGGCAAAAATTTCATTTATGATCATGGTACATTTGACCAGCCAGAAACAAGGTGACCAAGACAAAAGTTACTGGTAGTTGGCCGGTCACCTTGACCAGCCGACATGCAGCTATTATTTTAGCCTTGTACTGTCATGTTTTTTTGGATAAACCCAAAAATGTATTTAGAACAGTAGAACCTTTTCAAAATTTTCAAGTTTCTTTACATAGTACTTGTTATGTGCATGGAAACAATTTGTGGTTGTCACTGACTATGAATGACAAGGAGGAAATGCATAGTAACTTGAAAAAGTTAGGCTAGCATTTTCAAGTTTTGTCATTACATCATGGAAAAATTGCCATAAAGTAATATTCATTTATTTTCCTTCCAAGAAATCATTTGAAATCTAGTTCTTTCTGGTAAAGGGGCCATCCACTTTTAAAATAGAAAAAGTACTTCAATCTTCACAATTTGAACAAACTTATAACAAGAATTGTCATGATGGTACCCTTTTAAGGGAAAAGCTGCATGTCACTTACCAAGGCAGTCTTTCCTTCCTCTGGATTAGGGTATCTTACAGTTGGAAAGTCAGGGTCAGGAATCATCTGAGGGAAGAAAAGTACAATAGTTGGATCAATTGAAGGAGAAGGCTGAAGTCTTCTTAATCCTAAACGTTTCTTTCACTTTCATTAGAATCTGTCAATTTATCTCATTCCAGTTCAAAGTACCATTGGGATGACCAGCAAAAACAAGGAATCAGGCTGTACATTTCTCAGTAACGTATTCAACATCGTCATAGCAGGGTGGGAGATAAAAAAAAATAACCTGTATTGCAGGCACTGGAAGGGGCAGTTAAAGAGGGGTATCAAGCACGGTTGAAGCACATGGAGAGACCACAGAAAATAAAGGGAGGGAGCCCCCACCCAATTCCTCGCCTCTCTTCTCCTTTTTGGTGTCTGCCACATACCAGTAGGTTGAAAAAATTGCACAAGAAATGTAGAGGGCCTCAGGCAAGAGGGAAAGGGATCACTTACACCAGCCAAATTCCTCCTTAGCAGGCACTGTTCTAATAGGGACTTTAGTGGCTTTTCATTTTTGTTTCTCCATTTAAGGACGTTCGTGCCCAAAATATTTCCACATACAGATTTTTTTTAAACTTGCGACCCAGAAAGGTAATGATCTACTTTTGCCAAAAAGGCAAAAAAATGGGGGGTCACCGTGCTTGTTTTCGAGATAAGGTGCATTTTTAGAAGGTTGCGTTATTTTTAAGACGAACTTAGCTTACAAATGTCAGCAATAAAGAAAGCTACATTAATGAAATTAAGATCAGGTAAACGTACTTAATTCAAAATAACTAATATAACTAAATAAACTTTTGCAGCTGATATCTTTTTCTGAGGTGAAATAGCACAAGAGCATAAAAGGCAAAATATTTGTAACTTCTCATGCACAGATTTTTTTTTGTTTTTTGTTAAAATGGACAAAATCAGGAAAGGAAGTGATCTACAGAAAGAAAAATGGGGGTCACCAAGCATTCAAGAGGGTAAAATCGCTGCGAAGTTCTCAAAGCGATTGTCTATTCGCACTGTCACATCATTACGTGACATTTCCGAGAAGACCTGGGTCCACAGCTATCCCATGATGCCACGCGCTTTCACGTTCCATTCTTGTGGAAAATGTTTGCGCCTTTAGCAGGCATGCTTCGTTGATGTTTCATGGGCTTTTTACAAAATGTGTAAAATGTGCGTGACATGCGCAAAAAATTGCGAAGTAGCAATGGGCGCGAACGTCCTTAAGGAGAGAAGCTATCACAATGTGGCATAATGACTACACCCTGTTACCCTCCATGAAGTAATATTTCAGTTTTTAGTGATAGCAGCTAGTTGTTATATTTCCTTGAGCCAATGGAGAGATTTTCAGAAAATCATTCAGGGTTTATCACATTACCCACAAAACGTCCAAGTGAAAGATTAACTTATCAAATACTGGGAGAATCACCTGTTCCTTGACAGATACAAAAGGTGGTAGGTTAAATGCCTCAAATGCTAGCTCAGCAAACCTTTGCCCAACACCATGCATGGGAGTAAATACAAACTTTAACTTTGTTTTGCTATTTTCCTCTCTACAAGTGGAAAAATATATGCATTAATATCCTCCAAGTACACAGATTCCTCAGAATGTCACTTTAACAAGAGGAACCTCTGTAAAAAAGCCCTTACAATTTCCCATCATGTAAGAGCAAAGCTACTGGACAGGTATGTTTCAGTTCACCAAGTGTGTACATGTACGTTATTGTATGGTTAAGCATATTATTCCATATTGGTGGCAGGTACAAAATACACTGATGGCTTTTCATAACTAAATGTCTATGTGTATCTAAAAGCATTCTGATCATAGGACATTACAAAAGGCACTGCATGGCAGTACTGACACAGCTATTTTAAAGGGAAAATATAGACCAGGCACTGTTTAATAGCATCAATGATCTTCAATAACCTGTAAATTGAATATTTCTTGACGTCTTCAAAATATGAGGAACATATCTCATCATAAGGATCCTTCACTAGAGGATTGGTAATGTCTAGTATCCATGAGTTCTGCCAAGGAACTTTGTTCTCCTTTATACATTGGGAAATTCCCTTGTCATGAGGGGACTTGATCTAAACAAAGAACCATTGAAAAAATCCAATCAACAACTGACACGATATTTTCAGAATTCCAAACATGATGTTATTAAGCCATCAAAACCCTATTAAGTGGCTATATACCCATTAAGAAGCCACTCCTTTTAATAGCCAGTAATGAGCCCCTCTAAAAATATTAGCACCTTTCATTCATTGGTACTCCATCACTATTTAAACACAAGGATCACACTTCTGATTTTCCAACCTGAAGATGACGAAATTCTAGAAATTTACAATTCTTTAGCCTTTAAGGGAAACTTTACTACCTGCCTATATCAATGTAATAAAATTAAGAAACCAGTAAAAAGAAAAGCATAAAGACATGCTAGTATTTTGATTTTAATAATTAAAAGGACATTTTTCATACATTTGTGGTCCCTCTGAGAGGTTTTGGGAGCAAGGTGAGTAAAGACATTTAACAAGCTACCGTAGCATTGATTAGAAGATAAATCAAAACAACCAGTCCTGCCAGTGAGGTCAGTCACCACCAAATCAATCCACAAAATACACATACAAATCAGACCAGTGGTGTGACCAAACACAGTATTTCCTATGCTGACTGTGCTACAATCAAACTCACCTGCAATCATTGCAGAAAGGACATTTTTGCCACATTTTTCTGATATATTTTCTAGTTTGGAACTAGCCATGAAATCACATGTTAATTATGCAAGAAACCATATCCAGCAACATACAGTATGCAAAGGCAACACTGCTTTTGAGGATTATTTTATTTTGATAAACCCATTCTGAAATGGAAAGAATTAACAACATCATTTTGTTAAAAAATACCTGAGCTCCATTGTCCAGGTAAACCTAAAAAATAAAAGATTAAATGCAACTTTTAAAAACCACAATTTCTAATTAACATGGAATTTTCACACACATGTAAAAGCATGTCGATAACTAATGAAATGAAAAGCTACAGTGTACCTACACAGAATCCACAAATTATAAAATTAATTAAATTAGCTTTTGAACTTTAAATCTTATAGCATTTTTTTTAACATGATTATGGGCTAGTAGAAAATGCAATGCCAATAGGAACTTGGTCAGACTAGTTTCTATCCAAAGCCTTAATTCCTAACAATTTTACCTAATTAAGAGCAAACACCGTTGTTTTTGTCCTACAAATTTAGTCTTTGCATAAAAACAATATCACAGACAAAAAGCTAGACAAATGACATATATTTCTTTATAATCATAGCACTTAAAATAAAGTAATCAGCTTTGCAATGCTTTAAGGAATTGGAGGCCCCCCACCGAAACCCATCCAAGTGCTGCAGCTGGGTACAGATCACTTTACCTTGTATCCATTGTCATCTTTGGGGTTATGGGAGGCTGTCACCATGACACCGCATGTACATCTATATTTCTGTATACTGTATGGCTAAAGTGTAAAAGCAAAATAGTAAAAATATCACTTTGCATAACCCTTCACATTGAATAAAAATAATGAATGACAGGGCTCAAGACTAACGGTAGCCAACTAACCACAACAACAAATTGTAAACAAGCCAATCTACATAGTCACATGGATGAAACATTGCTGGTAAATGGACCTTCCCCCCCCTGTGTTATATAAAACTTTTATTTGCAATAGATCTCAAAAATCATTTGGTTTTGCACTTTATTGCAATGCATGTGCTGTGATAATAGATGAGGAGTAATTGCTAACAACAATGAGCTAATCAAATCAACCACTGGGCTTTAGGGACTTCCATTAGGATCAAGAAGAGATTGTTATGTCTCATCCTAGAGATTTTGCTCTGCTTCATCACTCTCTTATGAAATCTGTTACCCTAAGTTGCAATAACATAGCCAGAGAGAGGCAGTAATTGCTAATAAGTGGTAGTGAGTAATGTCACTTTGTGTTTATTTGGTCAATACACAAGAAATAAAAATAGAGTAGTTAATTCAATTATAAGTTAAAGTACAAATTGGCTCAAGGGCCTACACAATTTACAGCTATAGTTTTGTGCTCCACAGCTAAAATAAAGACCACAAATCAGCAAACTCTGCAATGCCTTTTCGTCTACTCACCATGGTGACCACTAAGGGTTACAGCTTGAAGTACAGAGAATGAGAGGCTAGCCATCAAGATCTCATTATTTCAACCCTAACCCTGTACTCATTCATCCTGTTCTTCCACATTTACACATGGTAAAAGAAAAACTATGGAATAACATTTCTTGACTAAAACAAAAACTTAACTTTTCCATTATACTGCGCTATATTTTCAAATCACACTTTTCATTTTTACTTACAACAAATGGAGTTGGTGTTATTTTACTGAACAAATACACTGGGACCCCTTGGCTTGCAAATACACTGCCAGTCCTTTGAGCAAGTCTATTAAATAATAATGTGACAGTCATTATTAATGCAGGGGTGAAAACTTTACACTCCTCATCACATACCCCAGGGCAAAAGAAACCTCACAATAAAACATAAGCTAGAAAATGCCACAACTTTGTTTTCCAACCTCTATTGAAGTAGGTAAGGGTGACAAAATATGCATTTGTCTCAGAGAAGCTGTTGATGTCTCCATAGTACTTTTATTGTGGAATCAAAGGGCAAACTTGCCATGCAGTCAACAAATGTGAAATGAATTGCATTATTTTAATATCCAATCTCACTTTCAGAGACAGAGATTCCTACACTGTATCTCTCTTCCTCCGTCAGAGGAAAGAACTCTACTTTCCAAACTGTCATGAGACTATGTACTTATTGACTGAGTGGGAGGGCCGGATGGGAAAATATTTGGCTTGAGGTCATCCCATACGAAAATTGATCTAATATGTTTTTTGCCTTTGCTTTCTGGTTGTAAAATAAACACGAGGCTAGACGTGAGGAAATCCTCTAAAATCGTATTGCTTGGGGTCGTACGTACTCCTAACAGGGCCGCACTGCTTTTTCCAGCCCTGCTCGCGCTAATGCGTACGGCCCTCATAAGGGCATTTTCCAGTAGTTTAACAATGAAAGAGCGTGCGGGGCCGTACGGTTCATATGATAAAAAAACTTCATAAATGCCTACACAATATAAATAACTACAGTTGAATCCCTAAGGGAAGTGGGAGTTGACTGCTCAGCATGAGGCTTAGTAGAAATGTCAAATTATACAAACTTGCTTGGAGGCTTGTGACTACCATTGCACCAAATTAAGCCCATTACTGTATTCAAAAATCATTGTTGGGTTAATTGCCAGAAAATCTAAGTGAACATGGAATCATGTGTCTGAAAATTTTCATCACTCACCACTTTCTATTTCAGACTGTTATGTATCATCTTGTTTTCCAAAACAAAGCCAAATTACATGGATTTAATTTTGGTCAGCCACTTACAGTAATGGGTAAAGACAATAGAAAACCCTCACTGGGATGACCAAAATGGCTGAGGGCTGCTCAATAGAGGTGGCCGCTTAATGGGAGTTTTATTTACAGTAAATTACTCACAATAATTTCGGGACTTTGAGAGGTTTGCCTGTAGCACATTGTATAGCAGTAGCTGATACATCATGTACACTGCAGGTTAAGGCCAATCAACAAAAAGTATATGTTAATCAGGAAGAGTCAAAGACAGTAAGGTCATCCCAATCCACACAATTGTGGGGCACAATTTTACTCAGTATAATTTATGGCTCCATGGTGTATTTGCCTTGATATTGAGCTCCATCAATTAACAAAAAAAATATTTATTTTCTGTTGAACAAGCACTGCTACCTATTTCAAGGAAATAGTACTTATCCTTACCAAATACATTATCACTGCTTACTACTGGTGACCAACTGTAGATAACGTTAACAAGCTTTTACAGAGTGTAGTCAAACTAAACTTGGTCTCAAATCACCCTTGAGTTTTCTTACCGTTTGCTGTTGTGCCTGGCATCAAATCCTACAACAACTCCTCTTTCCTTAAGATCTGGAAAAAGCTTTTCTAAATATCTACAAAGACCCTGTTGAAAATAAGGAATAATAACTCCTTAAATATCTTTGAATGATTGTCTCATTTTGAAAAACCCGCAACGTTTTACCAGCAAAGGAAATGAAAGGAAAGCCATGCAGTCTGTTTGCAGCAACAACAGTAAAAACGTTTTCCTTAATATGCTTATGATTATGAGATTACTGTGAGGTTTTTTATTGACTGTGTTACCTGCAGTGCAAAAATACAAATTATAAAACTCAACAATTTTCAATTAATAAATATTATTATAACACCAAAAATATACAATGGCTCAAGTAGGTTTCAATCAGGTTGCTCGCTACTGGGTTTGTTTCTGCCATATACACTGTAAGCTATCAAGTATTTGTCAATCCTTGCATACTCAAGATTTCTGCAACAAGCATATGATTTGTAACAAGTATGACACAAAAACCCTAGGGCTTTATTTGTGTTGCCATTATTGATATTATTACTTGGGCTAGTAAAAGGCCTGAGGTTTAAAATGGACTTCATTTTTCATCATTGTATTTCATCCACAAAAGGCACTTCTGACATTTCTGCACAAGCACGAACTATAAATAACAACTCACAACAGCAAGAATGATGTTTGTTGGGGAGCAGAGTTGGTGCAGTGATGAGAGCGCTCACCTTCCACCAATGTGTCCCGGGTTCGATTCCCGGACTCAGCGTCATAAGTGGGTTGAGTTTACTGGTTCTCTACTCTGCTCCGAGAGGTTTTTCTCCGGGTACTCCGGTTTTCCCCTCTCCCCAAAAACCAACATTTGATTTCATTAATTTGATTTATTTGGAGTTGATTTGATTTAGTCTCCCCAATTAGAAGAGCATCTGTGCTCAGCTAAGTACATTTGAGACTTAAATAAAGTGATTATTATTATTATTGTTATTGTTGTTATTATTATTATTATTATTATTATTATTATTATTATTATTATTATTATTATTATTGCATTCGCAGAACGCAGTTCTAATCCAGACTGAATCGAGATTTTTGGACAACAGGTGAACGGGTGGGTCTTGGCAAGAGCTGCCCCTGCAATCTGCAAGCAATCTGCGGGGGCGAACAAGAATGACATCATCGCCAAGCCAACTCCAAAGCTTTCAAAATGGCGGCCATTGGCGAGGAAGACGAAAGTGATTTCTAAATGTCTTAAATGAGCTGCTACAGCCTGGAAATGGCGAAAGTAAAAATGGCGGCGATACAATTACAATGAGTGGACAATTCATCCAGTAAAAGCGGAATTGAATCGACGAAATGTTTCGAAAACAAGACCTGTTTCATTGAGTTGTTGAACACGATGAAATTGGGGTTCTGCCAGAGACCTCTGCTAGCAGGGAAGGTTCTTTGTGGCAAGGATTGGCGATTGAAGTGGATGATCTGCCGATCTACCGATCCGACCTCGACTGAAATTTGTTATATCAGGATAAACAAATGTCTGAGAAATATTTTGTACAGCTTTTTACACCACGGATTGGTCATTTCGATTTCGTCACTGAAACAAGCAAATATGCCATGCGAAGGAACAAACCATGCTGGGTCGGAACAAGTCCTGAGGAGCTGAAGGAATTTCTGGGGATTACTGTCTGGATAAAGCTCAAACAATTGCCGATTTCTACAATAATTTGTTTGTTGCTGCTACAACTATTTTCAGAAACTATGTTTTAATATTGTGTTAGTCAAAGTTGATATTTTTGAGGCTTTCCAAGATGCTGTCAATGTGCTTTTAGTGTTCAAAGATCATCATGGACCACATGGCCCTCCATATGGTGGTTTTAGGGTTAACATACCAAACCTACCAATACTCGAACACACTTTCTAATCTACGATTACAACTAGTTATTATTATTATATCGGAAAACATCAATTCACCTTCTGTCTTTGAAGGCTGAACAACTAATGTGTTGAGAGAAGTGTCTATGTTCAACAGCGAGAAGAATACTTTTAACATGACGAAACTGAAATCCATATGTTTTGAATTAGACTGCCGTGTTTCCCCATGGCGGTTCCATACTAATCTAATTTTGAGTGATACATTTTGTTGAATAACTCAAGTACGGGATATCATACACCCCTGAGACTTAAACAGGTAGTTTATTTACTATTTTTCCACAATATCTCAATTGCTGGACATTAGTTTTTGAATAATAAGCGATTTTAGTTTTTAGTTGCGTGACGTGAAACTGACCGCAGAAACCTTACTCTCTTTCTTATGTTTCAAATGACGTATTTGTAAACAGATTATTTTTCTCCACACATTTCACTGAGACTCATTAATGTCTATGCGAAAAAATCCAACATCGTTTGATAAGCGTTTCCTTTCTCAAACACTTAGCAGAAATATTCATCGAAGCAAAAACAAGTATGCTTAGTTTTTTTGCAATAAATAACCTATTTTTACCTCATTAGCTATGCTGAACCTTAGTGGTCTAGAAGTCATTGTTACTGCCCCTAATGTAAACAACCCGGGTTCAACTTCTACTAGTGGCACTTTTCTTCTTCTTTTATAAATATTTTTTACAAGAGTTATTATTATTGCTCTCAATGGTTGAGCTGTAAAGCAATTTTGTAATTTTAAAGGGATATAAAAAATTATGTTGATCTGATAAGGGGTCTATGGTATACACTGCAAAGAAATAGACTCCAACACAAGCTAAGCAAAATGCGTCCAATGTAAGAAAGACAGACTTCTCTCTATTCTTTTGTTTAGCGCTAAATTAGGGATACAATACTGTTTTTTGCGAGCCCAAGTTTAGGCTAATCGTAGCCTCTTGTCTGAAGAAGACTTCATTCCAGCATTTCTAGTTTTTCTGACAAAAGATGCAACCTAATTGGATCACTGAGAGCCTTTGAGTGGTTACATTCTCAACCAATAAGCTGTAAAAAAAAGTATTACCTCTTTAATCATTAAGTAACAAAGATTTAGCCATTTCTGAAGAAATACTAAGCACTGTTTCTCAAACCTTTAAATTGTGTTTTCACAATAAATAGCTTTTATAGTTCTAGAATAATGAGTGTTGATGGAGCTTTTAAAATGCAACAACATGGTCAAAGCAAGGTACTTAATAATTACATGTATGTTTATTTCTCTACATTTTTAAACATACTGCGTAGTGTGATAAAATGATAAAAAATGTACTGAGATGGCTGTTTGGTGGAATAGACATCAAGGTATGCTTCCAAAGCCACAAACCAACACCGATATTAACCCATTGGCACCAGTACCAGCCAAAACCGGCCGTGCAGAGCCACGTTCCTTGTACTGCTTGTGCCATCATCAGTTTTAATGCTAATGGACAACTTTTACATGTAGCATGTGTAGGAGGAGAGATCTTTCAAACTGTACCCAAATGAGCACAATTCCGTCAAACAGGCTGGAGAAAACACGAAATAAACAAGTGACCTTGAGCTGAAATTTGGCTGAAATTCTTGTTCCACTACCCACCTACACTTCCTTCCACCTATTAAATCCTATGATCCTAAAAGTTTTCCACAAATCTTTTCCTACCAAAAGGAAGCCCAGAAAATGCCCAGCATGAGAAAAAGAACACGAGGCAAGAAAAGCAAAAGAAAATGGGAGGAGGGAAAGCAAAAAATGGAGAGAGAGCAACAACATGAAAGAGGGGGGAGCGGAGAGGAGGGAAGGAAACGCTTGCAGACAAACCCCTTTTGAAAATCCCATTCGCCAGTGAAGGAGGCTCCTGATTGGCTCGGCTCTAGTTGCACATTATTGACATGTGTCGATCAAAGGTCTGATAGCCAGGACACTTTCAAAGCAAGTTTTCTCGCTGAATGGGAATTTAGTTGCAAGTCTTAATTCCATCTTCACAAGAGGAGATGTACTCACTCTGCTCTCCACACCCAAAGGATTTGGGAAAATTTTGATTTACAAGAGACGACTACATTGTCCTTGCAATAATTATGTCCGCAGAAAAGTAATTTGAATGATCAAGTTAAGGAGGCCTCTTCAATTAGGATTTCGGTTCAGTGATTCGTTGTCTGACTGCCTATGCCTCCGACGAGACATTGAGAGTGGAAAATACTGTTCAGTGGCAGTCCTGCTTTTTGCTTCTGCTGAAGAAGCACTCACCAAGCTTTCCCGAATCCCTCAAAAAGGAAGGCAACACGCTTCATGACAATCTCACCGCGGGGAATTCTTATGAGAACTTTGACTTGGAGGCTGCTTTCGGGAAGATTTATCTATATTCAGAAAGTGGTCAAGACTATCGTTATTTTCCTTCTTAGATTTTTTAAGCCTCTCCTAAAGTTTTCGGTGAAGACTTACCGTCGTTTGTTTTTGTCACGTGAAAAAACGCTCGAACCGATTTGTGGATCTGACTTCTTCCCTCTGGCGTGTCCAGCAAACAGTTCTTTAATGGAGTTGCCTTTGTCGGAGTTGACCTCCTAATATTACCTTGTATTGATTCCTGGACGAATGAATACAGTGAACCAAGTTTTCGAATCTTGTGAGAACAAGGATTGCAAACAAGCACGACTTGAATACTTTTCACATTTTACCACCTCAAGTCCAACTTTCTGGAAAATTTGTGCTGAAACGTCTCTCTTGTAGTCCTTCCTTTTTGTAGAAATATTACTTGTTTGGTGTAAATTACCAAATTTAACTTTGAAATTGCAATTTCAAAGTAGCCTGCATTTCTCCATCCACACCATAAGCGCATTGCTTCCAAAATATTTTGTCGAGTCAAAGTTCACTTCCGTTACAGAAGGCAAAACATTTTATTGGCCATTTTATGACAGCCAATGACAGCATAACATCACACCGAGTGTGCTCAGGCATGACAGGCCAAGTGGGCGGTTTTTAAAATCCAGGGGTTTGTCTGCAAGCATTTCCTTCCCTCCTCTCCCCTCTCATTTATTTTGCTCTTGCCCAATTTTTCGTGCGGCCAAAACATTGAATCTTTCTGTGCTCATAAAACCCCCACAGAAACACCTGCTATGCAGGCTACAAGATAACAAACCTTTCAAGTAACAAGTAAATGTATGCTCTTTAGCTAGAAATTTATGTAATCATTCTTCTTAGTTGTAGCGCTGTTGTAGGCAAGAACCATTTAAGTACATAAAATATATATACTATATTCAGTGGAGAACTGTATGTACAGTGTATGAGTACAGTACGCTACACAGCAACAACACAGCTAGTACTGGTTGCAAAGTAACATAGTGCCTTGTTAAGTAATGTGATGCCTTGTAAATTTGCATTCATTGTTAAAAAAATAAAAAGGTTTGTGAACAAAAAACAACAAGACGCGCTATGAGCGTTTACTTGGGATACTTTTGTGCTGCAAAAGCCTGAAGCACGATTTCTGATTTTCAAAAACTATCTGGCTAGTGGTTTGCTTTTGGGTTCACATAAGACCTTTTTGTTCATGTACAAGCAAAGCGTGTTAAACTGTTTTGAGAGTTGCCATCCATATTCGTTGTCAGCTGTCGTTGTTTACTTCTAAATTAAGTGGCAACAACTGGAGTTTACTATGGCTCTCTCAAAACATTTTTTCTCTCTGCTAAGCTTGAAAACATTTGAATAGACACTTCTCTTAACATATTGGATATTCAAAACTCGAAAACACAAGGCAAATCGTTTCCGTGTATGTGACATGTTTCTCAGAAGCAATCCAGATGTCACACATTGTAAAAAAACTCGGAAATTCAAACTGCTCTATTTTCAAAACAAAGCGTGTTACTTGGCTGAAAACAGGCCAGCAGATATATCCTTAAAATTTCATTACCTGATGAAGGTAAAAAATCTAAATGTTTAATTTTAGTTTTTTCCTGATGTCACGTGAAAACCAAAAATTCACAAACTTGTCTCTAAATATAGAACTGTCACAGCGATCAAGTTGTAACTTTGCGATTTTTAAAATATAGACCTGTCACAACATTCTAATTCGAGTCGATACTCTTCCAACCTTGTCTTAAATTGGGCAAACCTTTTCACATGGACAGCATGTACTGTATTAAAATCTAGCTTCACAACTTTACAAAGATATGTGCAGGAAAATTTGTTCAGGTGGTCGAAGTGAATAATTTAATCTTGAGTGTTCACTTGCCATCACATATTAAATGGAGGGTATCACATTATGAAAACAACTTTGCGCAAATATACATGTAGAACTGTCACAGCATTCAAATTCGGCTTGTGATGTCAATTAGCCGATAAGCACTACACGTGCGAGGCTTCCAACTTTTTCGTAAAACTCGGCAAACCTTTTCACGGGGACAGACTGTGCTGTATTAAAATATCTAGCTTCACAACTCAAACACGATGAATTTACATAACTTCAAAACAACCGTCGCGTGATGTTAGCCTTTCGACCTTTGGACTATGTGGTTTGCTTTAACCAATGAACACACCGCCACGTGCCTGCTATTGCGCATTGGCCAATCAAAACACCGGAACATAATTGTATTGTGCATTCTGCTGCACAGGAAAAAAAAAAGGCTGAAATCTAACACATTTTATAACTTGGTATACTTACAGTATCCCGAGTAAAAAAAAAACAATTAAAGACAAACCATTCAAATGTGTCTAAGAAGTTGTGTGTTATAGAGAGACAAGGCAGTTATGATACACTAACCTGGGTAGCTTGGATTATGGTCAAATCATTAATTCTGTTGAAACCTGCTCCCATTTTTGATCGCAAACCTTTGTAAGAAAATTAAATCACAAATAAATTTAACACAAAATTTTTACAGATCAAGGAATAGCTAAGGGCTACCTTCCAAAAAGTTTTTTTCTTATTTTCTACTCCAGAATCTATATATGGAGACTAACTAGAGGGATGATTGCAGGATAATTTGGGTATGTGATCAACAGCAGTTATAATCTGTTATGGGAGAAAAGTTCATGCAGATGAAGTAGATTCATCAAGAGCTAGGTGCTTTACATGTATCTGCTATAGAAATGTCAACACAATCTTCCATCTCCCTAAATGACCCCAAAATCCTTAATCTACACACGTCTCTTAGAGGTTTTTGGACTGGTACAGAATTTTTAAAAATAACTTAATGTTCCATTGTTGATTCATTTTGGAGGCTCCATATATGGTCATTTTCTTTACACAATATAGCCTGGTTTCCATATGATCGCAGACAATCGCAGACAATCACAGACGATCGCGGATTGCAGATAGCAGACAATCACAAAGAGAGCTGTTTCTATATAATCGCAGACGATCGCAAACAATTGCAAAGCCAACTGTAGCCATACAAATCAGTCAGCGGAAATGTCAAATGTACATGCACGTTGTCAGAATTACAGATTGCAGATCGCAGAACTTTGGTTTCCATATGATCGCAGGATCGTAACTGATCGCAGACAATCGCAGAAGATAGAACGTGGTTCTATCTTCTGCAATCGTCTGCGAAATTTGCCAGAACTAATGTCTTGAAGTATAGTTTTTTCCATCATATAACTGACATGTGTATGGTGGCCAAGGACTGCCACTAAGTTTTGAGGACCATTTTTACTTTTTTTAAGCAATTAAGCAAATAAATGTGAAACAAAATGCAAATAAAATTAAAATCAAATACAAATGCAATGCAATATAAAAGAAAATGCAATTAAAGTCAAAGTCAAATGCAATTAAATGTAAAACAAAAAGCAAAGTACAAATCAAAATCAAACTTGATTCAGATTAAAATTGAATACATTTTTAAAAGAGGATCTAAATTCAAAGTTAAAGTAAATTAAAATTGAATACATTTGGAAAAGATAATGCAAAACAAAATTAGTGGCAGCGCTCGGCCATGCGAAAATTTACTTTCATTTGAAAAAATAATTATTTCACATGGCTGAGCACTGCCACTACCATGATGCTTTGCACGCTTCAATGCTTCGAGTACCGGAGCGACTACAGAACACAGGGCCAAATTTTGAGTGCTTGTCGGTGACTTGCCGGCTCGACAGTCGCTTCAGTGCTTTAAGAACGAGGTAGATATGCTAAAGAGTGGCTCGACAGTCACTTGAGTGCTGAAGAACGAGGTAAATATGTTTTGGAGGGTGGCTTGGTGACTCGATGGCTCGGTAATGACTGGCAAGCCACCGAGCTGGGACAAAACCCTACAAAATTGGCCTTAGCCTGTATCCTGTAGTTAAGCCAAATCCATTGTAGTCTCCTTCGCAGCCCGGTTTCCGTTGCATGACATCCAAAAAACTAAAGCGACTAGCGAGCCACCGAGCCACTCTGGTATTTCTACCTCGCCTCGTTCTTTACTAAAGACCACTAAAGAGTGGCTCGGTGGTTCGCCGGCTCGCTAGTTGCTTTTAGTGCTTAAAGAATGAGGTAGATATACACCTGTACAGATATACAAAAGACCACCGCTAAGCTCGCCGGCTCGCTAGTCGCTTCAGTGCTTTAAGAACGGGGTAGATATACTAGAGAGTGGCTCGGTGGCTGGCTTGATCGCTTTAGTTTTTGAGATGTCACGCAACGGAAACTGGGCTGCGAAGGAGACTACTATCGATTCGGCTTCACTACAGGATACAGGCTAGGACCAATTTTGTAGGTTTTTTCCCAGCGCAGCTCAGTCATTACCGAACCATCGAGTCACCAAGCCACCCTCCAAAACATATTTACCTCGTTCTTCAGCACTCAAGCGACTGTCGAGCCACTCTTTAGTATATCGACCTCGTTCTTAAAGCACTGGAGCGACTGTCGAGCCGGCGAGTCACCGACAAGCACTCAAAATTTGGCCCTGTGTTCTGTAGTCGCTCCGGTACTCGAAGCATAGAAGCGCGCAAAGCATTATGGTTGTGGCAGCGCTCAGCCATGTGAAATAATTTTTCAAACGAAAGTAAATTTCCGCATGGCCGAGCACTGCCACTAATTTTGTTTTGTATTATCTTTTCCAAATGTATTCAATTTTAATTTACTTTAACTTCGAATTTAGATCCTCTTTTAAAAATGTATTCAATTTTAATCTGAATCAAGTTTGATTTTGATTTGTACTTTGCTTTTTGTTTTACATTTAATTGCATTTGACTTAATTTGCATTTTCTTTTATATTGCATTGCATTTGTATTTGATTTTAATTTTATTTGCATTTTGTTTCACATTTAATTTATTTGCTTAATTGCTTAAAAAAAGTAAAAATGGTCCTCAAAACTTAGTGGCAGTCATCGGCCACCATACATGTGGAATCAACTACCTCTAGATATTCATTGCTCTGATAATGTAAATATTTTTAAGTCTAGAATTAAGAAATTTCTTAGTGATTTTTAAGTATTTGATTTTTTCCCTTAATGTACATGTATTCTTAGAATTTACTATTTCTCGCGTATCTATATTAGTTTATAAATAGTGGAATAGAGAATTAACTCTAAAGTGTAAATTAAAGTGCTACTTAAACCCATGAATAACCCACTGGGCGTTAGCCCTAGTAAAGGGAAACAGGGAACCACACGAGGAAGAAAAAATCTTTTGACCTCGGTGGGAATCGAACCCACGACCTCCGGATTAGATCTACCGTTACTCTGCCGACTGAGCTACAAGGTCGCACAGAGAAAGTCGGGGACGATTTTAGATGGTGAATCGCGGCGAAGAGAAAGTAAGGGTACATATGAATGTTGTGCGCGTAGCACTAGGAACACAAATAGTGGAATAGAGAATTAACTCTAAAGTGTAAATTAAAGTGCTACTTAAACCCATGTAACCCACTATGACAGTGGTGTCATATATTAGTTTATAGGTGATCTGTTTATATATGGGGTCTAGGGCTCCTTTACAGATTATCCATTGGCTTTTTAACCATAGATTGTAATAAATAAATAAATAAATAGATAGATTTGTGATCGCAGGATTGCAGACGATCGCAGAAGTGTGTTTCCATATGATCGCAGATGATCACAGAACTTTTTGTGATTTGCGATCCGCGATCGTCTGCGATCATATGGAAACCAGCCTTATAGATTGTTTTCACATGACGTCACGGTGGCCATGTTGGTGTCCCAAAACAAAGAAACAGTGGCCATGTTGGTGTCCCAAACTAAACCTCTGAGAATAGAACTCTATTTTTATGCATATGCTTTTTTTTTGTTTCAGTAAACAAATATGACCGGTTGTCACGTGAATGAAAACGCTCTATATCAAAGCAAGATGGTCGTAAAATTATGCAATTTATCTGACTTATGCATGGTCCATTTTAAAAGCTCTGTTATACACAGTTGTGTTATTTCATATTCCTAGGTCATGGCAATCAATAATTGTTGGAACTGAAAATGGTCACAATATAGAACTGCATGCATTACCAGCAGTGCCAAATGACAGTGGTGTCATCATAACAGCCCTTAGTTCATCAAACTTCATCTCGTTTACAAGGTGGTTTACTTCTGCAATGCTGTCTGAATGCTAACAAAATAACAATGTTTGATCACTTAAATACTGTATATTAAATGAGTGCACCTGTACATTACAAAGAAACAACAATACGACTACATGGCCACCTTAAGGTGGAGGTACACCTGAACACTGTTTTTAGGTTGCTAAAAAGGAATTAATTTGGAATATTTGGGAAGAGATAATTTTTCTAAAAGGATTAGTTAAATTGCGGGAAAAAGATAATATTGAAGATTTAACAGAGGTTTAAAATTGGAATTTGAAGTTAGAAATATTAGTAGACAGACACCAAACAGTTCCCCATCAACCTGCAGTGCCCTTGTGGGGTGTGAACTGTCTGGTGATGTTTCAAAACATTTTTACCCCATTTCCAATCCCTTCTTCAAACTCCTTAGAATTTCACTCAAATTCACATGTAGTCCCACCTTAAGTGACTGTATCACAGTGACAACCAAAGTTTTCTCCATTAAGCCAGAATCAGTTTGAGCACCATGTAGTTTGAGTTTGAGTAACTTGAGTTTGAGAGGAGTTCCAGCACCCAGCAGATAGCCGAAGTCTCAGGGCCTTGCGATATCCTGTACTGGAGTTATTTGGCAAAATGTACCACTCAAAATTATAGTGTTTTGTATGGAAACACCATAGTTGGAAGTAGTGAAGCACTTCCAAATAAGGAAAATGCCAATTTGGTGCACAACCTCAGGAGCTGTGGACTCAAATTGTGTTCCTCCACGGGAAAACGTACATTAACGGTCATCCGTTAAACGTTAGAAAACTAACAGATAGTTACCGGATTGCTAACAGCTTTGAAGTCCTTCTAACACTTAGTACTAACGTTCTAATGCTCGTCCCTGACCTTCTAACGATTTGTCCTAACACTATAATGGTTTGCTTTAACACTCTAACAGTTTTTTCTAATGCTCTAACAGTTTGTGCTAAAGTTCTAGTGGCTGATCTCCAGTTCTAAAGGATCATAAGTTGTGAACGATGTATATGAGAACTGCAGATGAAATGAATCGAATGATCATTGCAGTTACTATTAAACAGTTCGTTTTTTGACGCTTGTGTGGTCACGTATTACTTATCTCTTTCCTTTTAACGAAGTCTTTAGTTAAGCGGTCGATCGAAAGAAGGAAGCGAGGTGCTGCCAAATTCTTTTTGCACCGGCTAAAACTGAGAGCATTCAATGAGGCCTTCCAAGGAGTAGAAGCGACTGCAAAAACATTTGTGAATCTTCTCCCAAAACACCGACAACCAACAGAAATTTTCTGAAAAAGCACAGTAGTTTGTGACGATTCTCTCACTTTCAAGTGAGAGACGGAGTCGTAAAACGTGCGACAAAGCAACACCAGACCACCACATTGTTTTCAATTCACTGTGCAGCCAACAGCGTCTTTTGTTGATGTTTGGCAGTTGTCTCAATTCCATACTCTGCTAGTTTCAAAAATTACATATACAGCTACACTCTAACGGGAAAGGATCAGATGCTAACATGGTTTAATAATGCCACTAACAGATATGACTAACACTCTAACAGGCAAGGATCAGGTGCTAACGGTTTGACTAATGTCACTAACGGATGTGACTAACACTCTAATGGGCAAGGGTCATGAGCTAACGGATTGCTAGGGGAGCAGGGATGGCATAGTGGTGAGAGCACTCGCCTCCCACCTATGTGGCACCGGGTTCGATTCCCGGTGACGACATAAGTGGGCTGAGTTTGTGTTGGTTCTCGACCCTGCTCCGAAGGTGTTTCTCTGGGTAATCCGGTTTTCCTCCCTCAGCAAAAACCAGCATACGGCTTATTCGAGCTGGCTGAAGGCTGTGCTCCAAGGTCATACATAGACCGTATAGTGGCTGCCAGAGGCACCTTGTATATGCTTTCAGTTCAACCTTGCTGTACTTTGCAAGGATGATTAGCTCAGACAGTTATTGTTATTATTATTATTGTTATTATGAACAACGCTACTAACGGTTTTCATCAATGTTTCTAACGGATGACTAATGGATAGCTAGCGTTTTAGACCGTTTAACAGAAGGTCGTTAGTGTACGTTTTCCCGTGGAGGGTCACAATTGCTTGCTAACATTAACTTTAATTTTATGCTAAAATATCATCATAAAACAAGGTATTACAAAAAGCAAATAATTAATGACAGAGCTAAGGAACAAATGCAGTGGAAGGATCACTGCAGGGGGCAAGATTTCTGCACAGCCCTATATATTAATTATGTATGCATTTTGTTGCTCAAACTCTACTCATGCTCCCCAGTTTTGGAACGGGGTTAGTATGTATGATGATGTTAATGTATGGGGCCGTGTGGAAATCTTTCCGAATTGTCTACCCCAAAGTTACACATTAGTGCATTAACAATGCAACTTTTGCTCTGGGTAACAGACACCAACTTATAACTGGTGAACGTCAGTGAGCTTATGATGTACAGACAGATATCAAAATCATTGATGTGTCTCATATTTTAGTACGGGTAGAGTCTAAAAGGAGTTGGAGGCATTTTTCCTCTTCATTGACGCAGTTAAACTACTAGCAAAACACTCACATACGATATTCAAAAGCGGGAGTGACTGTAAAACACCCGCTTGACCACTTCAAGTGTCTCATGAAACGAGGAAAACATATGTCACATTCTTATTGAACGACATGCAAATACGTTGCCCAGTACTCTGAAGTTCACCCCAAAGATTAAATTTACCTGATCTAAAGACAGCCATTCTGCAATCTTTTCATCCAATTCGCTATCACCTGAATTGATCTGCACTGGCGCTGCGTTTTCGTCCGCCATTTTTTGGGAAGTGTGAGCCCATGTGTTTCCCTATCAGCAGTGTTTCTGTTTCTCAGGTATACAAGTCATGTATGTGTATTGCACTGTGTTTCATTCGGCGACGAGAAAAGCTAAACAAAGCTAAACACTTAAACGAGAATGGGACGCTCGTCAAAAGATAAAAGAGACATTTATTATCGACTAGCAAAAGAGGAGGGATGGAGAGCGAGAAGTGCTTATAAGCTATTGCAACTTAACGGTGATTTTGATCTGTTTAACGGTGTTAACAGGGTAGTGGACTTATGCGCTGCTCCCGGAAGCTGGAGTCAGGTATTGAGCAGAAAATTGATTGATGAGAGGCCAGAAGATAAGGACAAAGTGAAGATTGTGGCGGTTGACTTGCAAGCTATGGCACCCCTTCCTGGTGTTGTACAAATACAAGGAGATATTACGAAAGTAAGTATGACTCAGATGCACTGAAACGGGAGTCGTGTTCTCCGTCGGTAGTCTCAATGAGGCCTTCCAAGCGACGTGGCTGGGAAAACCATAGTTACAGGCGACAATCTATTCCCAAAACACTGACAACCGACAATAATAGACCTTATTCGCTTGTACATTTTGTTTTTCCCAATACAGATCATGTGACGATACTCAGGAGATTTGATCCTTTGTCTGGTTCAATAAAAAAGAGTGCATGCAAGCATGAATATGTCTGCATGCACTCTTTTTAATGAGCAAGACAAAGACCAAGTCTCTTGAGTATGGTCACATGATCTGTATTGGGAAAACAAAATGTACAAGCGAATAAGGTCTATTGGCAGAAAAAGCGCGACAGTTTGCGACAGGGACAATTCACTTTCCATTTCTCTTTGTTTTCTTTGCGACAGTGACATTTGTCCCGTAAAAGAGCGACAAAGCAATATACAATAACTGACACTATAGTGAAATTTGCTCCCAGACAGGCCCCCAATTTCTGTTACGGTATTGCTCAACCGACAGAAAAGATATGCTGCAAAACTCTTCTACAAACCCAACTTATTTATTTAATGATACGTAACTAAATCCTAATTACAAAGGAGCAATTTCTAAACAATACAATTTGCTATCAAACTACCTTAAGCCTACTGCTAAAACTTCAGTCACCACTGACACAAACCCACAATATAAATGTTGATGTCTCCGAAGAAATCTCCTTTCGATCCACTTGAACCTTAAATGAAGTTCCTCAATAGCTCTGTACGATTCTCTCATTATAGCTTCTCCAGTCGGTCTCTGCCGACAACAATTAATTAATATTCTAGAACCTTCTTGGAGCTTCTAACATAACTATTTATGTAGGTTACATCGTAATTACATTGTTCAGCAGAATGTTCTAAATTGTTCTGTAGCGTGACAGTAGAAGGTTCTGGTACAAACATTGTGCGACTAAAGATTCTAGAAATTACCAGAAACTTAGTATTTACAGTCGCTCTCCATAACACCCTCCTCCTTCAAGAAAAGAAAGTTTGCAAAACTTTCTTGCAATTAAGTCACACTCTTGACAATCAGTCAGCAATGACATTGTCCTTTCCTTTGATGTGTCTAATGTCTAAAGCATACTCTTGTAACATTAAACTCCACCTTAGCAATCGTGATTCTTGTTCTTCAACTTGTGAATAAAAACGAGGGTTGTGATCACTATAAACAACAATAGGCAAACTAGAAGAACTGACATAAGCTTTGAAATGCTGCAGTGCTAACACTAATGCTAAACACTCTTTCTCTATGGTGGAGTAGTTCCTTTGACTCTTATTGAACTTCTTTGAAAAGTAACACACTGGATGTTCCACACCTTTATCATCTTCCTGTAACAGCATGGCACCAGCAGCCACATCACTTGGGTCTACAGCCAAGTTGAAGAGAGAGTTGAAATCTGGAGCTGCCAATACAGGGGCACTCTGTAACATGGCTTTTAATTCTTCAAACACCTTGTCACACCAGTCACTCCAAATGAATTTTTCCCTCTTACTGAGCAACTGCATCAATGGTTCTGTGAATGCGGCAAAATTGGGACAAAACCTTCGGTAGTACACAGCCATACCAAGAAAGCGCATCAGTTGCTTCTTGCTCTCAGGTCATGGAAAGCTAGCGATAGCCTTGACCTTAGCACATAGTTACTGGTTTTACTTCACCTTGGCCAACAACATGTCCGAGATAAGTTATCTGTGCTTGGCCAAATTCACTTTTGAAAAGATTGACAGTCAGCATTGCTCTGCTCAATCTCTCGAAGAATTCACAGATGATCCTTAGGTGTTCTTCCCACATGTCACTGTAGATGATCACGTCATCGATGTAGGCCTCACAACCCTCAAGATCTGCAATGACTTTGTTGATAAGACGTTGGAAAGAGGCTGGCGAATTCTACATACCAAAAGGCATAACTTTGTATTGGTACAATCCATGTGGTGTGACAAAGGCTGAAATCTCTGTGGCGCAGTCCGTCAATGGAGCTTGCCAGAATCCTTTGAGAAGGTCAAACTTCGTTACGTATCTAGCTTTTCCCACTTTGTCAATACAGTCATCCATCCTTGGGATGGGAAACGTGTCAGTCTTAGTCACAGTGTTCACTTTTCTATAGTCTGTACATATTCGGTAACTTCCATCTGGTTTGGGAACAAGTATACAGGGAGAACTCCAGCTACTGTTGCTCGGCTCAATGAAGTCGCTCTTGAGCAAATACTTAATCTCTTTCTTGAGGTATTGTTGTTTACTTGGATTTAGCCTGTAAGGGTGCTGTTAACTGGATCTCCATTGCCGACATCCACATCATGGTAAATCTGATCTGTTCTTGAGGGGACATCAGGAAACAGGTGCTCAAACTCCAGAAGAAGCTTCTCCAGGTCCTGGCGCTGACTCTGTGTAGGTGAAACAACTTAGTGTCCAAGTTCTGCAGTACGTCAGAATTCTTGAGTCTTGTTGTGTCAGTGGGACCAAAACTATTGCTACTAAGCTCACTACCTAACTTCTCTTTAGGCTCAGAAACAACTACATTAACATTTGCAGGCTGTACAACTAGATCACTGTTTCTCTCTACATAAGGCTTTAACATGTTGACATGACATAACTGTGTTTGCTCATGCCTATCTGGAGTAACTACTATGTAGTTAAGATCACTCAAATTCTTCTGAATGACATAAGGTCCGAAAAACCTGCAAAACCAGGTACTGGCAACAATATAAGGACCTTTTGACCTGGCTTAAAGCTACGCTCTACAGCATGTACATCATACTTCTTCTTCATAGATTTCTGAGATGAACTAAGATTAGCTCTGGCTAATTCACAAGCTCTAAAAAGCTTAGTATGAAAATCTGATACATACTGCAAAAGATTGATGGACTCACTACTGCTAGATAATAACTTCTCTTTAAGAAACTTAAGAGGCCCTCTCACAGTGTGTCCAAACACAAGCTCAAAGGAACTGAATCCCAAAGACTCCTGCACCGACTCTCGTGCAGCAAACAGCAGCAAATGGATGCCCTCGTCCCAATCTTTCTCTGTCTCGAAGCAGTAGATCCTTATCATGTTCCTCAGTGTTTGGTGCCATCTTTCGAGAGCTCCTTGACTTTGAGGGTGATATGCTGATGACTTATAGTGAGTGACCCCAGGCTCGTGCATGACTTGCTGAAATACTCCAGACATAAAATTCAAGCCCTGGTCTGACTGGATAGAACTTGGAAGACCCACTAGTGTGAAGAACTTGGTTAAGGCTTTAACAATAAGTCTTTGCTCTGATGTTTCTCAGGGGTATGGCTTCAGGAAACCTGGTTGACGCACACATGATGGTTAACAAGTACTGATTTTGAGAACTCGTCTTTGGTTATGGACCAACACAATCAACTATAATTCTACTAAAAGGCTCTTGGACTGCTGGTATTGGCTGTAGTGGGGCTATTGGTATGATCTGATTCGGTTTCCCAACCATCTGACAGGTATGACACGATTTGCAAAATTCCACTACGTCTTTTCTCAGACTGGGCCAGTAGAAATGGTTAAGAATCTTCTGACAGATTTTGTTGATGCCCATGTGGCCAGCTAGGGGGGTCTTGTGCACCATGCTTAGAATCTCCCGTCTGTAGGACTTTGGGACGACAATTTGGTGTTTGACAGCCCACTCATCTTCAACTGGAATATCAGGTGGCCTCCACTTTCTCATCAGTACTCCGTTCTTTGTAAAAAGGCATACAGGATTCTGCGAGACTTCGTTTTCATCAACAACTCTCGCAAACAAGCTTGAGAGTTCTGGGTCCTTATACTGTTCCACAATAAGCTGAGACTTTGACATCTTATCGGCCTTATCTCACTGACAAACTGCCCTCGACAACAACTTCGACTGGCTCAGAACCAGAGGTTTTAGGTGGCTCACCCTCCAGGACTTGCCCAATGATAGTGTCTGCTAATGTGATCTCATCCTCACTGTTTTCTTTCTTCTTGCTCATTGCTCAAGTTACAACACATCCTGGATACAGACTGGGAATTGTCTTTTCCACTGGCGCTGGAGGCTGCTTTAAACAGCTTCTCTGTGACAATAGCGTTAACAACAACTTTGTCTCCCGTGAGGTCATTTCCTAGAATAAGATGCACTCCCTCAAAAGGTAACGAGGGCTGTATCCCAACTTTGACTGGCCCGGACACAAGGCTTGACTTCAGGTAAACAGTATGAAGTGGCACTGGACTGTACTCAGAACAATTGAAGGGGTGGAGCATAACCATTCTATGTCGAATTTTGATGGGTTTTTATTTTTTTCATCCAAATGAGCTGAATTTTACCATGTGGTCTCTAATTTAATAGAAAACTACAGCCCTGCACTTTTTTCCGCTGGTTTGCGCTTCGTATTCGAGTAAAAATGGATGGAAAAAACTCGGCGGCGCTTTTTGAGATCTTGCGTTCATCGAAAAACAAAAGAAACCTTTTGTTTTCATGAACAATGAAATCAGCGAAGCATCGCGTAGCCGCTACTTGTTTGTTACGATACAAGCATTATTTATTTAAAATTAACCCGATTTGTCGTTGTTTCTTCGTTGGCGCAAGTGGTAAAGCATGGGCCGTGCAAGGCAGAGATGTTTCCGAGATAATGGTTCGATTCGCGACTGAGCAAAACTTTTTTAGTCCGCCGTTTCGTCTCTTCTTCTTTTTCCCTTTTTGATCATAGAGATGTTTAAAATGTTCACGTGCCCTTGTATATTTTTAATTCAAGGGACAGGTAAAACCAACTAAATGCGCAGTGTTAACCACAGCGTATTTATTATCATCAAACTTGAAAATTATTTTCAAGTTTTATTGAAGTTACTCGCTTGACGACAAACGTGGTCAACACGTAAGCAACATGTGAAATCTACTTCACCAATACCAGTATTTTGCGCAATTCGAGGCACTTTATACTGTGAGATATATATAGACATAAAATATGAAACCAAACCAAAACAAAAACAGCGAAAGAACCTAAAAAAAAGAAGTAACAAAGTTTTTAATGAAGCATGCATACATACATACATACATACATACATACATGCATGCATGCATGCATGCATACATACATACATACATACATACATACTTACATACATACATGAACTTTATTTTACCTCGAATTTTAGGGTAGCTCAAAGGAGCTAATATCTTCGAGCTCTAGACTTTGTTGATTTCATTTCTTTATCTTCGAAGCAGACTTTACATTTACGACAACAAAACGAAAAAGCATCTGATTTCGTTACGTGTATTATTATCACGTAATCATTTTTTCCCAAGCGCACTGACTTACGACTTGTAAGTCGTTAAGATGTTACATCGAGGTAATTGAAATTCACTTCAATTAGAGAAGTCGCTTCAGTGGCCTAAGGGATTAGTGCGGTGTGCGGTCCAGTCGATTTAGCTTTCCTGAGAGCTAGATCGCTACTAAGAACACTGACATATTAAATAGCGACCTGTAATCGAGAACAGCTATGTAGCCTCGTTCCCGAGATATCTAATCGAACGTTCGCTTATCGAACCCAATCGAACACCATTCGTTCGATTGCCGAACTCAGTCAAACACAATAACGCGACAATAAAGTTTTGCCAATCGAACGCGATTTTACAAGTTTGATATTTGAATGTTACTCTGAATCACTAAATATATTATCGGTGAACTTACCTGCTTGGTCGTCAGTACATAAGCGAGCATAACCGACCTATGTCGAATTTTAGGTAGTTTTTCGCTTTTGCTCAGATTTGCCCGAATTGTTGCATATGAACTGTAATTTGATTGTAAAACATTGTCCAGTACTTTTTTTCACAGATTTCTGATTAATTTTCGAGAAATAACATATGCAAAAAGCTGCGTTTTGATTTGAATCAGTTAAGATTGATTTTCCTAAATAAGAGGGCATTCACACCAACAGATGACTCCTCAGAAAACAACAAAATGTCACTTAACAGCAAGGACTGTGAGGCTCCAGTATCTCGTAAAATCATGATTGGTGTGGAGTCAGACATATCACTTGACAATGATACTGAACCTTCATGAATGAAAGGTTCAAAAACGTTCATAACAGGCTTTGACGGGGCACTAACCTCATTGATTAGGCTTGACTGAGTCCTCACATCAGGACACTTGATAGGTATAACTTTACCAACATCAGGCAATGGCAGTAATGTAGCGATAAAACCAGTTGGCTTAGACTCAGCATTATATTGTTGTCGTGCCATTCTCAACTTTTCTGGGCAATTAGAAATCATATAATATCCTTCTTTTCTACAGTAAAAACAGGTAAGTGTCTTGATAGGCTTACCTGGCATAGTCTTATTTTGTCTTGACCAGGAGGAGTTATAACAATATGTAGAGTTGTTACCAGGACTCTGTTTCGGCCGTGACTCTTCATTCTGGCAACTTCTTTGGTTTCCAGGCCAGCGTGGTGATGTAGGGGGTAGTTCCTGACCAGGTGGAGTGTAGGACTGTTTGTGCTTTTCCACAAACGTCACTTTGTGGCTCAACGAGAACTCATCCGCTAACCGTGCTGCGTCCTCCAACGTTCGGACATCACTGAAAATGCACCTCTTAAATTCTTCTATTAAAATTAACTGTCTTAACTTATCGTGATTTTTGTCTACTTTCTGTGAATGACACCAATGATAAAATAGCTGTTCCTTACTTCTAGCAAATTCTACATAAGTTTGATAACTTAATTTCTCACAGCTTCTAAACGTTTGATGATAAGCTTCAGGAACTAATTCATAACCCTTTAAAATAAGCTCTTTGACAGTGTCGTAACTTACAGCTTGCTCTACACTTAACTGTGTATATATTTCTCTGGCCTTACCTACTAAGACACTCTGCAATAACATTACCCAGTATTCTTTGGGCCACTTAAGATTCCCTTCTACTTTCTTGAAGTGCAAAAAATACTTATCGACATCTGTCTGTTGAAATGGCGGCACAAACTTAATATACTTAGTAACATCAAACTTAGCAGTAGAGTTTTCAACACTTGGATCTGACCCTAACTTTGCGTGTAATTCTAACTTTTTCATTTCTAACTCATGCTGTAATTCCATTTTCTCTTTTTCTAACCTTTCTTGTCTTTCTTTCTCTTCCAGCCTTTCCTGTCATTCCTTCTCTTCCAGCCTTTCTTTTTCTTCTCTTTCCAGTCTTTCTTGTCATTCCTTGTCTTCTCTTTCCAGTCTTTCTTGCATTTCCAACTTTTTAAGCTCTAACTGAAATTGCAGCTTCCTTAACTCCGGGTCAGTTGTTTCATACGTTTCTAAGACTGTTTCTTTAAAAATGTCTTAACACTCACTAAGTGCTTAAGGATAATATCCTGAATCTGATATTTTCTCATTGCCTTCCTAACTTCTAACTTCAAATGTTTGGCTGATGAAATAAGCTCATCTTTCTTTAAATCATAAAAGGTATCTTCGCTGGGCTCTGACAAACTTTTCTGGATCAAACTGCGACATCTTGCTAACCTCTATACCTACTCTTACAAACAATCACTTCTTCTCTAAATAATATACAATAACTGACACTATAGTGAAATTCACTCCCAGACAGGCCCCCAATTTCTGTTACGGTATTGCTCAACCGACAGAAAAGATACGCTGCAAAACTCTTCTACAAACCCAACTTATTTATTTAACGATACGTAACTAAATCCTAGTTACAAAGGAGTGATTTCTAAACAATACAATTTGCTATCAAACTACCTTAAGCCTACTGCTAAAACTTCAGTCACCACTGACGCAAACCCACAATAAATGTTGATGTCCCCGAAGAAATCTCCTTTTGATCCACTTGACCTTAAATGAAGTTCCTCAATAGCTCCGTATGATTCTCTCGTTATAGCTTCTCCAGTCGGTCTCTGCCGACAACACAACAACAATAAAAAAATACCTGGCGGAATCTTTATATACAATTACCGGTAATTAAAATATTCTAGAACCTTCTTGGAGCTTCTAATATAACTATTTATGTAGCATTACATCGTAATTACATCATTCAGCAGGATGTTCTAAATTGTTCTGTAGCGTGACAGTAGAAGGTTCCGGTACAAAACATTGCATTACTTAAGATTCTAGAAATTACCAGAAGCTTAGTATTTACAATCACTCTTCGTGACAAGTTGTTCTTATAGTATACACAGATTGGGAAAATTAGTTTGAATTAAATTTTTAGTCCTTACTAAAATCACTTAAGGTGGCCAGGTACCGGTTTTACTCGCATGGAGAGTCTGGCCACTAGCGCGTGTGTCACACTTTATACATGCAAGATTTGAAGAACAGGAAAAACAAAAACAAATAATTTATGGCAGCGCGAGGCTTTCTTTGAGCAAGGCTACATTTGTCCTGTTGAAAAGAAATTCACCTTTATCTGAGGCCGTATGTACTCAATCGACTTAAGTTAATTCAATTTACATAGGAAAATTTGTTTCTGGAGATTAATAATGCATATCAAAGTTCCAAATAGATAATTCCCACCTCTACTGCGATCGATCGTGCCGGGAACCGGGAGGATAAGAAGCTGGAAAGTAATTGTAAAACTGCAAAATTGGGATAGCACTTCAATTTTACTTACAGGTAATACATCTCAACAGTCTATTATTTCTCTGCCTCACCACCTCCTGCTGTTTGCTGCGAATCATATCTGCATTTATGTCAGAACTGCATGCGGTTGACATGTGTTCTCAGGTGTTCTGCGAGCAATTTAGTCAATTCCACGCTTTCGCTTGGTGTTATTTAACATAAACATGCTTATATAGTCATGCCACAAGTTGTGGAGAAATTGTTTAAAGTGAGCTCAAAGGTTTGGCCAAACAGTAAAAACAACTGTGGACTATTAAATTCCACTGTACTGAAATCAACTCAGCACGTGGACTGCAAACAAGGCTACAGTAGGTGCCCGCGCGTGTATGCGTAATGGTTAGCGGCAGTCAGCAAAGCGCATGAGCAAATATCGATCTTTTAGAATCCAGATTTTGAAATGTGTGAAAACGCGCGTGGAAATTGCTCAACTCACAAAGGTTTTTGCAAGAAAGCAAGCCCGGTGACCCCCTCTTTTTATTGTTTTAACATTTTTGTCTTGTAAAGAGGAAACATCACACAAAATTCAAGAAAATTCTATCAGAGAAATCTTACACTACTCATAAATTGCCTTTTCTCATGTTTATAAAAAAATCTGCTTGATAGAAAATTTTTAAAAACATTTTGCACTTTCTTTTCAAATGGCAAAAGTAATCACGTGAAAAAAATAGGGGGTCACCGGATTAGTTTTCAAATTATAAGTGCCAGAAGCTTAAATAAAGCTCTGAATAACCCTCAAGTACCATTGCCATGGTAACAGCTGATGACGTAATAATAGTTCGGTCAACGACTAAAGGTATAATTTAATCTTGCAAAAGTTTCCTTACGGCCTCAGTTTACCTTTGTGTTCTTTTCTCTCAAAGTTTAGGTCGTGACAAAGCTGAAAACTGGTACCAGCCACCTTAATGCACCCAAACAAACTTATAATAGTTTGGACCAGCAGAAATAAAAAATTCCATAGAAATTCTATGAAAACTGAGGACTCCCATACGAGTAGAAAATCAAAGTCCGCATATGGGTGCCATACAAATAGCCACTGCATTTTTTTTTTACACTCAGATATTGAAGGACTGATTATGCAACAGTAAAAACCTAAGCTTTACAGCACTTGGCCATTGACCATTAAAATGTTGTGCCATACTGTTGTTGCATTGTTTTTAATGAATATGGTACACAATTTTTCAACAAATAACTTTCTTTTATTCTAAATAATTACAAAAAGTAGAAGGCATCAATCAATTGAGCTGAAGGCATGGATGAAACCCCTCTGGTACTTGATTGTTTAAATCCCTCATGGGCACCTCCCATAAGGCGACAATATTATTCTTGGTCCTGAGATTGGCTACTTGTGAGGGGGTTTGGCTCAAAACAAAACAAAATCAATATAAAACAAAACAAACAGCTTTATATGTATTTTCAAACTTTGCACAAAATAAGATTGGCTGGCCCGCAGGTAGCAAAGGCTGATCTAGGCAGGCCAGACTTTAATTAAAGAATAAATTAACTAAAGGATAAATTATCAGTACAGTTGGAAAGACATTAAAAAACAATAAGGATGGAACTAATAAACAGTAAAAAAAATATGAGAAAAAGCTTAATATTACAAGTTTGAGGAAAGGAAGAATGAAGTATGTAGATTCTTGGCTAATTATTTAAAAAGTCTTACTTTTTACACTATTATGGGCATTTCAATATAATCATTTTCATTTTCCAAAATGTCAAAGAGGAGTCAATTAATTTTTGTTTTGACTGTTTTCACTTTCCACTTAATAACCGATGAATTGAACACATAGAAACATTCACTTTCTGCATTGCTCATTTTCCTTAGATCGTTACCATTATATACATGTAGGTCATAGTCAATATTACAATTATAATGCTTTTTCATTTTTAGATCTCAACTGCTCATGAAATCATCAGCCACTTTGAAGGGCAGGAGGCAGATTTAGTTATTTGTGATGGTGCTCCAGATGTGACTGGGCTTCATGATATTGATGAATACATTCAAGGTCAACTGTTACTTGCGGCACTTAATATCACCACACATGTACTCAAACATGGAGGAAACTTTGTGGCTAAAATATTTAGGGGAAAAGATGTTGACCTTCTGTACAGTCAGCTCAAGGTCTTTTTCCCTACAGTGACAATTTGTAAGCCAAGAAGTAGTCGAAATTCCAGCATTGAATCCTTCGCTGTCTGTCAAAATTACTCTCCACCAATTGGATATGTACCAACAATGTTAAACCCTTTGCTGAGTGATCCAAGCCAATTCAAAAGGTCGGTCAGTCAAACTAGGTTTACTGGTACTTAGGTTTACACTTGCTTGAGCTTAATATAATTGTACATAACTCAGTTTTGTAGACTAAATACCTACTTGTTATGTTTTATACAAATCTCTACCAATTATTCATATTATCTTCTGTGTCTAACTTTGTTGTGCATGTCCCTCTTTAGCATCAGAGTTCCTTGATGCCTTGTTAAGGCTTACATTGAAAACTCATACAGGAGAGGAATTTATATAGTGCCTCCTAGCACTTGAGGGTTATGTTGATTTACAGACCCTATGCAAAAATGGCTGCTTTTAGATTATTCTTTTGTCCGTATTCAAAATAGTCTCACTAACTTTGTTCAGGATAACAAATTCTTTAGCATTTTGATCTTAAAAGCGAGGTTAGTGAGGCTATTTTTAATAAGAGCAAAAGAATAATTTAAAGGCAGCCATTTTTGCATTGGGTCTGTTGTGGGATGAAAGAAGTATAACAGAACCTTGATATAAATACCCCACTTCTGGATGATCGCTCACTGCTAGCAGAACTTTTCTTTACCAGTAGGGGTTACTGCTACATATACATCACCAACCTTTAATATTGTTGTAATTTTACTTTGCAGCTTTGATGGGGTCAACAGGATGATTGTCCCATTCATGGCATGTGGGGACCTTAGTGCATTTGATTCAGATCAAACATACAAGCTTACAACTGAACAATATCAGTCGCTGTCACCCACTCAGGAACCAATCAATCCACCCTACAAAACTGCCTGTTTCCTAAAGAAAATTAATTCTTTAGCTACTGAAAACAGTGCAGATAGGGCAGATAGCTGAGGTATTGCAAAGTCCTGTTTTCTGCATAGCTGGTCTTTCCTTGAGTACAAAGTTATTTATATACTTAATGGATTGCAAAAGGTCAAAATGTATTTTATTTATTCAGTTTAGTTCATTTTAAAGTACCAACAGCTTCTTTATAGTTTTATCTTTTCACATCTTATTTGCTTTTACTGTTCATTTTTTATTACTACCGATATGATCAAAATTATTATTTTTACTAAGGGTATTTTTATCCTGCAGTCTCGGTTATTTGCCTTGATTAGTCTCATGGGCCGTGAAATTCTAGAGTAAAAATAAGAAACAGTGATAGATAAAAGCTGTTAGGACCCGGCATGATGATCATATCCTTAAGCTTGTGAGGAAATGCATAGATGGCCATGTCCCTCAATAAGCTAAAAGTAAAGCTTGTTGTACTATCACAGAACTTTTCCACCTCAGAATACATAACAACACCTCAGGCCTAACATCTTGGAAGAGGTATGAAACTGCATTCATCTCATTTAGTACAGGTGCGGTACTTGTAGAGAAAGAGATTTCCTCTTGTCTTAATCAAGACAATTTTGTTCAGAAGTGATGCTAAAGAGATGGTCATAAGAATGCATCTGCAACAAGAAGCTAGTTGATGGTGCCTGAGATGTGTCTGTCTGTATGTTTGAGGATTACGTGCATGTTGTTACAGCTTGTGCTTTAACTGTAAACACTGACATCAGGGCCAGCTTTAGAAGTGCCCAGTGGCCCTGACAACTTACTTTCACCTCTGGGTGACAAGGAATTCTTAGTTTTTGTGTAAAATGTAAATGCTCCAGGCACCCTGAATTTCAAAGTTTCAGAGTTTTGGGCTCCCAAGATGTTTTCTTAGAGCACTTAGTCTTGAACATTATTTTGTTTCTTTATTTGTGAAGGCAAAATTGCTCAAGAGCAGTTGTACTCCATAGGAGACAATGTTAAGGTTCCACGGAAATATGACACATGAGCACAGTCAAATGTGACACCTTTTCTGCAAATTTGAACATTTTGACCAGTGAAGTCAGTCTTAACTAAAAATTAAAAATTTTCAATATACCTTATTCATATTTTGCGTAATTAGCTGGAACTAGTATGCAAATGAATTCCCCCGCAAAAGCCTTGCTAGATGCAGTTCAATACCAAGAGAATACAAATATGGTCTATTCTATGGAATAATTTTTGCATGATTGGTTGAATATGCTACAAAAGATTGCCCTTATTACATTGTCATCTTAACATTAAACTGACAGTTAGACAAAACATGTTTAGGTTCCACTGTTGTAAATACATCCATCAATGTCTCTCCTTTCTTTTTCCTTTGTGTTACTGTTTGTTGTATTACTTATCATAACCTACGGTAGTGAAGTAACTTGCACTTACTAGTAGGAATTAGTAAGGTAGTGTGTAACTGTGGGATGTAGTGTATTCTTTTGTTCTGTGAACTTACTTTTGTGAATGTTATTGAATTAAGTATTTGATGAGCACCGTATACTTCACTGTATTAATTTCTGTCTAAGTTGTATTCATCATTCTTCAATACTAACAATATAAATCTGAGTAAACACTTCAAGTATGGAGAGAAAATTATGTGTGACAACACAAGAACCATAAACCTTAAACTTAAAGATTACAAGCACTCTTTTGTTACTTAGTTTTCCATCACCAATTGTAATAATATGGATCAGGTAGTTACTTAAAATCCAACCTTGGTTAAACTGTGGTTTAATTTTATCCTCAGTTTATTATTTTTTTTCGCTCCGTGTTTTGAACTAATTATCATATTACCGGTAGATGACATTTCCATACCCAAAGGGAGAAAATTACAATGAACCACAACAGCTACATTGTTACACTACACTACTGTGTAGCTGCAAAAGTATGCACTAGTCATCCTCAGACCCCAGGATAGGGCGGGGATTTAACACATATTTAACAGCGAATTTTTGGTTGGGTCTGAAATAGGTTAGGGAATGAATTAATAGGGTAAGGGTTTCAGAAAGCGGGCCGCACACCCCCACCCAATTTTTCTGGGAGTCAACAGTCTGTGGTAAACTTGTACATGCACGTTGGCAATCGTTTTACCATTTCTTTTGGTAACCAAACTGCCGGCTGGCATCGCTCGCAGGCTGCTATTGGGCTTTTAGAGAGTTGAAATGAAATGCAAACCTTTTTCCTTGGATTCTGAGTCGGAATTGGTTGCTGTGGGATATTTTACCATGGAATTTTGGGCTTCGCTTGGAAGGACTGTCCTGATGGACGGTATCACCTTGCCCTTTCTCTTAAGAGTGGCCAGGGGGGTGGGGGGGCACTTCCTAGTCATAGGCTAATGGGGATGTGCCGCTGGATGGGGTCGCATTTTCACGACTGGGGTTGCATTTTCAATAGAATTACTAGAATGGGGTCACACATTTTCAGGATTTTGGGGGTAAATGTTCCAGAATGTTTGTACTGTAGGTGAAAACTAAAATATTCTACACTCCACAGTTTAACAAATGTGTGAATTCATTTTAAGATGACATACTTAAAAGGCTTTACAAGGTAGATGCATAAACAGAAAGTGACTAAGATGGGATCACGAAAATTACATTTGCCCAAAAGTGACTAAGATGGGGTCTATATTTGGCCACAGAGTAGGCTATAATGGGGTAGGGGTTCTGATAGGCCAGTGGCACATACCCAGCAAAATTTTACCCAAGTAACCCGCTGGGAAGAGTGGAAACACAGGAAGCACATAAATTGCGATAGGCCAGTAAAATAACCACACAGATAGCAAGCAACACACCTTGGATGTTAGGTAAGGCTTTTTTATGGAGAAGTTTTTCTTATATCTATCAACTAAAACTGATTACTGGGATTCCCATACAAATCATATATATATATATACCGGGTATATATATATATATATATATATATATATATATATATATATATATAACTAAACACAAGGGAAAAAAACATTTTTAAGGACCACCTATATTTCGACTGTGTAGAACAGTCTTCCTCAGGGTGAATCTGTTCTACACAGTCGAAATATAGGTGGTCCTTTAAAATGTTTTTTTCCCTTGTGTTTAGTTATATTTGAAACGGGAAACAGTATAAATACATTTTTGATGCTTGAGATTAACATATATATATATATATATATATATATATATATATATATATTAAGTACAGTAAAGTAGGGAGGGGATGTATTAGCAACTGATTGCCTTAATTACTTAGGATCACCAGCCTATTCCTGTTTGGATGGCGATTCATTAGAGATTTCTGAGAAATACAAACAGACAAGGTTAATTTGGGAACAGAAATCAACAACTAAGCAATTAAGTGAAAATGTGGCTCAGCCAGGAATCGAACCTGGGTCTCCAGATTACCGGTCGGATGCCTTAACCACTAGGCCACTAAACCAACCACACTGGGAACACATATTTTTACTGTACAACACATACACAGTGTGACCTTACCATAAAAATAAGGCCACACTGTGTATGTGTTGTACAGTAAAAATATGTGTTCCCAGTGTGGTTGGTTTAGTGGCCTAGTGGTTAAGGCATCCGACCGGTAATCTGGAGACCCAGGTTCGATTCCTGGCTGAGCCACATTTTCACTTAATTGCTTAGTTGTTGATTTCTGTTCCCAAATTAACCTTGTCTATATATATATATATATATATATATATATATATATATTGCATGATACGGTACTCACCATGAGCTTGGGATGCCTGTGCCCAAACGGGAAACAACCGTAACAGACAAACGACCTGGTCACAAACAGGGGAGCAGGGAAGGGATTTATTCACAGTTGATTGTACTATCTTAAAGATTTAATTTCTACTGAAAAGTTTGTATGATAACTGATAAATAAAGAGAAAAGGGCGAATACTCGGCCGAAAACACTGCAAAAGGATGAACCTGGCTTGATGAAAGTCTTGATTTTTTGTTAGGAGTTACCGGGCAGTTACTACTTAATTAAAGGCAGAGAAACATCGCAGTTTCTTTTTAAACAGTGGACGTTGGTGTGAAAACTGTCTGAATGATGACTACTTTAATCTATAATCGACATGATAAACGATTTAATTGTGTCTATTGGATAAATAAGCCAAAAACCACTGGGGACTTGACAAGCGACCGAGGTATGGCATAGTAGCGGGGGTTTTAACTATGAATAATTCCCCGCTGACCAGGGAAAATGGCAAAATTTAACACCCGAATAAATGCTAAATTCCTTGCGGGGGAAGGGGGTATGGGAATTTTACCGGCAATTAAACGTGGACAAAAATTAGGAGGACGCTCCCCAGGTTTTTGACCGGCTTTGTAAGGATAATACAAAATAACTGCAAGAAAACCACAACTCTGGTCACAGTGGCAGAATGTTCTCCATTAAGGTGGGACTTAAGGAATTTGAAGAAGGGTTTAAAATGGGGAAAAAAGTGTTTTGAGGCACTAACAGTTAGTTGACATCCCACACGGGCACTGCAGGTTACTGGGGAACTGTTTTGGTGTCTGTCTACTAATTTTCCACTTCAAATTCCAATTTTAAACCTTTATTTAATCTCATTAATAATTCATGAAGGAAATACAAAAGAAATTAATTTGTAATGAGTGTCTTTATATCTGATAAAGACACAGCTAAATTTTACATCCGATTTTCTAGGCCAAAATCACTCAAAATTTAAATTTTAATGTAAGAATGTTTTATGAAGTCCTAAAACACTCGGCTGCACCTCGTGTTTTAAACTTGATAAAACACTCCTGTGCTCATTTATTAAACATATTACTTAAATCTTCCAAATCTCCTATTTCCCTCAATTTAACTAATCCTTTGAGAAAAATTATCTTTAGATCGCTTGAAAAGCGAACGAGATATCAACGTGAAATCCATGTTAAGCGGCTAAAAAACGATGTTTATAGGTTAACTCACAGCGTAAGTCGAATCTGGGAGTACAGTTGATTTGTCATTTTAATCTGTTTTAACAAGTTTCATGAAATAATGCTGGAGCTGGATAAACAAGAACCCAAACTTTTAGTGATGTAAGTAAAGAGGAAGAACAAGCATATACCGTAAAAGCTCTACTCTCTTAACCCTCCCCCCCCCCCTCTCTAATAAGCCCCCCGTTTGGGAGTCGGTTTTTGTAATAACCACCCCCAACCCCCTCCTTTTGGGACACGAGATTTTGTAATTATTCCCTCCTATTCCCATTCCCTCTTACGAAATGCACCTTATGAGGCCCAGTTGGTTTGGTTTCAAAAAATATACATATACTGTCTTCTACTCGGTATTAAATAATAACGTTTTACTGCAGTTGTTTGAGATTTGTACAGATACTATTTATTTATACTATTTATTACTATTTATTTTTTGAAATAAGCCCCTCCACCCACCCCCCCACCCCCTCTATTAAGCCCCCGTTAATAAGACCTGAAATGAAATCAAGCCCCCTGGGGGCTTAATAGAGCTTTTACGGTATTTGCCACATCTTATGTGACGAGTCGTCTACACGGGCAAATTTTCGTATGTGACAACTTTTAAGCTTATTTGTCACATAAAAGCTAACACGCCAGCTTCTCAGCAAATATATTTGTCACATAAAAATTGGGCAATTTCCCTCGTCTACACGAGCAAATAAAAATTGTCGCATAAAAGTTATCACATAAAAATTGCTCGTGTAGACAAGGATTAATGGTCGACGTTGACATGGCATGGACCAGTGGAGAACGCGTACCCTCATAGGTTCACTTGTAACCGCCACCCTCGAACACACCGACAGAGCAAGGCGTTCATTATTAAGGGTATTAAGGGTAGATACAAGTGCGATATTTGACTTTTGCGAAAATCACGTCCGACAAACAAACAAGTGACTTGTGTAGGCGTGGCTTAAAAGGGAATCCTTAGCATCATTGAGGAAGTGTGATTTTTCTTTGAAAGAAACAAATTTCAACTGTTTTATTTTTGTTTATCACAATAAAAGAAAATGTATCTCTACTGAATGAGGCAGAGATATATTGGAGCCTCCATCTTCGATATTGACCCTCCGAGTCGATCAACCCTGTCCCGTATCTTATTATTTTTAGAAAAACCTCCCAGGGCATTTTTCGCGGGTGTTTTTAAAATAACCAATCATAAGAGATCTGAGGTCGGCCATTGTTTATGTCATGTCACATGCATGCAGCACATACATGAAGATTGAAAGCGAGGAAACTGTCTGAGGAAAGTTCCGATATCTCTGAGGCAACCTTCCCCGAATATAGAACATCTTCCGAAAGTAGTAAGAAAGACTCAACTCACGAAACGTCTGGTTCATGTTCTGGCTGGTAGCCTGCGTAGCAAGAGCAAACGGGGTAGGGAGATGGGAAAAAGAAGAGGGGGGCTAGGGAGGGGAGTGCTCCCCTCACCAGCCCCTCCCCAGCCTCCCTCTTCTTTTTCCCGCCTCTCTACCCCGTTTGCGGTTGCTACGCAGCCCTACTTTATCGAGTCTCGGTCATGTTGGTGTCTCGCAAAGTCAACTTTTTTCACGTAGTATCAGCCTTGCTTGTTACATGTAAAAAGAAAGACCGGAAAGAGAGAGAGAGAGAGTAATTTGTTGTCAACAACAGTCACGCGTCAGCAGGCAAAGAAACGCAAATAAAAGGCATTGGAGTTTTAAAAAAGCAATGTTCTATAAAATGCAGCGGGTTAAATGAACGGCTCTAGTTAATGCTGAAGAAAATTATTGAATGGCTCGAGATCAACTGCTGTCGAACGCCTCCAAATATTTTTTGAGCGTGTCAACGGCACAACGGCTGCTGAAAAAGTTCTAACGGCTAGCTCCGAACGACTGAACGGCAACACAAAAGCTGTGAACGGGTAAAGGTAACCAGTGGGGACAGGAGTGGGGATCAAGAAGTTAGTGATAGATAAAAATAATATTAACGAACGGAAAATGACTGGAATTCCGAAGACCACAGTCAAGCAAACCGCAAGCAGATGCCACAAATATCCACTCATTTGCTTGGAAAGGCAAGTTTCGGGAAAACTCTTTCCAAGGACAGAAATAACATGTCCCTTTCAGTTTATCTACGTCAAATTAAAAGTTCTGTAAGTACCCTCTGCACTGGCTTGTAGGTCACCCAATGAAAATTGTGTTTTGCAAGATACGCACCTAGCCTCTAGCCTCCTTCGCAGACGTCTTTGGGCTCGTCACGCATTCCTTCCCCACGAACGTCTGCTGAACTGAACTGCCACTTCCGTTGGGAACGAGTTGTTTGTACCTCACGTGTTTTCGGATTGTTTGCAGATGCCTCGCAAGTCTGCCTCACATGCATCGCTGGCTAGCCTCCCACGTAGTCGTTTTTAGGGGACTCGTATTTCACCTCCTCCCCACTAACGC
>JAEMWC010000373.1:752500-780617 GCA_016490735.1 Pachyseris speciosa
GCGAACAAAAATGGGAACAAGAAACTATCTCCCTATCTCTCTCTCGTAAGCCTCCCCTCTCTCCTTTCCCCCTAGCCTCCTACGCAGACCCCTACGTGGGGGAGGAACACGTGACGAGCCCAAAGAACTTCTGTATTGGAGGCTACTTTACCCCGGGCATGCATTCGTTTCATTCTACCCTAATCAGGCCCGGCCAGGGAGTGTAGTGGGATACCAATATACCCGGTTTTTTCCCCATAAGATACCAATATACCTTAAAATTGTAAAACGTGTGATACTTAATACTAAAATTATCTTGACGCGTTTAATTTATGTCTGTATACCGAATTCAGGACGAACCAGATACTTTATACCCGAATTGTAACATAAAAATACCATACACCTGAATTAAAATGGGTCTAGATACCGTATACCCTAAACCCCTGGCCGGGCCTGCCTAATCGGGAAAAAGACAAAACCATGTAGAGGCAAAAACAAAATTGACCATAGAAATGGCATTTCTTTAGACCAAAATGAGAATCCAACCATAACATACGAATTGTCTCCAAAAATTCTTCTCTAAAATTTCAATAATTGAGGAGAAAGTGCTGCCTTTGTAATGACATCTGCAAACGGTTAGACTTTCTAGTCTTCTCGGATAAGGACGATAAACCGTAGGCCCCGTCTCACAACTCTTCATAGTTGATTTTGTGGCACTGTTCGAAAAGAGTAGGGGACGTAGTCCCCGGTGTGGTGGTCCACCTAGAATGTGGTTATGGGGGAGGATTTGCAGTTACGGACCTACAGTAATTGGCGCAAGCTGTTGTAGTGTCCCTGCCAGGTCTTTGGCGAAGCTAATAAAATAAATAAAATAAGGTTTTGCCAAAATTGCGAATGTTTTCGTGTTGTGAGTTTTGTGATTCTGTTTTCAGTGGCGGGGTTTTGTGATTCTGTTCTCATAAATGTTTTTGCGATTCTGTTTTCATAAATGTTTTTGTGTTGTGTGATTTGTGATTCTGTTTTCATAAATACGTTTATGTTCCGGATTTTGTGACTCTGTTTTGTCCTTATCGGCCACCGTTGAAAAGAACGATAAACCACCACAAAAACACAACCGACCAAAACAAGAAAACGCTACGGAATGGGTGTTCATCATACTTCCAGTTAGCTGATACCCAGTTTTCCTCAGTTGTAACTTTGGAATAGCGACCAAAATAGAAAGGAAAGCGGACGAAGGAACAGAGACTGTCCTCTCCTTCGGCCGTCATTTTTTTCGGTGGCTTCGTATGTAGACGTCAGCGAGAACAAGATTGTTTTCGCGGCAAATTCAAGTTCTAAAAATAAAAAGATACGGGACAGGGTTGACTCAAGGGTACAATCCATGTGGAGGCACCGGGTAATGGGCTCCTGAGCTCCTCCTTTAAACTGTTCTTTGGTAACCTACGGTAAGACAGCTACAAGGGAAGACTCCTATTTATTTATTTTATTTCTTTATGAAAACTTTATTTGCATATACAAGTGAAAATAAAAAAAATGCAAATATGGTGTCAACAAGGAAGAACTTAATCTTCATATAGAAGCTGACTCCCAGAGGAAAAAAGATAAACACGAGTGTAAACACATATTAATATGTATAAATATATATATATATATATACCAACTATATAAATATCCTGTGACGTAAATAAATTAATAACAATCTAAAAATGTATAAATAATTCTAAGATCTATAATATTGAAGTTACAATATATATGGGTTATTGACCAAGCGTTAGGTCAAGATGGCGGGATATTGGCCAAGTTCTTTTTTCGCATTGTGTGTTTATGGACCGAGACGAAGTCGAGGTCCATAAACACGCAAAGAAAAAGAACGAGGCCAATATCTCGCCATCTTGACCGAACAAGTTTGGTCAATAAAGGATTTATTATAGGACTCAAAGGACGCTATTAAAAGACAGTAAAACGCGGGACGAACGGGCTATCCCGAGCGGTCCAGATGACTCCATCTTGTCCTCGCGGGTAGCCAATCACAGCAGGAGAATTGATTCATCTTTACCGCTGAAAGAGCCAGTCATATAATAAAACCAAATAATTTAATTAAGTAATGGAGTAACAAGTAAATATAGCCAATATGGCCAATATAAAACATCCTAGTGCCATACAGAAACCCTAATAAGCAACGTATACAGACGCATCTTAAAGTTACTAACATTGACTATTTCAACGACATCACGGCTTTCGGTAAGGAATTCCACTGATCAATGTATCTATGCCAAAAGGAATACTTAAGGATATTTGTACCTGCATAGGGTTGTAACTATTGGTACATCTTGTGCGGCAAGTGGAGAACTTTACATAATCATCTAGATTTACATTACAAAAGCCCTTGATATGCTTAAAAAGTTGTGTCGGACTTAAAAAGTTTAGGCGGGTTTTCAGATCCATCCATCTTAGCTTCGACAGTTTTTCGTCGAAAGCAATGTCCTTGCCAAGAATCCACCTAGAGGCATTACGTTGAATTCGTTATAGTTTATCTGACAAGTATAATTGATGGGGATTCCAAACGGGGCACGCATATTCAATCGTCTGACTAACCATAGATATGTACCCCATTTTTATAGCTTCAGAGCATCTGTCAAAAGTGCGTTTAAGTAAGTCCAAAACGCCGGTTTGCTTTTGCAGCAACTGATAGAACATGGGCTTTCCATAAAAGGTCACTTGAAAGAGTCTCACCAAGATGCTTGTGCGAAGAAACTTTCATCAATGGAACCGAGTTAATGTTATAAGAACAGTTAGTTGCTGCCCTCGATCTTGTAATTCTCATGAATTCGCAATTGTCAACGTTTAAATTCAGAGACCATGAACTGCACCAGTCACTCATTTGATGTAAGCCTTGTTGAACGGGAGCAGAGACAATATCAATAGAACTAAATCAGAGTTATACAGCAGCGTATCATCAGCAAACATTTCACTTGAGCGGGATAAAGTTTACGGTATGTCATTTACGTATAATACAAAGAGAAGGGGCCCCAAAATAGAGCCCTCTGGCACACCTGAGATGACATTTCCCCAGTCGGAGAAAGCACCATCGATGACTACTCTCTGCTTTCGATCATAAAGAAAATCACTTAACCAGAGGAGGATATTAACCTGGAAAGAGGTGCTGAACGGTATCATTTGATGTTAGAACCCATTCCAAAAAGTAATATACCGCGGTAAGCTTTTAATTACATGCTCCTCCAAAATCGGCCTCCCCAAGTACGCCCGCTCCTTAATATGTTATAAGGCTCACAAATCTCAGCCGCAAGCATCCTTTCCGGATGATATAAGCTCTCCCATCAGTGGGCTTAGACACGAGATCGTTATCGTTATCGTTATTGTTATTGTTATTGTTATTGTTAAAATTAACTCAGCAACATTGCTGTTCCTGGATTTCTTGGAGGCCGATGGCACTTGGTATTTTGCTGATACACATCCTCATTTCTTTCTTCGTCACTCTTAAAGGCACTTATATTATGACCCCAGGTAGCAATTTCTTTTTTTTCCCTTGTTTGTTTTGTTGTTGTTGTTTTGTTTTTCATTTGCCCGGTTCTTGATCATGAGTGAGGCCCGGTTGTTCGAAAGCCGATTAACACTAACCCAGGAATAGGAGTTAACCGAAGTTGTTAGTCAAAACTAAGGGTGAAAATCTTTTGTAATTTTTTTTTAATTTGAACAGTAACTGAAAAAGACTCAAAGGTCACTCTATCAGCTTAATTGTACCTTGAACAGCTGGGTCCTGTACATTTGGGCGTCTTCACCCTTGTCGTCCTTGATGGAGGTGTTTTTGTCATGAGACTGTCAGGGTACTTTGTCGTAACTCAACTGGCCAGTGACTGGTTTGCTGTTATTTCCCTTATCTGTCCAAAATGCGGGTCAAACCGTATAGGGTGGTGATGTCTTTTTTTTTTCACTGTTAGTTTTCGGATCGTGTTCATACAACATCTAGGAGTATTTTCTAGGATACCAAGCAACACGTTTATGTATCCTGCGCTGAACCGGCACTGAAGTGTGACTACTTCAATGGTGTCTATATATCGAGCACTTTTGTTGGCTACTTGAAGGGTAACTTTTGTTTTGACTGTGGCTGGGTCTAAGAGATACCTGCAGTATAAGGCTACATTTTATTAATTGGCCGTATGAAAGAAAAATTTATAAGGTGTTGTTTGATATTGTGTTCAGAGCTTTAGTTGCGAAAACAAAATAACAGGCATTGGTTTGCTAATGTGCTATGTCCATTTTTAACAACTAGTGTCTCGTAAGTAGATGTTTTGTCCTGATAAACGAAGCGGAGTGCCCGCTCGTTTAGTTTTTCGAGTTTTTCTGCTAAGCGCTTACTACAGAAATGCCAAGACTCTGCACAATAATTAAGATGTGGAGCGATGAACGCTCTATAGAGATGTCCCGTAGCTTTAAAGGAAGCAACTGTAACGGAAGTCCCGACACTGTTCCAATCAGTGAACAATGCCTGCGGAAGCGTGATAATAATTTAGAACTTATATAGCGCATTTCCATGTGTATATGATCAAATGCGCTTTACAAGCAGATGAAATTGGAATTTGTAAATGTTGGTTTTTGTGGAGAGGGGAAAACCGGAGTACCCGGAGAAAAACCTCTCGGAGCAGAGAAGAGAACCAACAACAAACTCAACCCGCATATGACGTCGAGTCCGGGAATCGAACCCGGGCCACATTGGTGGAAGGCGACGTGCTCTCACCACTGCGCCATCCCTGCGTCCCCGTCGTATCAAAGAAAAATTTATAAGGTGTTGTTTGATATTGTGTTCAGAGCTTTAGTTGCGAAAACAAAATAACAGGCATGCCGTTTCGCGGCGTGACCACTGTAACGGAAGTCCGGACACTGTTCCAATCAGTGAACAATGCCTGCGGGGCGTGATAGCTAAGCAGCCAATCAAATATCACTTCGAACTTCATGCAAATTTGTTTAGAAACTTACTCCTGCCATGAAAAATCACTTTATGTATATGTGCGAAACGTGAATAACAGTCATCTCGCTTTACCTGTAAACGCCTTTATTTTCTCAGTTCGATTCATTACTACTTTTCAAAGAAAGCTCTCTCGAAATAAACTATTTATAATTAAAATTCAATTTTATTGTCTGCAAAGTTGCAATTGACAATATCACTGCGTAAAGTAAGCCACCCAAGCTACAGTCTTTTTTCATGTTTTCGAGTATTTTAAGTTACTAAATAACAAAGATTTGGCGTTGCGGGTATTATCAAGCATTTCGTACATAACTCGAGGAACATGTCATGACGGCAAAAATTGATGAAAGACAACTCTCTTGAGAAACCCTTGTGACGTCACAGCCTTACTGAGGGATGCTGTTGTCGAAATATGGCTGACTGTCGGCCAGTGTTCTTGGAATGCCCTACTGAGCAAGTCGTCTCATACGGACACAATCTTATGCAATTGGAGTCTTCTTTTTAGAGTTATTCGCACTTTTCAGACGCTATAGTGGCGTTTCAGCGTTTAATGGCACGAGCTTTCGAGAATAGCGAATAAGCTAAACTTAGAGGATGAACGAAACGGGCTCTCGAATTGCCGGAGGAATGACTTCACGACATCCAAATCAGACTCGACAAGCCGTTATGGACCGGCTACGGCAGCGATTCAGTCAGTATAGACAGCGTCATTCTGATTGCCAAAATAAATATGCGCAATCCCTTCCAGCTGTACAGGAGATGGAGAAAATAGAAGCGATGAATCTACACAAGCGTGCCATGGATAGCCGCAGTCGAATCATGAATGTAAACGGGAAGGCAGCAAAACAAAATGAAGGCGAAGGAAAGCTAGAACAACAGCAGCAACTGCCGAATGGGTTCGACAAGTCCACAAATGCTATCTTGCACATCCGTGAGGTATGTTTTCTTGTTTTATGTTGCATTTGGGATATTTTTTGGGGAAACTGAGTTCAACAAATGTTTTTGATGTACATTTATTATATATAAGCGTATATATGATATACGCTGGCCTGTTATTAACGGTGCTCAATTGTTTAGTTTGCGATTTGTGTATAATACACGTGCACTTTTTAGTCCACTAATTCTGGTTTAATTTTCTGTTATCCTGCCAGCAGCAAATCCTATTGAAAAAGAGAAAGCATGAACAGAACAGTGCGCTGAACACTTTTACGCCATCGAACGATGAAACTAGCAACCTTGGAGGGGAGTGCGTGAGTAAGTTCCAGAGACAAGAAGGTGTGCTTCTGCAGGCTTCGGAAGGCTCTAATTCATTGCCCTCGGTTAATCAGGCCCACCAGGTCGATCATACAGTACAGTTAAATCAGACCCCTTTTGGTGCTAGGGACAATACCTACATACAAGATGGCTCCATGAGTACACCCAGAATGTCGACTACAATCGGGTCGGAGACTTACGCTAATGGAGCTCGGCAGTTATCGTCTTCTCCGTTTGCACCGCCTGATTTTAAACAGGAGAAACCTGTGATTGTTTCTTGTGAGGAACCGACACATTCAAACAGTGGCGCAGGGACCTTGGTTAACGGTTTGAACCAAGCACCCGCTCCTTGTTCCAAAATAAACTTACCTGCAGGTCAAGAGTACATTCGACAAGAGTTGGACTATTTTGATCACGTAATTCAAGCCCGTTTTAACGAGGATGGTGCACCTGCACAAACTATTCAGCATCAGACCGGTGCTTCAGTACCAGCTTGTGATGATGATAGAGGCCAGGTGCCTGAAACTCCACTTGGAGGTCATCATCCAAAATCTCATCAACTGAAAGAGTTTGCCCGAAAGTCGCAACTTGCTCAGGCTCAGCAAGTACCGGTAGTACCTTACATTGACAATCAAGACCATGTAAACCACCAATTTTCACATCAATGTGCAAGCCAATTTGCCATGGGCTCAACAGGCCAACAGTCACCTGGCTTACAACATCATTTTGCAACTGGCAAATATGCTGGCAGTATGCCTATGATGTCAAATGAACAGCAACAATTGCTTCAAGAGCCAAATCATCCAGTAGTTTCTGTTGCTGGTGGTTTTCCAAGACACTTTGAATCTCAGCATCATCAAAGGGGTCCAGCACCACAGTCACAGCAACAGTCCTTCTATGACTTTTCTCACAACAGTTTACCATCAACAAAACTATCCCATTTGCCATCACAAGCTCAACATTTATATTCTCAGAGATTTCAGAGCCAACAAGTTTTGGCAACATCACAAGGAGCAGGATTAGTTAGACCAATGGGTTCACACAACTTGTCAAGATACTCCTTGCCAAGGTCGCAACCTCAATACCAGCGGCAGAGTTCAATGCCTCCATTACAGGGGCAAACATTCCTTAACTCTGATTCACAGTACCGACAGCAAGTAGCTGGCTATCAAGGAGACCCTGTAGCTGAACTGACAGCTACTTACCATTACCAACGGCGCAACTCTTTCCCAATTTATCGCAATAGTAACCAACAACCAGACAATCTCTCTTATGGAATGCATCAACATTTGGGATCTAGTCAAGCCAGTCTTCTAAGAGGTGTGTTACAAAATCCCACCCAAAGTATCCCAGCCGACAGAGAATTTGTAGTGAGTCCAAACATGGGGATGCCTTCAACAACTGTCATGCAAACAGGCCCACTTTTGTCAGGGAGGCCCCCTTCGGCAAATCCTGACTTAAATCCAGGAGTGCCAAGGTCTCAACATTCGTCTGTTTTGTTTAGAGGCAATGTTTCACAACAGTCTTCAGTGTTACAACAGGCGGCTAAATTTCAGCCAACAAGTAATGCAAGAAAGGCTCCACCCAAAAGCAGTTATTCAGTCCTAAACCCAACATCTGCAGTACACAGGGAAATGAATGAGCGACAAACTGCGGTTACAGGCAGTGATGCACATTTTAATGCCTATTCACCTCTCAATGCACTGGATAAAGCTCCATCATTTACTTCTCTCCTGGAGCAGTCTGCAATTAATCAAGGTAATCTAGAAACAACATACACTGGGTCAATACCTAACTTAGATCTACTAGGTGAGATTTTAGGCCAGTAAAGTACTACAAGCAACACTGGATATTTGTTTATGAGTTAAGTATCACTTTTCAATGACAAGTAACAATGGATATTTGCATATGAGTAAAGTATCACTCCTCTCTGACAAAGAATGTGCATGTTTCTTGTCTTTTGAAATTTTAGATCTTGTTTCATTGTGGTAGAATTCTAAGCGTCTTGATGGTTTGGATTTCTCTGGAAAGGTTTAGGGAAATCAGCCAATGATCAGTTCTGGGGCTTGAAGAGTTTTGTCTCTTGAGTCACAGATTGATCCATGAAATGGCCATTTGGATTGTTCTTTTGGTTGGTGCTTTAATCAGATAGTAGACTGCTTTTTGTAAATTAGAAGTTAATTAGAGAAACAAATAATAGAAAAAAGCAAATAAGTAAGAGTCAGGACAAGTACAGTTAATAATATTGATGTTGTTGTAGGTGCTTAGAATTAAGGTCCTTATCTAAGAAGAATTATGTATCACTAAAGTGTACATGTTGTAGTTCAATATTATTTTATCCTTGGTTCAATTTTTACCTTCTTATGTTCTTGTGTATGGTAATGCATGATAATGAGTACAAAACAGAGGAAAATACAAATTGAACCAAGGATAAAATTGAACCACAATGTATATGTTGTGGTTTAATTTTATCCTTGGTTCAATTTGTATTTTCCTCTGTTTTGTACTCATCACCATAAACAACAACAAAGGAAAATAAAAATTGAATCAAGGATGAAATTGAACTACAACATAATATACTCACCAGCAACAGGGACTGGTGATTTTACAAACATGGTAGTCACGATAAATAGATGCTTGTGAAAATGCATATTTCACTGGAGGAATTTGTACAGCTTAACATTTTTTGTAGAAAGAACAGCAGTGGATTTGCTCTCTTTTAATGAGGTTTTTTTATACATCTGTACCTAGTACAGTGTGACTTAATGTTAATTTATTCAGTAGAAGCTGATAGTCATAGTTAATTTGGAGCTTTATCAACAGAAGTATTCTTATTCGTGACTCTCTTGTTGTGTATAGAAAACATTTTATCATATCAAGAAATTAGTACAGCATACACATTAATCAGGAAGACTGACATAAAACCGGTGGACCATGTATTTTGGATACTGCATTATGTGCATTTTGTTGCTGATTATCTGTCAACACAAATCCTGATATTACTAGTTAGTGTGTGGTCTATATTTACAACCAAACTTCAGAAGTGAAAGTTGAAATAATTTGGTCTTGCACTACCTATTAAATGATTTGTATTTTGTACTGTATTTAAAATATCTCTAAAAACAAAAATTCTGCTTTCTTCCTTCTCTGTAATGTAACATTTAGTTGTATTCTCTGTGAAGGTTTTTTGAGTGGTGGGGAAGAGGGTATGACAGCAGTGTGCCTTTAACAGCAATAAAATTGTGTCTGTTACAGTGATGCACATTCAGACTTTCCTATAAAGGCTGTATATTGAATTTGATCAGAATAATTATACTGATTTCATTATTTGTTTTCTAGACAGTGCTCTTCAAATGAAAAATTCATTCATGTTGGGCATATCAGCATTTATCAGGTTTCCAAATTCTCATATCATCTTCCAGTGGAAATGTACTTTATTTAACTTTTTCTTCTACACCCTCTTTGCAAGCAGGTTTTATTGCCATTCCAGAATTCTTGACTTTGTGGTTCTAAATGTGTTTTTATGTTGCAGGATGCAATATAAGAGAAAGTAAGGTAAACATTGAAATGTAAATGACTTTTAATTAAGGCAAATAAATTAGATTGGGACAATAATTATTGTCAATTTTCATGAACTTATGACATGAATCCTCCCATTTTTCCAGGAATCTGCACAATTCTCGTACTTTGGTTATTCCTTTACTAGCAAATTATTCAGACAAATTGTAAAATCAATATTGCCACAATGCACTTCGTATTTCTTGATGGGAATGCTTGGCCTGGAAGTGCTGGTGTAATGGGATTGGTGGATTGGTGAGATTTTTAAGGTGAGAAAGTGAAAACGTTTGAATTAGAAGCAACAGAAAGGAGGAATACTAATAATGTTGAATTAATGGTGTGGATGTAAGGCAGGCTTCCAATCTATATCATTCTCTTTCTTATAGATTTTGTAGGATTTTTTTGTAGTAGATCATTAATTTTTACGGTCCAAGTGCTTCTGAAGGTTGACATCTGTTAAACTGTATATTTAGTACATGTGAATCAATTGAGAATTTAGGTATAGGTTTGCCACAGTAGGTTGATTTAGAAATAAGTTGTTAGAAAGAATCCTATAGTCCCAGTTCTTTTGAAAGAAACCATTCGTGTGTGAAAAAATAAAATAAAATTTACTTGTATCTCCTTTCAAGCTGTTGACATACCTTTACTCTTGGCTTTTCTTAAAGTGCCCCTAACCTCAAAATATATATTTTTTTTCACTTAAATAAAACTTTGCACCTGCTCGAAACGTATTGTGCCGTTTTGCACCTCTTTAAACCAAATATTGGCTTTTTATAGGCTGTAAAAGTTACAATATCTAGCCATCATCTGTCCCACAAGCGAGCTAGTAAGGGGCATGGGTCTATTCCTTCCATGACTTCACAAACTTGTTTGCATGCAAGCTTACAAAGTCTTAATGCGATGCAGATCAGTTTGTCACATCACCCACACCCCTTACTAGCTTGGTCATGGGACAGATGATGGCTAGATTTCATAACAGTTACAGCCTATAAAAAGTCAAGATTTGGTTCAAAATGGTGCAATATGTTTCAAACAGGTGCAAAGTTTTATTTCAGCGAAAAAAATATTTGGGGGTTAAGTGCACCTTAAGCAGATTATTGGGACATGATTTCCCAAACCTCTCTGTCAGAGTAGCATTTTTAATGGAACTTGTTAATTGTCATTCTTGCTACTACAATATGTTGTTCCATTTCCACTAGTTAGCTATTTTTATTTATGGGCAAGTCACCTAATGAATTCTGTAGTATTTGGGGTTAGCGAATGGCATGATATTTAGGAAACAGTGTGAAGATTGTAAATATCTCAAACTTTGTCCAATTTGTGTAGACACAGTATAACTAAGTACAATTTTGTTGCATATCCTGCAGCTGTATGCTTCAACTATAATGCTTTATTAAGTGCGCAAATGTTTAGTCTCTTATGTGTGCCACATTTCAGACTCTGAATTTCAGTGGAATAACAAACAAATGCTACAAAGGCTTAGATGCTCGCAGAAGCTGAAAAGCTGTTTCTGTTTTGTAAGCTGCCATAACATTGTTACGCTTGCTTTGTCATATTTTGTGTAACCAAATTTAGATATTTGGTTATTGGGTATTTAGATATCAAGAAATTGTCATTTTTGTGTAGTAAGTCCTGGCTCAGCAGTTAAAAATCAGCAGGATGGCACATTTCCTTCCAAGAACTGTATTCAATGTCAATAATTGGGGAGTAATTGGTTCACCAAGTAGACTGTAAGGAAACATCATGCTTGCTTGTGAGACAGGCAAATTAATATGTAATAATTATTACCAGAAACCCATAAGGGTTGATTTGTGTAACTGCCCTTTTTGTGCTTGGAAACAAGCTTCTGAACATTCAATTCGCTAAGTACCATATTTGCAACATCAAGAGAGAAACATTCAACCAATCAGTTTGTAAGAACACCGTGACACAATACCACCAATTTTCCTGCGCGAAATTAAAAATGGCAGACACGTCGGTGAGACGAAAAGGAAAACAGAAAAGTCCAAAAAAGCTGTCCAAACATAGAGTGAAAAAGTTCGGTGAAACACTTGGAGGAAAAACGGAGGTGGAGATTTTTGAGGAGGTGCGAAATTTGCTACATTGTTGACCGCGCTGTGTTTACTTGCGGCAAGACTGGAGCGAGAGCTTTCCAAATATGGTGCTTGACACTGAATATTCGGAAGCTGTGAATGAGTGATGCACGTTTCAACCCTTACGGGTTTCTGTTATTACACAATAACAAGAACAACTGTTGACCTGTATTTGTGTACTTTAGCTGCACTTCTGACCACTTTTTATTTATCTTTCCTGTTAAAGATAGTGTCAGGTTTTATTGTAGCTTGGAGGACTAATTGTGATTGACTCAATTGCCCAAAACTAGTAATAGTAGTGATTGTACTTCCTCAATAGAGATTGGTTTACCAAGAAGGAAAGAAATGCTTGATTGCATGATATTAAGATTCACATTAGTGTCATTAAAGTTCTGGTAAGTGGTGGAGACAAAGATTAAGTAATTATTTTCAATTGTTTTATAGTTTTACTACCCAAATATTGCCAGTTTGAGGAAACATTCATAAAGGATGGTTTTTCTTTTAAGACCAGGATACTGAAGTTTTTCACAATCAGACCAGTAACACTTGCATGTTTAGACAAGACAACTTCAATGGTTTCTTCCAAGTGTAAAGTTTCAGGAAATAAAAGGGTTATTTTGATTTAAATTTTTATTACTATTGATGTTATCTGCAACTGTAGTATAATTACCGGTATATTGAAATATTGGTAACTAAAGTGCAATTCCTTCCAGACAAAAAGAGTGAGCCAAAAACAATGTACATGTATCAAAACCTTTTTGGACCATTCTAAAATGTAGGGTTGAAACTAATCAGTGGTAAAGAAAGACAGTTTCCTTACTAGTTCTCATCTTCAAGTGTATCCATTATTATTCTGCAAATATAGTCTAGTTACGTCCACGTTACCGGTTTGTTTACGTAATACTTACAGTAACTATCCTTTGTTTCAAGTAATATCCTGTTTTATCTTTTTTTTCCACTGGCCTAGTTGAAGCAGTCACACCATAGGCTTCTGCTGGTTTGTAGGCGTGTGCATTCATTGTTGTTTATAAATGTAATAAAAACATTGCAAGGCATGTTAATTTTATGATGGATGTTTCCTTCCAGAAAATATCCATGCTTTCCCCATGAAAGGTCATTAGAAATTTCAAATTTCAAGGGGGTGGGGTGTCAAAAGCCAGATCGGTATGGAGTTCAATCTAAAAAAAAAGGTCTATGGGAAGGTATGAGTGTTCTCTGGAACAACACAATAGTGCAAAAGGTACTCACTACATAGCTCAGGAAGAAAGTAAAGCAGATTACCTTTCATGGCCTACTGTTCACCTATTGAGTAATAGATATTGACATGCTTCAGGTTGTAAATTTTATTCAACTGAAAAGAGGGATCACTAGATCTACAAGACTTGCATACGTAAGCAAGCATACAGTCCTTCTTCAAAAACTTAAACAGGCATTGCGTGTAGGTGAGAAATAACTTTCTCTAGGTAAATTGTTTGTGCATTATAGCATTATACTGTTGTGTCTTTGACATTAAAAAGGTTGAATTCTGTAATACTTTTTTCAGGATACAGATATCTTCAATATTGATATAAGTTTCTTATTTCATCGTATTGCATTGTACATGTATATATCATTGTCTTTGACAGTTTTTAATAATGTAATTAGATGTTACTCTCTTCCCAGTTAACATTTGTAGGAGTGCAGTCAAATGTTATTTTCATTCTTGTAACCAAGGACTTCTGCTTAGATCTGTTTATCAATATTGGACACATATTTGCGACATATTAACAGACTTGTATTAAAATATATAAAAGTAAATTTAGTTTTCTGTAAAATACATTAAACTTCACAGAGAACTGTACTGTGTCTTATGGTTTATTTGTTTGCAGTAGATTTCACCAATGACATCATTGGTTTGGATTGTAACTGTAACTGTATTTAATTATCTTCTTTCCTTCAGGGCTTTTTCAGGGATACCGGTAATTTACAACACTGACTGGGGGAGTTTTTACCAGACTTCTTTTGTAGTGCAGTTTACAAGTAATGAAATGACTAGTGGAATAGAGAATTAACTCTAAAGTGTAAATTAAAGTGCTACTTAAACCCATGAATAACCCACTGGGCGTTAGCCCTAGTAAAGGGAAACAGGGAACCACACGAGGCAAAGAAAAAATCTTTTGACCTCGGTGGGAATCGAACCCACGACCTCCGGATTAGATCTACCGTTACTCTGCCGACTGAGCTACAAGGTCGCACAGAGAAAGTCGGGGACGATTTTAGATGGTGAATTGCGGCAAAGAGAAAGTAAGGGTACATATGAATGTTGTGCCGCGTAGCACTAGGAACACAAATAGTGGAATAGAGAATTAACTCTAAAGTGTAAATTAAAGTGCTACTTAAACCCATGAATAACCCACTGGGCGTTAGCCCTAGTAAAGGGAAACAGGGAACCACACGAGGCAAAGAAAAAATCTTTTGACCTCGGTGGGAATCGAACCCACGACCTCCGGATTAGATCTACCGTTACTCTGCCGACTGAGCTACAAGGTCGCACAGTTAAGTTATGAGTGCCCCCATAACGTGAATATCAAATTAGGACAGACACTAGGGGTGGTCACTGCCAGAGATAGAAAGTCTAACCGTTTTTAGTATAAATCTACTAGCGTTCTGTCACGAATGTGGTTCTCTGATTGGCTATGCTACCTGCTATCTATTCTGTGATACATAGTGAGTAGCGGTTGTCAACCAAATGGCGGCCACTTCATGTTTTCTTGGAAGTGTCTGTGAGGAGCGTTTGGATAATTTACTTGCTTAGTTTTGAACGACTCGTAGATTTATACTAAAACAATTTGATTATTTGCTCTCGATTTAAGTGCATAATAGCTGATTTGGGCGGTGCCCTCATCAGCTATTTAACAATTAGATTACCAGCTTGAGATTTCTATCCTGTGATCAAAATTATAAAGAATTTGTTATCCCGAACAAGGTTAGTGAGGTTATTTTGAATATGAATAAAGAACAATTTAAAGGCAGCCACTTGTATGTGGTCAATGAGGTCTGTCTTGGGAATATAATGGTCTTCTCTTTTTATATATCTTTGATATATACCAGTATATGTTTTTATATGTTGTTGTTGGGGTCAGTCCTTATGCATGTCACAGAGGGGTGAGGTCTGTCTTGGGAATATAATGGTCATCTCTTATTACACATCTTTTATATCTACCGGTATATGTTTTTATATGTTGTTGTTGTTGTTGTTGTTGTTGGGGTCAGTCCTTATGCATGTTACAGAGGGGTGCATATAGCCTCTTATGATGTTTCCATGACCAACTGAAGCATCTACCAGGTACACCTTAATTCCTCACACATCTTTCTTGAAGGCTTGAATTCTGTCTTTAGTTGTGTGGGAAGGCTACCTGCTGATGGGTCAACTATTCATTTTAATTGGCTGTGTGGGGCAATGAAGTTGGGACTGGGACGCAGGCACAAGTGGACCGGTGGTGATCAGGCTGAAAATGTTTCACATGCCGCAAACTGTAGAAACAAATGAAACAGCTCACAGAGTGACACACAACACAGTAACAACCTGACCAAACATTTACCTTTTAGTTAACAGCATTTCACATTTAACTGGAATGTAATTAATCACCCTATGACTATACATTTTTTAAAATAATTGTTCAGTGTAAACTAATAACTAGCAAATCTGTAACTAGCCTCCTTCGCAGACGCTCTTTTGGCTCGTCATGCAATCTTTCCTCCCCAACAAGAAAAGATTGTGTGACAAGCCAAGAAGACCCCAGGGGGCACTTCCTAGTAATAGGCTAATGGGGATGTGCCACTGGATGGGGTCACATTTTCACAACTGGATTGGCTATAATGGGGTTGCATTTTCAATAGAGTTACTAGAATGGGGTTGCACATTTTCAGGAATCTGGGTAAATGTACCAGAATGTTTGTACTGTAGGTGAAAACTAAAGTGTTCTACATTCAGTTTAACAAATGTGTCAATTCATTTTAAGACGACCTACTTAAAGGCTTTACAAGGTAGATGCATAAACATAAAGTGACTAAGATGGGATCACGAAAATAACATTTGCCCTAAAGTGACTAAGATGGGGTCTATATTTGGCCACCGCTGTTTGCCGTTTAAAAGAAGAGCATGCCAAAGTACATTAACATTCTGGCTCCTGCATTCTGAAAATAAGTCCCGGGGCTTATATTTTCCAAAGGACTTTTTTAAGGGCTTGTATTCAGAGGGCTTATTATTGGAGGGAAATGTGAATGGGACATTTCATTTATAATCCGAACCCTCCCCACCCCCTATGAGTAGATTCCTGCTAGTCGGATTTTTTGTCGGAACCTTTTGAAAAAACCTTTCCTACCTCTTCACTTTTTTGTCGGTACCTTTGAAAAAAGATTCCTACCAGTCGAATTTTGATGGACCTCATCCATAGGAGGGGTTCGGATTATAAATGGAATGTCCCAATCGGCACTTTTTCTATGTCCAGCAAATAAAACTCGTCAAAGAAAAGGATACCTCACAAATTAATGTGATTTGGTAAGCTGAAGCCTCTCTAAGGGCTCTAAGGCCACATGGTAGCGGGTATTACCCCTTAAATGTACCAAAGCAAAGACTGAGCCCAAGCATTAGCAGCATCAGAGGTGAACGACCCCAAGAACGAAGCGGGATGCAATTTTCGGGGAAGGATACACGACGAATCATATGTTTTGAACACCGGCCTGCTGACCAGGTAGCATGAAGACTCAGATTGCCTGATCTTGCTTTCTTTTGTCTGACAAGTCATCAGCATGTCCTTTAACAAATTATCCATCGCTTCTGTGGACTGTAAAGGAAAGCGCGTTTTGATGCGGTGAGTCATAGTTTTATTTATGCTCTAAACGAAATATTTATAAGGAATCTAATGTTCTTCACTCGACTGTGTCTACTTGATTATAGTATGCATAGCTATGAGATTGCTGTAGAGCTTTTGCCCCTGTTTACCCTCTCGTGACTTTGAACAATGGGTTGAACATAAACATTGATTTATTGCATTTGCAGCGTTGACTTTAATGTACCTCTCAAGGGAAAAGAGATCACGAACAACCAACGGTATGTACAGACGTGCTGTGAGTCGCGTACAATGCAAAGCCACAGGAATCCCAGTCTCAAAACAAGTGCTGCAACACCCTTCAGGAGGGTGGCAGTTATTATCCTCGAAAACACCACATCAAGGCAATTTTAGTAGAAATAAAGTTATGTTTGCTCAAAATTGCAAAACAGTGTACACTGATTTTAGCACAGCAAAAAAGTGAAGTTGACAGTATTTATACAGAAGTGGGTCTAATGGCTTTAAGCCTGGTTCACTAGTGACATAACGACATCGACATAAGGAAAAGACCAGTTTTATCTTTATGTCATTATGTTCATGCTGTTATGTTGGTAATATTCCATTATGTCTGTATGTTCACACTGGAAACATAACCTTTTTACGTTGAGATATCGTCCTTTTTATGTCGTTATGATGATGTCATTATGTCGCTAGTGTGAACCAGGCCTTACACTTCAACACATTTTTACTAAAGTAAAATGGATTGGTTAAGTGAATGGTAATTTTTGAAGGCAAGATTTCCACACAGCTCCATACATTAATTACAGTGGAATCCCGATTTCTCGAACCTCCAGGGGAAATGCAAATTGGTTCGAGAAATTGGGAATTCGAGAAATCAAAGGTGGTATCAAATTACGCTTAATTGGCCGGGTATTGTGTGATTATGAGTAAGTGTTCAAATTTTAACAAAAATGCATCCTTTTTAAATGTAGATCTTGACCTTTATTCAGAAACAAAACATACTTACGTACTTACTCCGCCATAGTTCGCACTGCTGTTTAATTCCCACTTAGCTTGGCGCATTGTGCACGCTGTCATTTAGTTAGCTTCATTGTTTTGCTCTGTATGCACGCTGTTGTTTAGTTAGCCTCATTGTCTCATGGTTCGCGTATAATTAGCTGGCTACCTTTGTTACCGCTTTGCCAGCTACGTTTGTTTGGCATTTGCTACTTGTCTACGGTGAATAAATGTGTTCTCTCTTGCTCAGAGTTTTGGCTCAACTTACTGGTGCTCTGTAATCCGAAGCAGTCATTGTACCTTTCAGACTGATGACAGACGGATTTGTGGCTTGTTGTGTGATTAAAATGCAAGAAAACAGCTTATCTGGAAGTGTCAATTTGTTTAAAGGCGTGAATGTAATTGACATCTGCACTAAGTGGTTTTGAAATTTTGAGTTATCGAGTTATCAAGTTTGAGTTATCGAGGGTCAATTTGTCCCATGGGAGCCAAAATTGGTTCGAGTTATCGGGAGTTTCAAGAAATCGAGGGTTCGAGAAATCAGGGGTGAAATTATAGAGCTTGAGTGAAGCAAATCCAAAGGAAACAAGGTTTGGTTCGAGATATCGGGAGGTTCGGGAAACCGAGGTTTAGAGAAATCGGGATTCCACTGTATGTATTCATTTTGTGACTCAAATTCTATTCATGCTATTGGAACAGGGTTGGTATGACAGTGATGCATATATAATTAATGTATAGGGCTGTGCAGAAATCTTTCATTTTTACACCAGTTGGTCTGAGCAAACTGAATCAAATTGCAAATGTTTTTCTCATATATTGTGGCAACCTTGGTTTGCAGTAAATGTCTTGAGATTCATGAGGCATGCAGTCATTCTTATTCCTGTCTGTCTTATTGCTGTGGTCAGCTTGTTTTGTCTCTCAGTGAAGTGAGAAGTAAATGGAAAAAATAATCAGCAAAAAATATAATATATGAGGTAGTCCTTGGAAATTGCTACCTTGTTGTGCCAATAGCTTTCAAGTTGCTGGGAAGATCTATCACTGAAAACAACACACCAGATCTATTGAAATGGCTCTGTAAGGAACTGCCAATCTTACAAGTTTCAGTTTGTTATCTACTCACGGTTTCAAGCATTATAGTTTTAATAAACTTCATGTTGTCTCAGAGAGGTTCCTTCATGGAAATTTATGGAACCTTTATTTAATAGTTGTTATTGGAGATAGGTCACATACCCTGTACAGGAAGCAACGTTGCTAGATAAAGGTTGCGTACAGCTTATTAAGGCTGAAACATTGTTTTTTAGCCACGTAACATGGATTTAACGTTGATATCTCATTTGTGTTTCAAGCAATGAAACGGTTACCGTGTTGTTCAAGATTTAACACATTCAACCTTTTGTCAACAAAAACCATCATGTTTTTGCTGACAATTTCTTTACATCCATTCCATTGGCTTGCGATAATGTTACGGGACAACGCTTATTTCTGTGGAACTGTTCATTTTAATCGGCGCGGCTTCCCTTCAAGTTTGAATCCAACACGAGCAGACAGGGTTCACACGGGCCTGGAATACTCCTTGAAAAACTGTTAGGTCCTTGAAAACTCCTTGAAAATGATTTTCTCCTTGAAAACTCCTTGCATTTGAAGAATCAGTGCTTGAATTTTATGCAAAAGTCCTTGAATACGTGAGGATACAGCAAAAGAAGTTAATTTTGACATCAAAATACTGTAGAGATTGCGTTAACATCTAAAGTCAGTTGAGAAAACTCATTTATCGTCAAAAAACTCATTGATCAAGAAAGGCAGAAGAAGAAAACTGAACAGGAACAGTCGAAAAGAAAGTGTTTGCTGGAAGAGATTGATGAAGTCAAAAAGAAGAAGAAGAGAATTGATGCTGAAATAAAGTCACTTAATGACACCGCCGATGAACTTTGTACCAAAGCAGAGGCTACTGCTAAGTTAACATTTGTCACTCAGGGGAATGCTTTGAGGCGATCTGCAAAGGACAAACTTAATGATCTGGTTTTCTTAGATGCAAAATTAAGTTCCATGCTGGAAAAGCTGAAGGAATGATTCTGTACAATCCTATCCTTTAGTTGTATGACATTTGAAGGCCCGGTTCAGACGCCAATCTTTTCATGAGCCAAACCTAATTTGAATTAAGGCCGACACAAATTATTTAGACCGGTTGAATTGGTTCAGACGCCGATCTTAATTGCAGCTGAACTAAATTCAAAAGACGAAGAATGCTCATTTCAGTCAAACTGCTCACAAAAAAGTTATCATACATTTGATTCGGTACATAAAAAGTTCGGCGTTTGAATCGAAGCTGTTCCAAAGTCGCTCCAAAGGCAAAATTCTCGGTCGAGCTAGGCAAAAAGAACCGCTAAGCCATTCCAAATTGAAACAGGCCTTCCTAATTGATTCAGACGCTGAACTTTGCATGTACTTAATTCAGTGTATGAGTCTTGGCTCATGAAAAGTTCTGCGTCTGAACCACAGGAATTGCTTTTTTGGAGTTACTGTAGAAAAAATGTGATATCGTGCCTGTGGAAGTGGACTCCTTGAATATTTTTAAAAGTCCTTGAAAAGTCCTGGAAAAGTCCTTGAATAAAAAGTCATCAAGCCTGTATGAACCCTGGAAGATGTGAAGGCACTACGAAAAGGAGAATCTAAATTCTGCCGCCATGGGAACTTAGTCGCTTCTGTTTGGAAGGACACAAAGTTAGTTCACTTTCTAAGCACACAATCAAATCCTGTTGGAGAGCACACTGTGAATAGAAAGCAAAAGGACGGAACAATCATTTACATGTGGACATTGGCCTGTGGCTACAACGCGAGGTCGATGCAAACGCTGCTTGAAACAAAAGAGCACTAAGTTTTGTCAAATTTCATGTATGGCTTGTAACAAGCGTGTATGCTTGGATTATTTTGCCAATCACACTGATCTGATTTGTCATAAATATGGCGCGAATTTCAAAAGTTCATGATCAAACATTTTGGCCTACATTTTCAGAAAATGGTCTGTATGTGAACATTTGGTTGCAAAGATGTAAATACAGATAATTGTTTGTTCTGTTTTTGCTTTTTTGTGTCCAGTAGGACTAGAACATTGATGTAAGTAGAACTTTGTTTCTGCTATGAATGACATGTAGATATGAGACATTGTTCTTAAAACAAGTTTATTTTAATCATTTTGCTCTGTATATTTGATAGTATAAATTAGATCATTAAATAGTTTGATCATTTGGCAACAACTTTTGTTTTTATCATTTTGCTGTAATGTGCTTCACTTTTGCTGTAAAGAGCTTTTTCTGAATCTACCTGAAATTACTCCTAAAATGCCTGGAAGCCCTTAGGGAAGAGGGGTCATATATCCGATTGGGCCTGTAGGCCTTAAAGCCTCGTGTACACATTCAAACATTGTTATAAAATATTTGTTGAAAGAACAATCTTAGAACGTGTAACATGCATGTTTGATGACGTTTGTTCAACATTTTTTGTTGGAAGAATGTTTTGATTTCGATCAAAAATTTTCTCCAACATACAACAAATGTTGAAGTGTGTAGCCCTCTTTTCAAAAATGTTGTATTGCAAACAGATGCAAACACCAATCAGAGTTAAGGGCCCAGTCTCCAATCTGAGAGCCTAATGGCAGAGGTGGAAATTGTTGAAGTCAGACCCCCGAAGCGACGTGTTTTCAACAATGTTATGTGTGTATCCAACATTGTTAGAAGCGTTCTTACAACAATGTTGGGATGTGTTCTTCTAACAATGTTACAACGTGTAGCCGGGGCTTAAAGGGTTAACCTCCTTAAAATTTTACCCCAATTCATGTTAAGTTGGTTTCTACAAAAAAAGAGATGTTTTCCCTTTCACCAGTTACATCAGTGAGTGTATGTTACACTGAAGGGCAGATCCATAATATCAAAACTAAATTTTATTATAACTTTTCATAAGGATTGTAGCTGCCCTGCAGAGTATCCGTTACTGCTTGGACAATGGTGCCCAGAGTGTGGTGTTAATGAGTCACTTGGGACGTCCAGATGGCACAGTAGTAGAAAAGTATTCTCTAGCCCCTGTTGCTGATGAACTGAAAAAACTCTTACAAAGGTATGTTATGTCTTAATGGGACAAACAAGTGCGCAAATGCCATGAACTCTTTGCAGCCCTCAAATCTTGTTACTTTAATTCTAAATGCATCATTAAAAAGATTGATATTTTGTTGGCCAACCTTAGTACATATACCATAAAAGCTCTATTAAGCCCCCGGGGGGCTTATTTAATTCCAGGCCTTATTAACAGGGGGCTCATTGGAGAGGGGGGTTTAATAGAGAGGGGGGGGGGGCTTATTTCAAATCTTTGAATGCGTCGTTTTTGTGTTAAATAGTTTCTGTACAAATCTCAAACAACTGCAGTAAAACTTTATTATTTAATACCGAGCAGGAAACATTATTTTGTGTTTTATTGTATATTTGTTTAAAAACAAACCAACTGGGCCGCATAAAGTAAGTAAGTAAAGCCTTAATTTAAAGAGGGTAGCACTTAATAGCCAAAGGCTAATAAACTTGTGGCCCTCATAAAATACACAACTATTTACAATCTAATAAATATAGTAAACTAAAATATATATACATTTAAAATATAACGATTCGATATTAAGAAAAAAAATTATTAAATGGTAAAATGATGCAAACATTGTTGTTCCTTAAAAATCTTGGCAAACATGTTCTTTTTAAAACATGCTACAGAATCTAATTTCCTAATTTCAATTGGTATACTGTTCCACAGTCTTGTTGCCGAAACAGCAAAAGAGCGTCCTCCCTCTGTTTCTCTTCTATATTTAGGACAAACAGCATTAATGCTTGAATATCTAGTGTTGTGGGAGTGCCGGGGGGGGGTTGTGGGGGGGGGGGGCTTATTACAAAAACCGACTCCCAAACAGGGGGCTTATTAGAGAGGGGGACTTAAATTAGAGCTTTTACGGTAGTTAATTGTATATATTGTGGTTCAATCTTATCCTTGGTTCAATTTTTATTTTTCTTTGTTGTGTACTCATTGTCATACATTACCATGCACAAGAACAAAAGAAAATAAAAATTGAACCAAGGATAAAATTGAACTACAACATATATGCATTACCAGCCACCAACAACTTGCCAGCTAGCAGTAAAAAAATTTGGCATGTAAATTATTGTATTGTGTTTCTAGGGATGTGAAATTTCTACCTGACTGTGTGGGTGCTGAAGTAGAAGAGGCATGCCTAAACCCAAGCCCTGGTAAATTTGTATAAAATTTGAACTGAAAAGGAATCTTCTTATCCTGCATTGGTTTAATCCTGCTTTCAACCATAATGTATCAGAGAAGTATTTTCACAGCATACTGGTACTGAATATTGAAGATGTGAGTGAACATCACAGTTACAGTATATGAACACTACTTAAGCAGTAGTGAAAATAATGCCTGAAAAAGTTTATGCTTGTATGTGAGTCGAACCTATTACCCCTGGGTGGGGGATCTAAAAAAATTTAATACGCGGAGGCTCCGCCCTGAAGTTCGACCCCTTACCCTTTATATACCATTTCTGACAGAAAAGGTACCCCTTTCGTATACCTTCCATTGACAAATAGTACCCCTTTTGTATACCTAAAACAGGAAGTCTTCTTGTCATTTACATGTAGAGTTCAATAAATTAAAACAGTACAGTCATAAGGTATGTGTGTTCGAAATATTTTAATGAAAGGCCATTTTAAATACCTCAATGACAGATTTCCCTACCCTTTCATATACTTTGACTCGTGAAATCCCTACCCTTTCATATACATGATGCATGAAAAAGGTACCCCTTTCAGGCGGAGCCTCCCCATATAGGCCATTATAGGGAGTACTCTCCCCGGGCCATGACCTCTGTGATACTGATGCAGTTGTCCACCAGCTGAGCTCACAATCAACTGGGAACTGGTCATTTTGTTGGTTTGTAATAGTAACCTGTGAGTGATGAATAACTGACTATGAATATATGGAAATCATATATTTTGAACTGCAGATGTGAGTGATCATTGTAGTTATGAACACTACTTACAAATAAGTAGTAGTGAAAATAAAGCCTGAAAAAATTCAGGCTTGTATGGGAGTCAAACCCATGCGATACCAGTGTAAGTTCTCTACCAACTGAGCTCAAAAGCCAACTGGGAACTGGTCATTTTGTTGAGTGTTTTCTTTAATCCGCAGTTCAAATACTGGTATATGATTTTCATATACAGAGTCATTTATTCATCTGCATTGTACGATTCCTGAAAATATCAGTACTCTCTCTGTGGAAGCTAGATCATTATTTTGGAAGTTTTTAATTAAGAGGGGAGGGGGGGGGGGGGGGATGGGGAGATCGTGAAAGGCACACTGTTTTAATTTTTGTTTTTATTGTTAACTTTATTTTAACATGACAGTGATGCTTTATTCATCAGTTAGAAAACAAAATCCATCCTAATTACATCATAACCTAACTGTATTTAATAAAACCATAAAAACTTGAGTTTAATTTCCAAAGTGGAGGAGAGTTCCCCAGTACAGTTTTCAGTTTTTAGCAGTGGTATATCCAGCACTAATGTATTAACCTATGGTATCTATTCTTGTTCTTAAAGGTTCAGTGATCTTGCTGGAGAACTTACGTTTTCACATAGAGGAGGAAGGCAAAGGTGTTGATGGTGAAGGAAACAAGGTACATGTACATGTACAATCTATCACAGTAACACTTATTGTATCATGGGCTTATAACCCCATCATCACAGGAATGACTCCCTTATAAAATTAATGTTTGATATGCAAATTCTTATTTCATCCCATGGCTTGTGTTCCTTGGGATTTTCTTGGTTGTCTCAATTATATTATATTTGAAACTGTTGACTTTTGTGCATGTGTCAGATCAAAGCAAGTAAAGAGGCAGTGAGTAAGTTCTGTGAATCGCTGGCAAAGCTGGGAGACATCTATGTTAATGACGCCTTTGGAACTGCTCACCGAGCACACAGGTAATACAGAAGATGCAGTCCTTAATCACTTTCAATCTGTATTAAAGTGCTATAGAGCTTGTTTTGCTAGAAAAGGGAGAGCTTACTATAGTGGTTGTTGGTGCACTTGGTACATTAAAAAAGGGGATGGTAGATTTAACTATAGGCTAATAGGCTAATAATAACTATAGACTAATTGTTGGCTACTGTGATTGGATGAAATTATGTGATAATTTAGCATGATCACAGCATGTTTGAACTATGGATATCCCCAGTTACCCCAAGATGTATTTTCCATTCGTTTTCCATTTTTTCCCAACTTTGCCCTTTTGGATGGATGACTTTTGTGTGGTGGATCTAAAAGAATCTAGAAAGTACATAAATTCTCAATGTATAGATCTATCTTTTGCAGCTCCATGGTTGGTGTTAATCTGCCAGTGAAAGCTGCAGGATATTTGATGGAGAAGGAACTGGTGTATTTCTCAAAAGCAATGGAGAAGCCCGACAGACCGTACTTAGCTATCCTAGGAGGGTTAGTTCAGCTGCTGCATTTTGCATTTTATCAATCACTATTAATAGCAATATTTGTGAAGAATGTTTGTCCCTTTCCTATTCACTTGCAACATAGTTGGGAGACATGCAAAATCGATTATTATAAATAATTATTATTCAACTTTGATAGGTAGGGAACAAATAACTGCAAAAACTGGTACAAATATCCCACAGTATTTGAACTCTACAACACCTGTTTGACTTGTTTTCTACAACCTTTACTTAATGTCTTATGCCTAACTTGCTCAAAGAAGAAAAAATGGCAGAAATTGACAATTGTTATTGCCAAGGAAGAAATGAAGAACTGTTGTAAGTTTTGAGTTAAACTAATTCCAAGATGCCAATCATCTAAATAATAACAAAGGGAGATTTAGGCATTTATTGAACAAAACAGGAAAATAAATAAAATGTAATTTGCCACAAAGAAAATGCCTGAAATCTGACCTTACACTAACTTAGATGTGGAAATAGGTTTTTAAGTGATCAGTTTTACGCTTTTTTAGCCTAGTTACTTGTACTTCTTTGTTTAGTTTTTCTGTTTGTAATATTTTATATAATTATCTATTTTAGGCCAATTTAATATTAATTTTTGATCTTAGCTGTAATTTCCTAGTTTAGTTGTCCTGTCTATAATATTTGTGTATATATACAGGACCCCCCTGAAAACCACTCTCTGGTGATTGAAGCTTCCTCTCAAAGATGTTGTTATTGTTATTGTTAAAGTGGTAGTCCATAAGTGAACACAGGCCATGTAAGAATTTTGAAAAATTATTTTAAAAAACAAGTAAAGACCACAAAGAAAATTACTGATCTGACATTAATGCCTGGAGGTGGTACATAGAAGACAGAAAAGGCACTTCTCATTAGAAGATGGTAAAAATGAAATGAACATTTGCCTGTACAATAATAATAATTATTCTACAGACAAACGTTGAAATAGCTATATCTTTTCAGAAAAATTTCAATTGCCAGTATAACCACTTTTATTTGAAGAAGGGCGAGTGACCAGCTTTTCAAGCAATATTGGTTTATGACAATTTTGAATTCAAGCAATGAAATTACTTTGTGTTAACAATCTCTTTGCAATTGCTGCAGTGCCAAAGTTGCTGACAAGATTTTACTTATTGAGAATTTACTGGATAAAGTGAATGATATGATAATTGGAGGTGGAATGGCATTCACGTTTGTTAAAGTACTTAATAATATGGAGGTGAGCTGCAGTTTTTACATGTTTGGTAGTTAAAAGTGCCGAAAACACAACCATCCTATATGTTGAAATTATCTTAACTGATCTTTCATCTTTGTTCAGATTTTCTTTTGCACCTCCAGAATTTGTTCCTCAAACACTGCAAAAAATTTCTATTTTATTTTGTGCAAAATTCCACAGGAGAGGTGAGAAATGAGGAACAGTGAACAGACCTCAGTTTCAACAGGAAAAAGCTGACCTCATCAGTGAAATTTCTCCAAAATAATAGTCAAATGTGGGGAAAAATGGGGTTCTGGTCTGGGAAATTATGGGATAGTTCTGGCCTCAGAAAGTATATACACTATCCCTTAAAGGAACTTACCTCCATAGTTTCTTGTAGTTGTGATAGCTACAGAACTCAGTTCATTGTTATCTCAGCTGTTATGCTGGGCACTGTTTAAATTGACTTTTAGCAAGGAAATGATATGCTCACATTTTTGTGGATATTAACAAGGATGATATTGTTTCAGATTGGCAAGTCACTCTTTGATGAAGCTGGGTCAAAGATAATCCAAAAAATCTGCGACAAGGCAAAAGAAAAGGGAGTAACCCTTCATTTGCCAACAGATTTTATTGCCGCTAGTAAATTTGCTGATGATGCTGAGGTAAGTAACCGTTCAGAGTGACACATTGCAACAGGGATAACTTGTGCAGGTAACAATGAGAAGCCACTGAATGGTTTAGGGTACGTCACAAATTAATGTCATCTGGTAAGCTGAAGCCACTCTTTGGGCACTAAGGCTGCATGGTAGCGGGCATAACCCCTTAAGTCTACCAAATCAAAGATTGAGCCCAAGCATTAGCAGCCATGGACAGCTGTTTCGGCCTTGTTAGGCCTCATCAGGATGGCATAGCTTAATGCTCAGGCTCAAGTACCCACATATCGATAAAACAAGCAGTGAAAACGTACATCCCATAAGTTTTACATTTTCATTGCTCATTGAATGGTTTAATTTAGTCACATGGAGTACAAAACTCCTTCAGTTAGTAATGCGCAAGTTAAAATAGCTATAAAGAGTGGAAAGCTGTTTTACAAACACCCAATTTAGAATACAATCTTCTTGTTATTATGGAGAGTATTTCTAGATCTGTCTCAAAAGAAAGGTCAATCTGTTTTCTTTTGTCACTCCACTATATACATACACCTACCATGATAGTAGTGACAAAGAAAATATTGACGTGACATGCTCCCGAAAAAAATGTCAGTGCACTTTGTAGACACTGCAAGAACCTGACAGCTAGCTAGGGCCAACACTCTGTCAATAGTTGATTCCACCTGGCTTATGCTCATGCGGTCTGGGTTTGAATTAATTCTCAATCTAAGAGGGTGCAATGGGCAGTTTAATAATCAAGGAAATCTGGTATCCAGGCTTAAGGGGGCAATATACCTGAATGCTATGTTTTTGTCACTTTTTTACCTTTTATCCTTATTGTCTTCTCGAGATTTCATGCAATCCAAAAAAGCCGTCATAGTTTTGTGGCACATAACCCCATAAATATCTTGTAATTTTTGGGTGATTTTTAGAGTGTTTGTGAAGAAGAAGATAAGGGGAAAGGGGAGAGTGATTTTAAGGAAGATAAGAAAAATAAAGATTTTTCAGGTGATTAAAAATTAAATTTGG